>JAJPUD010000611.1:334120-383783 GCA_023553655.1 Myrmecobius fasciatus | reverse complement strand
TTTTTTTTTCTTGTAGATAGGATTTTTCTTGCATAACTTCTCAAGCATTTCAACATTATTAACATGTAGTGGACTTCCTGCCATCTGGGGGAGGGGAGGGGACTGGGGGTAAAATTTGTATTGGAAAGCTTTGTAAAGATCAAGGTTGGGGAACTACCCATACATATGTTATACAAATAAAAAGCTTAAAATAAAAAATTTAAAAAAAAAAGAAAATTAAATTAAAATAACAAAAAAAAAAAAGAACTAGCTCAAACCTTACAGCTCTAAGAAAAACATCAAATTATGACTCTCTAGAACAAAGAATTTACATTTTTTGGACCAAATACTTTTTTGCATAGTTATTTAGGATATAGAAAGGACTAAAATTCTGGGCTATATAGCTTGAATTTTACATCTACATCTTATTATAATAGCTAAGATGTACCTCATTATTAATTTAGTAGATAAAAATCTAATATTGTATTCATAATGATCATCTGTTATAGATGTCATAAAAGGGAAATAGGGACATGGCTATCAGATGAGAAAAATGCTTCCCTAACTTCATCTTAATCCCAGGCAAGAGTCATACAGATTGCTACTTGTATTGAGAAAATGTCATAGTCAATTTTAGAATCAGTCAGGTAGAAAACTTTCCAATTAAGAAGAATGTCACACTGAGGAAGCAGTCAGAAGAATAGTACCTCAGCAAATGCAAAGAATCATTCTCCCAGCTTTTCCCATGAAAAGTCCACCTGCAGTTCACAGATGTCAACCTCATAAGGTTATTAGCATCATGGATCATTGGCTCAATTGCATTTCTAAATGAGCCTATAGCTGAAATCAAACTCAGAATAATATCAATTACAGTCCTATAAGGTCTAACTTTAAACAGCAAGTTCCATTAATCTTAATTTTGGGTAGATTTAGTTATTAAGGATCACATATCACTGAGAACAAGTATTTATTATGGCCTCACATTGAAAACAATAAGAGATTCATCATAAAAAAAAATCCCAATTTCCCTTACCCTGCTTAGAGAGATTTACTATGAGAGGAAGAAGAGGGACATGAATATAACAGCATCAATACTTGTCCTCCAAATCTAAGATCAAGGTTCAGAAAAACTACATATGTCCAAATTCATGGTGGGATATTACAGCCAAGTTCAGAATTAACCATGTGGGAAGATTTCTTGTATGGGAAAATAAATTAGTAGAGTCAAAAAACTTAACCTTCCAGAGATTGCCCTCCCAATCCCCAAACCAAGGGACAGACATCCATTGGTCTTAGATCTCAGATGTCACCTTCATTGAGCTGCAGGCATTTTTTTCTTGAAGCAATGAAACATTTGTCCAATGACACAACAAGCCTAAAAGGAATGTTGAGTCCCAAAAGGACCGAAACTCAAAAGGATTCATCTCAAACAGCAAAATCTCACTAATCACAATAGAGCTGAACACAATTGTTGTCAGTATTCTCAAGATGTTTCATTAAGTTAGCTAGCAAATAAAAATTTATCAGGCCTTCTAAAAATCACACAAAATATTTTTTAAATTTATTTTTAACACACATTGCTTTACGAATCATGTTGGGAGAGAAAAATCAGAGCAAAAGGAAAAAAATATGGGAAAGAAAAAAAACAGAAAAAAGAAGTGAACATAGCATATGTTGATTTATATTCAGTCTACTTAGTTCTTTTTCTGGATACAGATGGCATTTTCAGTCCAAAGTCTATTGGGATTACTTGGGATCAATGAACCACTGAGAAGAACCAACTCCTTCATAATGATCATCGAACATTGCCTGTATTTGCATTGGGGTAGGGGATTCAGTTTTCTCAGGGAAGCAATGCCCAAATTATTTCACAGAGCTTAACCTATCCCACTCAGGCAGATCAAGAGGTCAAAAGACCTGGCAGGTTTATAAATAAGGACATTAATACAATGTCTTTTTCTCCCTCTCACATTCTCTTATTCATCAAGTAAGCAAATATGTCTTTCCTTTTTTAAAACAATACATGTAGTTAAATGCTTCATAGGTTTTAACCTTAACATAATAACTCCCTCATAACTTAACTGATGTGGACTTACTCTCCTTGTCAGGAAGAAGCCCAACCAGCTGTTATTGGGCCAAATTATCTTGTGAATAGAGTGATTGTGAGGATGGAACTCTTTATCATCCTTCATTGTCTATCCCTCAAACTTCTGAGCATCTTTAAACAACCTCTGGGATACTGATTAGCATATCTTTTAGGCCAGTGTGCCTGGTACATGACATCTGGCTCCTCCTTGACCCTTCCTCTGAGCTACCAAATTCTTTTCTGGTCCCAAGACTCTATTTCTTCCTATAAAAGATGTACCACATTGAAGATCTTTGCTAAGCAAAAGCAAAGATCTTTTCACTACTAAACCTGTTATGAGGTACTCTCTTTCTCTTCCTTGTCGTATTTTCCCTTTAATGGTGTCTTTCTCCTTATTCTAGCTAAATTCAGTTAGTCTGTTAACTTCTTCTATGGGTCTAACCTGATGCTCAATGGCACATTCCCACCTCATGGAATATTTTCTTTCAATTTCAAGTTCCCCTGGGGAACTTGTCTTTTCCTTGCTAACTATATGCTCTCCCAACTTTATTTCATATTTGCCTCTCCTACTGCCTATTTTACCTCTTATTTTATCTGTAAACTCTTCCCCTAAATAACTTACCTTTTGGCAAAGAGATTAGCCATTATGAATTTGTCACACATTTATTTTGAACTAGGAATTACTACCCTGCATTAATCAATAATCTTACAGTTTTTATAAGTGATACCCAAATAGGTTTAGATGAAACTATTTCCAAATATTTTCCTTTCCTTTAATAGTTCAGCTCAAACTCTAGCAACCTCCAGATTAGAAGGGAAGCTGAATTCCTAATAGCATGTCTGTGCAATGTTATAATCATGCTATGGATTTGAAACATAAAACAAAATCCATTCCTTGTCTATATCTCAATTCAGTTGAATGCATCTCTAAGTGACTTTACACAAAAAATAATCATTCTGAATCAATGAATGTGAAACTTAATTCATAAATGAGAAACTAATCTAACAAAGATTCACTCGCCTTTAGATTTCTCTTTAACAACTGAATATTTATAACCTAATAGTATTTAAATTACAAAGATGTTCACTAGCCTTTAGATTTCTCAACAATTAACCTAATAGTATTTAAATTACAAAACAATTTATTTTTCTAATTACGTTGGTGCTACCAATTTTCTCAATATAGGACATATATTTAATTTTACATTAACAATGATAGAAAACACATATATAACTTTGCTAGTTTGAATTTACACCTGTTTTTATTTCATAACTTAAGTGTGCTTATGTGTTATAAGCCAATATGGTTAAAATTTCTCAATCTAAAATTCTAGACGGAGGACTAGGTTTTTTGGCCCAGGCAATCCTGAGATTGAGATGATACTGGCAGGGTGTCGTCCATTTTCTCCAGACAGAAACCTTTGAGTTTTCATGGGAGTTAATTGAATAACTCTCAATTTGAAGTATGCAAGGAACCATGTGAGGTCCTATATAATAGTCAAAAATAGTGGGCAATTACTACTCATTTTGGGGGCTCAGGTTTCTGACCTGTAGAACCAAGGATTTGGACAAGCTAATTTTTAAATGTGCCTTCAAACTCAGGTATTCCGTGCTTTTTGTGAGGGAGAGCATGAGGATTATGGGCCTGAGGAATTGAAAGACTGAACTGCTTTGAAGCAGAATGGAGAAGTAAGGGTTTTAAGAGTTAAGATTCTTTCCTCTTCTCTTCCCTTCTCCAATCCAACATCATAGAGGGTCCAAGACTTACACTACATCCTGGTTGACACATTTACTGTTGATGCCGAGGTATTCTTTGATATTGACTGGGCTGGATAGTTTTTTGGAAAACATGAAAGAGCAAGATATGGTGTCTAAAGAATTTGGAAGAATGAAGGAAGGGGCTGGTAAGAAAGCCAGTAATGGAATTCTCCTTCCTTCCTTCTTTGCCTCCCTCCTTCCCTTTTGAAAACAAACCCAAAACAAAGTAAAACTAGCAGACATTTAGTTCCCCTCACCCCTAAATTCAGTTAGAACTGTCTAGAGTTTTAAAAAAAAGTTTAAAAATAATCTATCAGGAATCCTTGGCAGTCTCATGAAGACTGTGAATGCTTTTTTCAAAATAATGGATAAATGCATAAAATAAAATACATAAGATTACAAAGAAAACCAGTTCTATTGAAATGTAATTGTTAAAATATTTTTAAAAAACCAAGTTGATAGATCTCAGTTTAAGAACCCTTGAAGATTTTTATAGGATCACTGGGTCATGCATTGAGAGCTAGAAGGGACCTCAGAGGCCGTCTAGTTCAACCACATCTTTTTTACAGAAGAGAAAACTGAGGCTCAGGGAAATTAAATTATTTGCCAATGTCCCAAAACTAAGAAGTGAAAGAAGTAAGATTTGAACTCAGTTTTCCAACTTTCAGCCACTTAATCACCCAGGACCTCAGTTTACTCATCTGTAAAATGGAGGAGGTTGGGCTGAATGAACTCTGAGGCCTCTCCAAATTCTACACTCCATGTTTCTATAAGTATTTCTGGAGTGAGTAGAATGGATCAATATCCCCTCCTCTCACCATTGACTCAAGTCACAGATCCTCTATAGTAGTCTTTAAGTATTTCTGGGGCTCAAGATAGTCATCTTTTTATAATTGAACTATTTTGTATTTGTCTTTTTGTCAGCATCAAAATCAAAAAGAGCTGAATTCAAGCCCTATTTCTGATACATACTGACTGTTTAAGTAAATTACTCTATCTTTCAGTGTTCAAACAATTGTCTCAGACTTTTTCAGAGGTGATGAGCGGAGAAAATTGAGGATTGTGGAACAAATCTACTGACTTAAAGAGCTATGCTGCATTAACTGTTGGACTGAAAAAATGACCCCAGGCTTCCTCCCTTCCAATCTGAAGATTTGACCCCTGATTAATTTTTTTAATCAGATTTGCAATTTCTTCCTTGTAGCAAATTCCTTGGTGATGAACAACCTGTCCCTGACTTTCTCTGTCTGAACACATAGTTAAATTTTCTATTGAGTTCTGCAGCAGATCTGTGTTAACCCTAAGAAGAAATGTGTATGCAAGTACATCAACTCCTTTAAGATGATCTACAGGGAGAGAGTCCTTTTGTCTGGGACATACAGCTTCCAAGCTGATATTCCTAAAGCTCAAGCCTAAAGCCCAGTTCAAAAAAATTTCAGTGGCTCTCTATTGCCTTTTACATTAATACAAAAACTTGCTTTGGTTTATTTAGAGCCCTTCACAACCTGGCATTGGCCTATTTCTCCAAAATAATTACATGGCTCCCTGTTTACAAACCATGTCCCACCTGAGCACCTTTTCACAGATGGTCCTGGAATTCTCTTGGGTACTCTGAGGTGCTCAAAACATGCTTTTTTTTGTAAAAGAGAGGGGGTATATACTCTTCCCCCCAGGTGGTTTTAAACACCCTCAGATTGGCTTCTAATCCCAGAGACAAATCAGTGGAAATTTCTCTTAGGTCTACACCAGGCTACAAACTGAATGGATCCAGCCATTCTGGAGAGCAATTTGGAGCTATGCTCAAAAAGTTATCGAACTGTGCATACCCTCTGACCCAGCAGTGTTTCTATTGGGCTTATATCCCAAAGAAATCATAAAAGAAGGAAAAGGCCCCACATGTGCAAGAATGCTTGTGGCAGCCCTTTTTGTAGTGGCTAGAAACTGGAAACTGAATGGATGCCCATCAATTGGAGAATGGCTGAATAAATTATGGTATATGAATGTCATGGAATATTATTGCTCTGTAAGAAATGACCAGCAGGACAATCTCAGAGAGGCCTGGAGAGACTTGCTGATGCTGAGTGAAATCAGCAGAACCAGGAGAACATTATACACAGAAATAATATGATGATCATTCTGAAGGATGTGGCTCTCTGCAACAATGAGATGTTTCAAACCAGTTCCAGTTGTTCAGTGATGAAGAAAGCCAGATACACCCAGAGAGAGGCCTGTGGGATCTGAGGGTGGACCACAACACAGCATTTTCCCACTTTCTGTTGATATTTTTTTGCATTTCCTTTTCCTTCTCAGGTTTTTTTCTTGTAGATCTGCAAGATAACTGTATAAATATGTATACATATATTCAATTTGTCATGTATTTTAACATAATTCATATGTATTAGACTACCTGCCATCTAGGGGAGGGGGTGAGGGGGGAAAGAGGGAAAAATTTGTGACAGAAAGTTTTGCAAGGGTCAATGTTGAAAAATTACCCATGCATATGTTTTGCAAATAAAAAGCTTTAATTAAAAAAAACCCACAAAGAATGCCCTTAGGTCTCTTGTAAAATCCATTTTCACTGATTATAAACTAGGAGAAATTATTAGTCAGGGTTATAAGATATGCCCAAGGTCTGATATTCTTCACCCAAGTGATTCCTGAAAGTCCCATTAACCCCCTCTTCTAAAACCTGTTCAAAGGAGGGATACTTGTCTAGGAAAAGACTGACAGAAACTTTATACATATGCCTCATGTAGAGGTTTGGACTAATCTCTCTATCTCAACATCCTGCTTTTTGACAGGAGATTACTCTCAGAAGGACTGGATGGATGCCTCAGTTAGCCTAGTAGGATCCCCCTTTCTGAAAATATCTTTTGCATTAAATACAGCTTCGGCTCCCCAAAGCAATCTCCTTCATGACGATCTTGGCAACTCTCTTTGCTTGGCACCCCCCACCAAGGCACTCCATTTCTAATTGCCATTCCAGCCACAACTGGGTCTTTTGTTGTTGTCGGCTTTTGTTCAATGGACTTTGGGTAACCAAGGTCTCTGAGTACTCTATTCAACCCCCTCTCTTTTCAACTGTTATTTCTGGGTTCTCTTTATCAACTGAGTGTAAGGTCCCTCCTTGCAGATAATGTAGCTCCTATCCAAAGAGATGATGCCAAACTAGCTATTTACAGAAGTCTGCTCTTCCTGGCGTATTCTATCAGAAGATAGAGTACATTGATCATATTCTCTTTAACCATACCTCACTCTGCTTCTAAGTGTGTTCTCGCTCTCTCTCTCTCTTTCTCTGTCTCCCTCTTTCTCTCTCTGTATCTCTTTCTTTCTGTGTGTCTCTGTGACTCTCTGTGTCTCTCTCTGTCTCTTTTACCTCACTCTCTTTCTCTGTCTCTATTTCTTTTTTTCTTTCTCTGTCACTGTCTCTGTCTATCTCTCTTTCTCTATCTCTGTCTCTTTTCCCTCTGTTTCTCTATGCCTCTCTGTCTCTCTGTCTGTCTCTCTGTCTCTGTCTCTGTCTCTCTGTCTGTCTCTTTCTCTCTCTGTCTCTCTCTGTCTCTGTCTCTCTGTCTCTTTCTGTCTCTCTGTCTGTCTCTCTCTGTCTCTCTGTCTCTGTCTCTGTCTCTCTGTCTCTCTCTCTCTCTGTCTCTCTCTCTTTCTCTGTCCCTGTCTCTCTCTGTCTATCTCTCTGTCTCTCTGTCTCTCTCTGTCTGTCTGTCTCTCTCTCTCTCATTAAAAAGGCCCTATTATTTTTTCCACCAAATGCCTAACACTTTCTAATGATAACACTTTTCTAACGATACTAATCTCTTGCTTGTTAGGTTTGTTTGCTTCTAGACCTTGGTCGATTCACCTTCAGATGATCAGCACTAGACAGCTATATTGACCAGCTTCAGGGACCTGACTCAAGTCCTGTGTCCAGACATGCCAAACCCATGCAGCCAACCCACCCAGAATTACGTCTGGTTGATTGGCCAACCCTTCATACATAGATGGCCAATTTGGGGGATTTCCTCTGTTTTGTAGGCCCCAGGCAGTTATCTAGCTTAAAGGCCTCCCTGTAAGGATGTGGGTGACAAATCCCAAGATCTCTCTCTTGCCTCCTACATCTCACTCATGAATCCCATTTCTTTGGCATCCTGTTCATGAGGCCAATTTTAAGAAAGGAGATTTGTAAGGAGCAGACTATCCTGCCAGCCAGGCTACTTGTGAAGTCAAATATAAGAGAACTGATGTGTTCTGTCCTGATATGCCAATTGTAGGATGCAGACTCTCTGAGATATTGAAGAAGGACCCATGCCAAGTTGGTAGTAAATATATGTTGATTTATTAGGAGTCAAGTTAATTGAGTGTTTGGGGGAATTTGCTCATGAGACCCAGTCCTTGGGGCAGGAGGATAAATGGTGTAAGGGATCCCTGCACTAACCCCAGACCAGATATTATTATAGGAATATGATGTGTGTATATATAGGTGAATGTGTGTTGGAGGCAGGAGATATTATATAGGAATAGAACAAAGAAGGCAGTGCCAGGGATGGCTCAGGATCAAAATTTTTTAAATTTAAAATTAAAATTAAAATTTTAAATTTTAAATTAAAATTAAAATTTTAAATTTTAAATTAAAATTAAAATTTTAAATTTTAAATTAAAATTAAAATTTTAAATTTTAAATTAAAATTAAAATTTTAAATTTTAAAAATTTAATTTTCCCACAGGATAATTGAAGCTTCTTTTGCTTGCTTACATTTACTCAAGTTAGTTTACATTCCTCTATGGGATCATAGCATCCTCAGTCTCACCACCATCATACTGGTTCCTCCCGTTCTGGGATTTGGGGCTGATCAGGAAGCAGAAGAAGGACAAAGGTCATAATTAAAGGGTCACTGCATGCCAGTTCTACAGACAAATGGAGACTAGACCATCCTCATCATCTCAGATGTGGCTGCAATTTCCTTTTTAGAGCTACCTCATTCTAACACCTGGGTGTGGGCAAGGAGCATAGAAAGGGGGTAGAGGAGAACTGGTCGTATAAACTCTTCCACCCTAACCTAGGAACCTAGATGTAGAGCCAGAAGAGACTTTCTAAGGTCCTTGACACTTTTCAAAACCCTTTCAGCACAGCATTTTAGAGATGTGGGCACTGCTGTTTTGCAGAATTTCACGTCTTCTTGATTCCAAGCCTCCACTGTCTCATTAGGCAATGATATCCAAAAGTTGATTTGTGAGACAATCCACAGAGACAGAGAACCAATCATGTGGATCATATCCTAGCCTAATCATGATAGCCAGTCTCAGAGAATGTCTCAAACACACCCTTCCACCCCAGTTCACTTAATATCATCCAAACAACATCCCCCACCTTTTCCCCTCCCCCTGACTCAAACCCATTGGATAAATTCCCACCTATTTCATAGGCCCATCAGAATAGCCATAACCTTGAGCCAGGCACTCTTTTTAGGTGGCCAGGCACCATAGGGACAATTCACATACACATACACCACATACACAAATGTGAGTACACAATCCCACAAAGACACACGCCTTCCCCAAAAAATAACCCAACAGCAATAATAGGCTCTCTCCATCTGACTACAAAGCTGGGATGGGAGTGAGGTAGGGGTGGGGTGGGAAGGGGAGTGGAGATAGTGGCAGGACACGGTAATGAAACACTTGTCAACCAACTGGCTTTCAATGAGGAGGGAGCCTTTTTTTAGTATTGAAATTCCACTGAGACATCAAATTAAGTAAGCAATAAATTACTATTCATAATTATCAACTTAATTATCATGTATTTTAACAGTATAATTGTTTCACATTCCCGCTCTATGACTGGAGTGAAAAGTGAATGAAGCAAATGAAGGAAGCAATAAGGAATTTCAGTATTCCTGAAGGAGACACAGAAATGAAAGGGCTAGTAGGCACTAAGTTCTCTCTCTCTCTCTCTCTCTCTCTCTCTCTCTCTCTCTCTCTGAGGCAATTGGGTTAAGTGACTTGCCCAGGGTCTCACAGCTAGGAAGTATTAAGTGTCTGAAGCCAGATTTGAACTCAGGTCCTCCTGACTTCAAGGCTGGTGCTGTATCTACTGCACCACCTAGCTGCCCCTAATGAAAATATTTTTAATCAGGTTCATGGATCCCAAGTTTAGAATCCTTGGTCCAGATGATAGTACAATAGTTCAATACAAGATTATATCAGCAATATTCTGGCAATTCAGTATGACCTAATGGGGAACAAGCCAGCCATAAACAATTGTTTCATGGAGAGGCTTGGACCTATGCCCTCAGGATATCCAGATCCAGCAATGTCTTTGAATTTAGGGTTCTTCCTCCACTCATGGAAGGAACTGGATCAATCACTGCTCCTTCCTTCCTGTCTCTCCTTGAATCCGATTACATTACTCAAGTAGATCTATTTGGCTATAGGGTCCTGACCCTAGGTGAGCCCAGCAAAGCAGACACAGAAGTGTGTGTGTCTGTCCTCTAACCATCTGACCAAGGACTCTGCTAAGAGACATGGAAAGAAAGAAGGAGGGATCCGAAGGAGAGAAGGTTCTATAGTAGGAAAACCACAAGTAATACCACGCTCCTCCTAGTTTCCATTCTTCAACATCTAGGCAGCTGACCTTTCATTTGGCCTGAGGATCTTGAATCCCTGACTCTCACTGCAAATTTCAGGAAAAGGTCTTGGTGGGGTTACCTCCAAGTTATTCTGAAATGTAAAAATAATAATAACAGTCAAGAACTGCTCACATGGTATATAACTCAGTCCTCCTTATTCTCTGTAGTCTTAAGGGTATGCTAATTGGCCTTCCACAACCCTGAAATCCTACAGATCCCCTTAGTATAGACCCCTGATCTTTCTGCTACAATCAGAACTTCTATAACCCACTCCATTTTGCATCCAGTCACCACTCCCTGACCAAGAAAAGTATTGCACTCCCCAATAATTAACATATGTGTCTATGTATATGTGTATATATGTAAGTATATGTTATATATGTAAATGTATACACATGCATGTCTAGATAGATCAACAGATAGGCAAATTATAGATAAATAAAAAGTTATCAGTTGTTTATTATATTCCAGACAATCTGATGTGCTCTCTTCCTCCTATTCAATTCTGGATCCAGCTCATCAACCATGCCCAGTGTTTGTCCCAGACATATTACTGAGACCTATATACAGTAGTCCATCCAACTGCATAGAATAATCTGAACAATAATATATATATTCCTACTACACTAACATTGTAAATACAAATACAAGAAAGCAAGAAAAGGCCTGAATTCAAGAAGCTTATATTCTAATGAAGGAAGACAACATGTAAATGGAAACGGGAAGGAAGCATGGAGTGAAGGGAGCAGGAAATGATATGGAAGTCTGGGTCCTGGGAAAATAAGGTAAAAGCCCAGCTCTCAGTAGGGAGGAAATGGGGATTCTGAGTAAGAAGGCATTTATGAGAATTTGGGAAATATATGCAGGGCACAAAGGCTGAGAGTTGCCCTTCCTCATTCCACTGACTGCCCAACGGCATAATTCATCCCATTCTAGAGGCCATGATCCTGAGTATGGGTATATGTATTATCTGATTTGCCCTCTGGGATTTCCTCAATATTATTTTACCTCAAAAATTAATCTAGTTATCTATCCCCTCCACCCTCATCCCATTTAGATTACAATGCTATTAATGAAAAAAAAAGAAAAGAAAAAACAGCAAGCTTCACTTGTGCCATGATAACACAATGTTCAGTACCATCGATGTCCAAAACTCATTCCCAGAGCTGGCTAGACCAGTTGCATCAGGCTACCATCTTTACAAAACTGGACCTGAAAAGATGCTTACAATATGCTCCAGAGTTGAGAGAGAGAGACAAATGGAAAACTGTATTTCAGATCCACTATACACAATTTGGACATGTCATAAGGCTCTTTGGTCTATATAACATCTTCACTATTTTGCAGTAGCTTATAGATGCCATCTTTCATAAGTACCCAAATCTAAGAGTAATGGTTGTACCTTAAACATGACAAAAAAAATTTGTGGTCTCATCAATATAGGTATTCCCTCCAATAGTACAACTCAAAACTAATGCTTTTTTTTCATGTGAAACTATAGTTCATGTTATCCTGTAAGTCTTTAACCCAACAAACTGGGAACTACCCCTAGAACTCTTAATATTAATGGAAAGCAACAGATTGTCCACCCATCTTCCCCTCAGTCTCACTTCATGACCACCCCACCTTCTTTTCTGGTAATGCTGCTATTATTACACAATACTTTATTGGTAACATGCAGCCTATGAATGCCCATCATGTAAGACCTTCAATTTTAATTCTTAATTTACTATAATATTTCATAACAAATAAAGCAGCTCCAAAAGATTGTTATTTATTTAAATAAAAAGATGAACTTTTTTGCACAGAGGAGTCATTAAAAGTACAGCACAACTTTCCGAAGGCAATGTGATCTGCTCTCTTCCTCCTATTCAATTCTGGACCAGTTCATCAACCATGCCCAATGTCTGTCCCAGGTATATTACTGAGAGAACAGTTCTACAGTAGTCCATCCAACTGCATAGAATAATCTGAATAAGCATTGATAATCCGTTTTCTTTTTCCTATGTGGATATTGAGGCTGAATATTCTGAATAATATGGATCTCATTTAGGAGGTTCTGCAGTACTTCAAGGTTTGGAAACAACTGTCATGATGTCAATCACAACAGGAGCAGCAGAGGGACCTCACCTTCTATAGGGAATCCCACTTTGACTTGGATATCCACTAAAATGGTGACATACATTGTTGGTGAGTATATAGCTCCCTAGTTTTATGCCTCCCTTGACAATAATCAGAGATGGATGAGGAAAATAGTCAGCAGAAATAAGATTGGAGTCAGGGGATCTAGGTTTGAATCTTGGACTTGATGCATCCTAATTATGTAATCTTGAGCCAGTGGTTTTACACTTTAGGACCTCCTCTGTAAGGGAAATGACCTGACTAGGTGATCACTAAATACCTTTCAGCTCTAATCTCTTGATGTTACACTGGATTTGGAGTTGGAAGACTCAGGAATGACTCTCAGATTTGCTGCTTAATTCTATGGATGACCTTGAGTAAGTGATTCTACCTCTTTTGGCCTCAGTTTCTTGACCTGTAAATTGGGTGGTGGAGTTAGATTAAAAAGGCTTGTAGGTTCCTTTCCTCTAAACCTATATTCTAATTATCTTTCAACTCTATAATCTTTCAGACTCTGTTTCTCATATAGCAAAGAGGTTATTTCTTGCTTTGAGACTACATTGTTTGTTTATTGCTTAACAAATAAAAACCCACTTGTCCACAGCTTCACTAGCTCATAAATAAATGGCCAAAGCACACATCCTCAGGCCATATTTTATAGTTACATCTTATTCCATCAAAATGAAGGGAAACATGCAGCTATAAAACTCCAGGTTCTAAGTTGATCTTATCCAGCCAAAATGTTTTTTACTTAAATGAAATGACTTCTACCCCCTCAGATTTCCCCAGTCCCCAAATCATTGAGTCTAATGCCAACTCAGAGAGTTGTAGACTACCCAGGAAATAGGCCACAAAGCAATAAGTTAAGGTCAAAAACAAACAGGCAGTCCACTGGCTTTAGACCACTGAGGATACCCTGAAGTTAGGCAATCGGATACAGACCCTTAATCTGGAATCTCTTCTCTGGTCATCCTTAAAAGCTGGAGTATTGTTCTAGCAGAACCTCACTGTCACCCTAGATTGTGAAATCTATAGTTTTGCCTCTTAAACTCTCATTGTTTCAATCATGTCTTCATTTTCCTGATCCCATGTTGGAGTTTTCTTAGGAAAAAATACTGGAGGGATTTGCCATTTCCTTCTCCAGTTAGTTTAACAGATGAGGAAACTGAAGCACAGGTTAAGTGACTTGCCTACATAGCTACTAAATATCTGAGGCCAGATTTGAACTCAGAAAGATGAATCTTCCTGATTCCAAATCCAGTACTCTACCAATTGTACAGCCTCGCTGCTTCTTAAACTCTTACAGAAAATGCTTAATAAATTTTAGTTGATTTGTTCCACATCCAGAGTATTTTTCACCAGTGTCTAATCTATTACATATAACTAGATTATAACTTTCCAACCTCAAGAAGCTTTTTTACCACCAGACCAAAATGAAAGGTAGAAAGAATTCATGAATAAAGCCATTCTAGACTCTTAAAAACCAAGAAAGGAACTTCCAGTATCTTGTCCATTAGAGGGGTTTTAATCAAGAAAATCAATCCAGGTGCTTAGAAAACACCACACATTTTCAGTACTTGTTCTCTATCACTTGTACCCCACAACTCCCCCAAAAAATTGAAGCTTCAGGGTCAGGAAGTTCCTGACTTCCACCCACACCTTCCCCATTTAACTGAATGTATTTTCTGATCTCCAAATTTCTACAAATCAAATTATGAACCATATAAAGTAGTTTCAGCTGTCTCCATGGCCTAGGACACCCAGAATCCAAAAGCTTTTTTTAAAAAAATCCAAAACTCATGAACCCAACTCATTAACCCTAACTCTCATGCTGCTGGCAATAAGACTGCACTAGCAGATTTAAGGGTCCAACACAGGCTTACAGGAAAACCCAACCCCACACTTTAGTCTCCTCTCTTTCCAGTGCCATAGAGACCCCAGATCCGAGTTATAGAAGCTTGCACCGCCATAACAGACAGCCAGTATGGCCATAGTCCTTTAAGTGCAAAAGCTAGGCAAAAGCACCAGTGCAGCAACTCTGAACTGATAGTGCCAGGCCAGATAACTGAAGAGCAGAGGCAACAAGACAGGATACTAGAACAGGGAAGGCTGTGAAAGATTCTACTAAACTTGAGGAGAAAAGCGCATCTTCCAGATGGGGCCAGTTCTGACCATCCAAAAGTCACTTGGGATAGACACCTAAGCTAGTTAAACATGAATTGCTCATTGTGGGAGGAGCCTGAGAAGCTTTGAAATCAAGACCCCATAAAAACCATTATCAGAAAGAATGGAGTCAGAAACTGAGCAAGGGAAAACTGGGGTGGAGTGGGGAGAGAGAATGAAATTTCCAAAGAAAAGCAATTACTCAAGAAGAAGAAAACCCAAAGATTTTGAACAGGAACAGATAAGGTCAACAGGGGAAACATTAACTGAAGGAAATATGGCCTCCAAGATCTGAGAAACAAGTTTGGACATCTATTTATTTATAGATATTAGATAGATAGATAGATAGATAGATAGATAGATAGATAGATAGATAGATATTATATATAGATAGATATTAATAAATATTAGGGGAAAAAAGGAAAATGGTCCCTTAAGGAAACATAAAACTCTGGAATGTGAAGAAAACATGGAACAACAACATACGGTTCCTGAGTGTTTCAAAAAAGAAATTAGAATTATGAAATCAGAATTTATGATCTACCCACATGGCAAAAATAATGGACAGAATAGAAAAATCCAAATCTTCAATGACAAGGCTTACCAAAAATCAGAGGAAAGAACACAAATATACAGAAGTAAAGGGACAATCAAGAATAAGAGAATTTAAAAATATTAACATTAAAAGAAAATAAACTCCCCATGTTAGGAAATATTAACCTGGATTTTAGGATGCATAGAGATAAAATAACCGAGATAAAAAAGCCTTAGGATCAAAAGTACAGAACAAAAAAAAAAAAAACTTAACACCATACTTTAATGCAAGAAATAATAGGGAAGAACTACCCAAAATTTCTGAACACATAAAATTAAATACCAACTTGGAGCTGTGAACGGATACAGCCATTCTGGAGAACAATTTGGAGCTATGCTCAAAAAGTTATCAAACTGTGCATACCATTTGACCCAGCAGCATTTCTATTGGGCTTATATCCCAAAGAAATCATAAAGGAAGGAAAAGGCCCCACATGTGCAAGAATGTTTGTGGCAGCCCTTTTTGTAGTGGCTAGAAACTGGAAATTGAATAGATGCCCTTCAATTGGAGAATGGCTGAATAAATTATGGTATATGAATATTATGGAATATTATTGTTCTCTAAGAAATGACCAGCAAGATGATTTCAGAGAGGCCTGGAGAGACTTGCATGAACTGATGCTGAGTGAAATGAGCAGAACCAGGAGATCATTATACACGGCAACAACAGTACTATATGACAATTAATTCTGATGGACATGGCTCTCTTCAACAATGCTATGTTTCAAACCACCTCCAATTGTTCACTGAAGAAAGCCATATACACCCAGAGAGAGGGATGTGAAATGTGGACCACAACATAACATTCTCATACTCCTTGATTGATGTTTGCTTACATTGTGTTTCCTTTATCTGACATATCGTTTATGTAGATAAGATTTTTCTTGCACAACAATGATAAGTTTGGAAATATGTATACATATATTCGATTTGCCAATATTTTAACATAATTAACATGTAGTGGATATCCTGCCATCTAGGGAAGGGGTGGGGAAGTTGGGGGGAAAAATTTGTAATGGAAAGCTATGTAAGGGTTATTGTTGAAGAATTACCCACACATATGTTATGCAAATAAAAAAAATTAAATACCAACTAATAGAATCCACAGGTTACTTCCAGAAAATAACCCGACTACACAGTACAAGATACATAGTAGTTACATTTAACAATTGAATTCAGAAGCAAGTTCTGTAAGCAAATGAGTTCTCCCTGGCAAGGTGTCTTCTTTAAAAGACAAACAGTAATGGGGTTACCATAAATCATTAAAAAAAAAAAAGCCATGCTGTGCAATATATGTTCTTGAAAGTTCATGAATAATTGACATTTCCCCAGGACCTGATCATAGCTCGTATGTTTCTTTACCTCATCTCAGTCACATCCCTGGATTTTCTGCTTAACTCTTAGACCTGGCTTGGATACTCTAAGCATCCATAAGAAAGAATCCCTGGATCTGGGAATTAGTCTTGCCTCTGTTATCCTAATAAGTGACCTTTAATTTATCTGGGTTTTTGCCTTTCTTTGTATCCCCACTGCGTAGACTAACTATTTCTGTGGACCTCACTTTCCTCCTCTGTAAAATATGGACTATGGTTTCACCTTTTAAGGTATAAACCCCTGCTGTACCAGTGACCATCTCCATATCTGCTTAGGATTGTTTTTAATGTCCCAATCCATTTTTTAAACTGAATGTCAATCTGTCATGGAGTTAGACTGTGCTATATTACTCCCAGTTCATCTCTCTCTCTCTCTCTGTCTCTCTGTCTCTATCTCTATCTCTCTCTGTTTCTCTCTGTCTCTCTTTTTCTCTCTTTGTCTCTCAGTGTGTGTGTGTGTGTGTGTGTGTGCGTGTGTGTGTGTGTCACTGATGGTTTAATCCAGTCCTCTACCTCTTACCACAATCTGTATGTTCTTTTTTTTTTTTAAAGTCTTTGATAAATTTAATTATAATTTAAAATCTGTATGTTCTTAACAGATAATTTCCTGCCACCTAGTGGAAAGATGTGAAAACCACTGGCATCATGATTTCACCTGTGCTGCCTCTATCAATAGGAAGTGTTAATGGATTTATGGAATCGTGGAGTTGGTCCTGGAGACCACATAGCATCTGAACAAGTATGTCTTTTACTAGAGAGAAAGTGATTTGTCACAGTTTCTGAAGAGCTGACTCTTGAAGCCAGGAAGATTACAGATCAATTTTCACCTCTGAGATACAGTCTTATGACCCTAGGCAAATCATTTAGACCTCCTGGTCTTTTTTTTTTCTTTTCCTGAGGATTCTACTAATATTGAGACTCCAGGATTTGACCTTCTCAATCCCTGATTCTTTTGTCCTAGGGAAGTTTACCAGAGAGTTGGCAAAGATCCAAGACCCCTTGTTTGAGAATCATTTAGCGATGTTTTTCCTTGCCTGTCTCTAACTTTGATTCTCTTTTTCTCTTTCTTCTCTCCTCTTCTGTTTCTCTCTCTCTCTTTCTTTTTCTATCCTCTCTGACCTAACTCTCTGTCTCTACCTCTCTGTCTCTTTCTATCTCTGTCTCTCTCTTTGTCTCTCTGTGTGTTTTTCTCTATCTTTTTCTGTGTCTCTGTCTTTCTCTGTTTTTCTCTCTTTTCCTCCTCCTCCTGCATTACCTTACATTATACCCATTTATATATATATATATATATATATATATGTATACATACATATACATGTATATGTATGTATACATATATACACCATATATATACATACCATATATATATATATAAAGTTAAAAGGGACCCTAATTTTAAGATGAAGAATATTTCCACTCCTAAGGACATAGAAAGGATTGAAACTGGGGCAAAGAATCCTAGCATCTCTGTTTACCAAGGGTGGGGCCTGTTGCTCAGCATCCTGAAGATTCTCCATTCAGAATCTGGTGACTTTAATGCTTCCCTACTAGGGAACGGTTAAGCCATGGATTTTCCTGCTTACTGCTCCTTAAATAGTTTTCCATAGTTCTGTTAAGGACACCTGACACTCACACCTTCTACCACTTCTGTCTTAGGACCCATTAGTGCCCTTCTACTAATGGCTTTAAAGAAAAGTAATATATACATGAAGAAGCTAGGCAAGCCATCCTCCAGTATCCCTGAATTCACATGGATATCTCAGAAAGATGAAGAAAAATACAGAGGTAAGCCATGGACCAATCAGGGGCAAGGATTGGGGAATGAGAAGAAAAGGCTAACAGCCCCACCCAGACTACTGAACTGAGGTGGGAGGAAGGGAGAGATAAGAAGATGCTGAAACCCCAGGGAATACCACGGAGAGAAGGGACACTTCTCTCCTCAGGCCCCAGGAGGGTTCTTCTTGCCCCCCACCTCACTCCTTTACTTCCCACACACACACTGCCCTGATCCCACCATGTGAAGTCCAGCTTGTTTGTTCTAATCCCCAATATACATGAGAGTCCTCCTTCACTACTTGACACAGTAGCTCTCTCTCCCTTGGGTTTCATCCTCAGCGTGCCTTTTTCCTGCTCTTGCCCCTACAGCTCAATATGAAATCTTCAGTCACAGTCGCAGAATCCCTTCCTGCCACCAGGTATGAACCTGGACTCTGGAGCTCTCTGAGGTGGAATCTAAGTCTCATATCCAGAGTTCTGGCTCTGAAGAGATAGGAAAGTCTTTTCAGGAGTGGTTGCAGACAGTCTGAGCATTTCCTCTGTGTGCCAGAGAGCCCATGGCCTTAACTTGAGGTTTACAGTTGGCTGTGGAAGGAAAAGGCCTCTTTAGCCAACTGTCATTCAACTAGATATTAGGTTTGTCTGTCTAGTCTGTCTTCCTCTCTTCCCAGCCCTGTTGCCCTTCCACCATTCTGCCATGTGAGGATCAGTTAACAAGAATTCAGTAAGCATTTATTAAGTGTCTATCATCTGCAAGGCATTGTGCTAGAGTCTGAAAATTTAAGGACAAAAATAAAACTTTTGTTCTGAAGGAGTCTGCATTCTACTGGAAGAAAATGAGAATTTTTGACTTGAAAAGACACAGTGGGGTAGGCAGCTTAGCTTCAAGTTCTTGAAATATTGAAAAAGATATTAATTTGTTCTCAGCACAGTCCTTGGCACATTGAAGGTGTGTAATAAATGCTTATTGACTTGACTTGTAATTGGGACCATAAAGCAAAGCTAAGAGCACTGGGGAAAGCAACAAAGTTAAGCTTGATGGAAAAAAGTGAACTTCTAAACAACTGAAGCTTAATTCCCAAGTAGAAGGGACCACTGAGGTAGCCAGGCTAAGGCCAGCTGCCTTGTCCATGGAATTGTTTAGTAGATTCTGGATCATGTAGATGTTAACCTTGACCATCTCTAAAGACCCTTTCCACTCTAAAATTCTGGGATTCTATGAACTCATAAGCCCTTTCATGGTGCTGTGAGATCAGAAGACAAGAGTAATACATTAAAGGCACAAGCACAAGCAAAGGAAAACAACTGGTCCTAGTTGCTGACCACATGTTAGTTGGCAAAGTGCTTCAAGATCCTGAAATGGCCAAGGATATAAAGGTTATCTTTCATTCTTGGTTGTGGTACCTGGGAAAAAGGAGCCTGCTTCTGTAAATAGACTGTAGGAATACAGCCTGAGAGAATGTACAACACCCCAAAATGATTTGACTATCCTAGCAGGAAATCTGATGGAGGAGATACACACTGACAATCACAAGATTGGATCCTGTTTTTGTTCTTTACTAGCTGTGTGACTTTAGGCAAGTCACTTAGTCTCTATCTGTAAAATGGGGTTAATGATATTGCACTACCAATTTCTCAGTTCAGGAAGGTGCTCAGTGGTACAATGGATAGAGTTTTTGACTTGGTATCAGGAAGACTTGAATTTGAATCCTGCTTTAGGTACTGCTTATGTGACCCTATGTCCCCCACTTTTCAGCCTCAGTTTCTTTATCTGTAAAATAATAGCACCTTCCTCCCTAGGTTATTATGAGAATCAAACCTCCCAGGGTTATTGTGAGCACAGTGCCAGGCACAGAGTAGACACTTTATAAATGTTTATTGGATTGGACTGAAATGAGACAATACATGTAAAGTGTTTTGCAGCTCTGAGTGTTATGTAAGTGCTGGCTACTAGTTTATAATTATTATACATATGCCCACCAGAAAACAACAGCAATATTCCCACCATCCCCCTACATGTGGAGAAAATCAACCTCCATGGATCCCAAGAACTCCAACCATTTAATGAGAAGCTCAAATATCTTCATGGTACAAGACTTGAAGATTCCACAGAAGGACTGGGAGTAAGATAACAACTGATAAAGCAGGCACAGTATCTTTAAATCAAGTGTTTGGGCAAAGCCCTAGGTGCAGAAAGGGCTCAACTATGCCACTTAATCCAGTTCCTTCCCCCCTCCAAGATAACTAAGTCCACACTTGCAGCACCTTCTACACAGAAGGAAAAACAGATAAGAGGGAGATCCCATGGGTTGAAGAAGCTAATTGGGAAATAGTCACTAAGGCAACAAGATCACCATGAATAGAAATAACCACCAGGATAATGGATAATGTCAAAGGGCAGTCAGACCCTAGGCTAAGTTCAACCAACACTCTAACTCTCAGAGGAGAGAATTCATTTTGAGTCTTTCCCAGCCTGATTGTTTCCCTGACTTCTCATGGAATAAGGCCTCTGAGGAAGGGGGGGGGGGGGAGGCAGTGATTTTTGGAATATACAAATGGGGAGGGAAGAAAGGGAGGCCGGACTACCTATCCCATTTGCCCAGCCAGGTCCTGTAACATTAGAGAAGGTAGAGTAAAATTCCCAGCACCCCAGACGTCTGTGGACTGCATTACAGATCTCATGAAGTGGCAGAGGCTAAAGGTGAGTAGCAAGCCTGACTGGAGGAGAAGGGGCTGCAAGGGGGTTCCACAGAGTGCCCAAGTCATCTTCTGGGTCTGTGGAGAGTAGACCTGTGAATGTGCACCTCCCACCTCATGTCATTCCTCATCCTCTGAATTCCCTTCTGTCTCCTTGGGTGGACAGGATCTCACCCACAGCCTGAGTTCTTCCATAGAGGATGAACAGATCTATGCAGCTCAGGTGAGAGAATATGAAGGCCCCAAAGTCAGAGGTCAGTAGAATTGGGGGCAGGGAAAATTCAGGTCCTAATTCTCACTTGTGTCCAAAATAGTCATGGATCAATCTTCTCCCTAACACCCCCAAACCACAAAAGCCTTCTTTCTTTGCCTTTTCCCTCCACCCCTGTACTCCCAGCCATCATCCTTACATGAATCATGAGGGATCATGGTGCAACATTTCCTATCTTGATGAGGACTGAAGCCCATCCTTTTCTGTGGATCCTCCAGGCCTTGGGTAAACTGAGAATAAGCAAGGAGTTCATCATGGAAGCACTCTGGGCTATGGTGAGTTGAAGAGCAAAATTAGCCTTACACTACAAGAAAAACAGTGTAAAGAAGGGGGACATGTAGACGCTTTTGAGAGAGTGGCAAGTTTGGAACTGGCTGTGGGCATGGACCATCCTGGGGGAAGAAGCAAGGAGAAGGGAGCTTAGTTCAAGTAGAATGAAACAGGGATTCAAGAACACCTCCAAAAACACCCTAGCATAGGGTGATGAGACATATGTCTTGATCATGTCCCTGTTGTTGTATTCCCTTGAGTGGGTATGGAAATACCAGGGAACAAAGGAGTGAGAGAGGTTGCTGACTCCCAACTTCCTAATTCCTAACAGGCCCAGGTAGGTTCTGAGAGGGTGAGATATGAATGCTGCAGAAGCCTTGCTCTTCTAGGTGAGTAGATCTTCCCTCCATGGGGGAAGATGGGGAGAATCTCTTATAATAGAAATCTCTGATAACCATTTGCACAGAGCACTTTAAGAGCATTCTTTACATAAAGCTTCACATATATCAGCAATCCTGGGAGGCTACTGTTATTTCCATTTTGCAGATGAAGAAACTGAGCAAATTGAAGTTAACTAACTGACCTAGGATTCCAAGTCAATCACTCCATTCATTATGCTATTAACTCATACCTATTATGTATACTTGAGTCAAAAGACCCAGGTTTAGATCTTAGCTTGGACCATTACTAGCTGAACTAGCTCTGGGACTTGGATCAAGTCATTTGACCCTTCTTTGCCTCAGTTGTTTTTTATTTAGAAAATAAGGGCATTAAACTAAAATATCTCTTAAGACTCCTTCCAGCTCTAAACACCAGATTACAAAAAATATAGAAAGGGAAGATATGCAAAAACATAGAAGAGGATGGTTAGAAGCATTATCTCAAGCTGAAATCTGGAGCTGTCCAATGGTCTGATGGTATCTCTTGGAAGGGGAAAGGAGAGAAAGAGGAAAATGGGAGAGTGAGGGGAAAGTAAGGGGAAGAGAAAAAATAATGGAAAATGGAGAGGGCAGAAAGATTGAAGAATGAGGAGGAGAATACAGGGGTAGCAGAGAGAGAAGTCTTTCCTAGCCAAGATAACAGGAAAGCAAATGGAGAGAGTAATAATAAATGGACTAGGGAAGAATGGCACAGGGAAAAGCCAGTGGAATGAAGTAAGGGACATAGACAAAGACATGGTGCACATGGAATTTTCCATCATTAGCAATGCCAAAATACGCAGTATTTTAGATTCCATGAATAAAGGGGATATTGCCCCACTGTATTTTTCCCTGGTCAGACCACATCTGTGTATTGTGTTCAGTACTAAGCCCCACAGTTAGAAAGGACATTGATACAGAAGAAAACACCCAAGGATGGACAAGTAACCAGAATAATGAAGACCATCATCAAATCTATTCTCTCTGAGGATTGAAAGAACTGGAAATGTTTAGCTGGGAGAAGAGAAAACCCAAAAAGGACATGATGCTGACTTCAAATAGTATAATTGAAAGGTCAAATGAGAAATTAAACAGTCCTGGGGAATCAAGCTAGGAATAATGAGGTGGAAGCTAGAAAAAAGCAAATTTAAATGTCATGAAAAGCTTCCTAAGAGAACTACCCAAAAATGAAGTAGACTGCCAGGCTGTGGGTGCAGATGGAGTGTAGGAGAAACCTGGGCTTTCCCCTCACTAGAGCTCTTCAAGAAAGATCTGGATGACCACTTAACAGGTATGTTGGAGTGGAACACAGGTTGTGGAGATTCTTTATTGGGGATGGGTTAGACTAGATGGCCTCTGAGGTCCTTCCAGTTGATTATATGATTCTGTTACTTAAAAGGTTGGGGGAGGTGGGCAAGGGGGAGCAGTTGAGAGAGTGTGGTTCCAATGAGCGCCTTAACAAGGAGTAAACAGAATAGTGGGAAAGGACCAAATGGATCACCTTTAATGTGCCTTGAAGGATGGCTTTCCCCCTGGGCTCTGTTTCTTACCTAAAGCCTCTCCTGTCTAGGCTGCCTAGATAAATATGTGATCCTGTCTCTCATCGAACATCTAAAGGGATGCTGCCTTAGTAGAAGGATGGACACTCTGATGGGGCTTCATATGGCCCTCAATGCCTGGACCTTGGACTCCAAAAACAAAGTAATTATGGAAGGGGAGGAAGAGCCAAAATTCACTGGGTACAAGGTGGGATAGGAAGGAGGGAAAGAGAATAAAGCAACAAGTAGTAATGAGAGAATAGAAAAAGACAATCGGGGGGAAGGGAAAGTCAGCTAAGTGATAAACTATAGGAAATAAGGTATCAAATCCAGAGAGAGTCCAGCCCCTCAATTCATCCATAAATTAACAAGCATTTCTTGAGGATTACTGTGAGGAAGACGAAAGACAAAGAAAGATCAGGGGAAAGAAGCATTGATTAATGTACCAGGCACTGTACTAATTGCACAAATACCTCAGTTGATCCTCAAGGGAAAATTGGGCCAAACGTAGCAAGGGAAAAGAAGCTGAGCAGGAAAACCAGTGGGTATTTCCTCATACACATGCATACATTCCTTCCCAGGGAGAGCCTGTAGGAGCCAAGAACACACTGATAAAGATCCTGAAGTCGCTGATAAAGGGGAAGGACGCTCTGGATGATGTGGCCCTGGAAGCAGCTATGTGCCTGAGTTTCCTTGATCCTGAAAATTCCATAGCCTGTGAGTTCCTACTCCAGTGCCTGACCCAAGGAGATATGAAGAGAAAGATGAAGGTTTGGGACTGCAGGCAGGGAGGCTGGGCTGGGAAGTCTTCTATCACTGCCATGGTGGCCCCTCCTTTGTCCAAGAAGGTCAACACAAGGCCCAGTCCTCTCTGGCTGTGTCCTCCAATGGGAAATCAGTCAATAAGCATTAAGTGCCTACTATATATTGGGCACTGTGCTAAGTATTAGGGATACAGAGAGACAAAAGACAGAATGCCCTCAAAGAGGTGACAGTTTAACAGGAGAGACAATGAAGGAGAAAAGGAATGGCACAGGGATCCAAGATATCAGGGCAAGGAGGTATGTGAGCTTTGGGTTTTCCCATTCTTGAGGAGTTGGTTGGACCCTCAGGGAACCTGTGTCTAATATGTGTGTTCACCCTGAAGCCCCTGAGATTGGGGAGCACTCACTGCCCTCCTTCCTCTTTTACCAGCCATCCCACTCCACCTTGATTCATCACCCACTTTCTCTCCACCTCCAGAGAAGTCATCCTCCATCCGAGGAAGAGCACATTGAATTTGCAGTCAGACAAGCTGGCTTTGATACATATTAATCTGTGGAACCTTGCCCAAGTCCTCAAACATAGGATTGTTTTCTCATCCACAAACTGTAAATGAGTTGGAGCTAATAGACAGAGGAGGGGGATGTTGAACAAGAGGATCTCTGAGGTCCCTCCCACTTCTGAATCACACAATGATTTGAGCCTTCCCTTTCTAAGCCTCTGGATCTGTCTTTTGTCTCCCTGAATCTTATTGGCTTTGTCCCACCATTACTGCCATTCAGACCTGTCTTGGCCAAGGTCCCCCAGGCTCTTCTCATTCCCTTTCCCCTGCCTCTTGGGTTCATACCACTGCCACTCCTGCTGCATCCCATTGTCACCTAATCCTTTAACCACCTAGGCAATGATGGTGTTAGTAAAGCTAATGAAGATATATACTTTGCCCATCCTTCAAAGTGCCATGGATCAAATAAGGAACTCTTGTGTGATTAAGGTGGGAATTGTCCCTGAGAGCCACTGTGCTCCCTTTGGGGAGGGAATCTTTCTCTTCCTATCTCCCTGGGTCAGGCATGGAGCAGAAACTCATAGGCTACAGAATTTTCAGGGTCAAGGAAACTCAAGAAAAGGTGGTGAGGTGGGAGGGAGGAGAAAGAATCTGCTAGAAACCTACTCTTCCCTTTTTCCCAATTCTTATTCAGGAAGGTCTTCTCCCCTTCTGACAAACACCCCAAAACTTGGGTATGTCCATCCCACTCTCCATTTCTCTCCCAATCCTTAGCACCGTTTAGAAGCCATTAAATTGCTTAAGATTTTTGGACTAGAGAAGATTCAGAAGATGGGGATGGAAAATGAAGTTTTTGAACTACTTAGGTTGAAGATTCATGACGATCCCTTCCAAGTGAGTCCCCTTCCTTTCCTCCCTCCCCTTCTCTCTTCTCCATTTCAATTTCTCTTCTCATGTCACCATCTCTCACGTTACCCCCAATTCTCTTGACTCCCAGGAAATGAGAGAAGCTGTGGCAGAAGTAGTGGAGGCACTAAAAATGAAGTCTATGATGCTGAACATCATGGAGTCGTGAGAAACTTGGGAAGAAAGAGCGGGGGAAGAGGGGAGAAAGGCCCTCATAGGCCTGCCAATACTGTCCTCCCTATGGGGAAGGGAACCCTGCCTGCTACTGGGAAGTGGAGGGCACTGTTAGTCGACCAGAAACTAATCTCTTGCTTTCATTGCCCTAATAGAGAGTAGGCAGATTGGTTTCAGAGACGTATCCTTTCTCTAATCTGGGGATCCTGGGATACAAGAGCACGTGGAGTGTTGGGAGAGGTTGAGGAGGAGGAGGATGGAATAAGATGGGAGATTTGAGGATGAGCAATGAAGTGATGGACACTAGAAGGGGAGTATCCCAAAGGGAGAAGGAAGGAGGTGTGGTCCCCATGAGCGTCTCTCTGGAGAAAGCAGAAGGTGCAGGGCATGTCCTTGAGATGTCCAACAGACTTCCAAACATTTACTAGCTTCATGATCCTGCAAGTCACTTGTAACTTCTTTTAGATCTCAGTTTCCCACCTTAAATTAGGAGGTTGGACTCCATGACCTCAAAGACCCCTTTCAGGTTTCAATATATTATTGCACAGCAGACAGTATAGAGTGAAATACAACCAGAGGGTTTATGAAAACAGTGAGATCATGAGATGGAAAGATAGTGAGGTGAGCAGTGTGGGATGGAATGAAGAATAGGAGGAGGGAAGGTGATAAGGACTAGTATCAAGAGAGAAGAACTAAGATGAAAGATAGGAGATCAGGTGGGGAGGGAAGAATGGGATGAGGTAGAAAAGTAGGGACGAGAGATGGGAAGTGGGATGAGGAGATCAGATGAGTAGTGGGACAGTAAGGTAGAGATAGCAGATATGAAGAATGGAGTAGCAGTGGGATAGGGAGAATGGAGCAGGATTAGAGTAAATGGGGAATGGGATAATGGGTAGAGTGATTACTATGTGTCAGAAACCGTGATAGGGGCTTTTTATAAATATCTCCTTTGAGATAATGTGGGTGAAGGTAAGAAGGGGTGACAGAGGGAAGTCAGGACAAGGAGGTAGAATGTTAGAAGAAGTGGAAGGCTGGAGTGAGAGTTCTGGGGTGTTCACTGTAGATCAGATGGGAGACTTCTCAAATCCCAAGACCTTTCTTATGTGGTGGATAATACTTATCTATTAGAAAAATAGGCCGAATAAATGGTCTAGTGGGCCCTTAGGCCTGCTTTGCTCTAAATTGTGTAGCTCAGATTGTTCCCCCAATTATTACTCACCACACTGAGGAGGACAGCTTGGAGTTCATCAGCCCACAGTCACTTTTCCAACCTTTTCTCTTTGACCTGGGAGGTACAGGGGATAAAGTCAGTCAGCCAATAAGCATCTATTAAGTGACTCCTACGTGCCAGTCGTAGTAATTTAGACAACAAACTAAAACTGCACCCCTACTTGGGCAAGGGGATCACTAGTTAATGAAGGACCAATCCTTCTTCTCTTTTTCCTTTCTTCTCCCAATGACCCCTCCCTCTGTTCCCTTCTACACAGGGAGCTTAATGACACCAGTGCTTTGGTACGTCACCAGGCTGTCGTATCCATTGTAAGGCCAACTCAATTGATTTCCTGCCTCTTACCCCTATTGCCAATCAGTCAGCAGCATTTATTAGGCACCACCTATGGATTGGGCATTCCACCTATAAATCCTCAGCAGTATAGTGATGAGAGGGAAGTTAGAGAGGAAGAGGAGGAGTGGTGAGTTGAGATAAGCTGGAGGAGAAAGGAAGGGAAGAACAGGAGGATACACAGCACTGCTGAGGACCTACAGTGATGGACTGCCCATTCTTGAGGGCTCGGGCTTGGAAGTCTTTGCTCAGGCACCAGGCTGTGGTCTAAGTCTGGATAGGGCAAGGAATAGTAAAAGGGTCATAGGCCAAGAAGCCTTGACTCCCTAAGCCTGGACATCAGCTTCACAGTCCCAGAAGAGCATTAGCAGGTGCTGGTGAGGGCTAAATTTCAGTGGGTTTCCTCTGCATCCCCCCCACAAGACCCAGGGAAGTGGCGGGGCAGGATGGGAGACATCAAAGGATATTTGGTACCTCTTCCCGGGGCTGGATATTCAGGATCTTTTACTTTTGCTTTCCTCAGGGTGTTCTGGGCATCCGCAACTCATACATATTCCATTTCCTCCTGGACATGCTGGATCTGGAAAGGAATCAAATGGTGAGAAAAGAGGTGAGTCCCTTGCGCTGACCCTCTGCTTTTGTTCCAGACTCCCATCATCCTTACTGCTACCAGTCTCCACTGTTCCAAAAGCCTTCAGTGCCACCCCATCACCTGCTGGGTAAAATCCACATCCCACAGTCTGGCATTAAAGACCCTGACCCCAACCTACTGCCCCATCTTAGTTTTCCACAGCTCCTTTATACAATCTTTTCATTTAAATCAGATCTATCTCCTTTCCAATTTCCCAGTTAAGACTTCCCTACCACTCTCACCCTATTCAGAAGCCTCAAGACTTAGCTCAAATGTTGCCTCTTATATGAAGCCTCCTCATCATTCTGACAGAGACAGAGATAAGAACTTTTAAAGTTCTTATGTTTACCCTGACAATGATATTTAAGTGGTATCATTTTATACTGTTACTTTCATGATTTACATATATAGGTCATAGATCTACAGACAGACTCTTGACCAGCTGTGTAGCTCTCATGGGCTCAAGTGTAATGCCCTTGACAGAATGGGTGACCAACCAGATAGAATATAGAAGAGCATAAGTCCCTTGAGGATGGGGATTGGTTTACTTTTTGTCAGTATTTCACTGACATTGGGCAAAATGCTTGGCATAAAGTAGGTGATTAATAAAAGTTTGTTGAATTAAGGTAGCTAAGTGGCACAGTGGAGAGTACTTGACTTGAAGTCAAAAAGATTTGAGTTTGAATACTAAGACATTTAGTACCTATGGGTTCCCAAGAGGGGTCATTTAATCCCTGTCAGGTTTAGTTTCTTCATGTGTAAAATGGGATAATAACAGCATTTCCCTCTCAGCATAATTGTGAGGCTCAAATGAAGTAATATATGTAAAGTGCTTTATAAGACCTTAAAGCAAAATATAAATTGCTGCTGTTGTTATTAAAATTATAAAGCTGGTCAGCAGTCATCTAGTTCAACCTCATTCACAGAGAGGGAAACTGAGACGCTATTAGGTGGGATGACTTGCCCAAGATCATCCTGCTCATCCCTATCATAGCTGAACTAGAGTTCTGGTACAGGGCTTTTACCACTTTGAACCCTTCTTCTGCCTGGCTCTTTGAGGGTTGGGGAAAAGGGAGATGCAAAATCTCCTTGGCCTGGCCTCCTGAGAAGGAAGGAGCCATACTCTTCTCAGAGTTCACTCCCCTCTCTACTCCAGACCAGAGAGAATCTATGCTGAAGGAGCCAGGCTCTGAATCTCATAATCCTGTTTTACAGCTGGAAAAAATATTCATTACCCTGGCCAAGAAAGATCCCTGGGTCCTGGAAAAGCTTCAGGATTGGAAGTTCCCGATGGAGGAAGAGAAACAGCTCGTGCCACAAAAGGGCAAAGGCAAGGTTTCAAAGCTTCAAAAGATGAGACAGGAAATTCAGAACCAAAAGAAGTTTCTGCTCGGAAGCCTGGGCTCCTTGATCCCTCAAAAAATGATTAGGCGGAAAAAAGTAGTGGTGGAAAAGGAAAGCTCAGTCTTTGATTTTCCTATCAAAGGCATCGCTTTAGCCTCCCAGTACCCACCCTGTGTCAAATTCAATGATAAAAAGGATCATCTTAAGAGACCTTGGGATTCCCCGGGCATCAGGAAGCACCTCAAGCACCTTGCTTCCTATTGAGTCAAGGCAAATATGTCCTAACACCTCCCCTTCCACATTAACTTCACTCTTCTCCCCATCACCTCCATTTTCTCTGTGGCAGCAGATTTCTAAGCCTGTCTCATAAATGAGTTAATAAATAATGAAAGCTAATTTGTCTCAAATATCATTCTTATTTTCAGAATAAGTCAATATGTATTTATTAAAGTACAATGTGCCAAAAAAAGACAAAAAAGTCTGTCTTCAAAGAGCTTATAATCTAATGAAGAAGACAACATGTAAGCAAATAAATACAAACAAGCCTGTATAAGAATATAAGAAAATAAGAGAAGAAAGGCACTAAAACTAACAGGGGTTAGGAAAGATTTCCTGTAAAATCCTGCAGGATTTTACTTGGAAATTAAAGGACACCAGGGAGAAGGGAAAGCACTTCCAGGCATGGAGGACAGCCAGAGAGAATACCTGAAAGTCAAGTCATAGAGCAGTGAAACAGCCAGTTTCCTTCACAATCTCTGGGATTCTTAATACAGTGGAAAAGAGAGAAAGCCGTTTTAGAACTCAAAAAGTCCCAGCAGTAAAGGGTTTTGGGGTGAGAAGCCACATCATTGGTCTACAGGTTGGCTACCCCTGTCACTTCCATCTCACAACCACCAATACCAGCTGCCAAACAAATGTCATTGATCAAGCAGGTAGGCCGGCTTAGAGAAAACAACAGGACAACCTGAAGGATACGAGAAAGTATGTGTTTAACACTTTTACCATCACTTCTCCTAAGACCCCAAGATAACTCAGATCAGCCCAACATTTTCTGGAAAAGTTGCCTTCTTTCTTTGCCCTCTTGCCACAAATGGCCAGTCCTGCTTCCAAACCTGATCCCCACAGCCACAGTTTAGGGAGCAACCCTAGTGGAGATGGGAGATGGCAACTTCCTCTGAAGAGATAGCCCACACACTAAAGCACAATTTAGATAAAAAAAAAAATCTCAGAAAATTAGAACATTAAGCTGACAGTGAAATTTAACAGAGTTGAGTAGTAGGTCAGTAGGACTGACTAATATAATCTGGTAGTTCAAGTTCAAGATTGAAATAAGATGAAATTCTTCTCAGTCTACCTGACAGAAAAAGGAAAGTTGTTGGTAACCTGGTTATTGGTATGGTATGGATAAAATATTTTACAAGATAAAATGTGGGCGAGTAGAGTATTTTGTGCTAGTGGTATTTGTGTTGCTAGTCTGCTGTTCAAAAGCCTTATGGATCAACCTCCGACTTTTCTATTGAGATGACCAAGAAATCTACAATAGTTGCCTGAACCTCAGCCACCTGAGAATAATTCTGGCATGCCCCAACATCTAGCAAGAAATGTCCATTCCCTCATGGAACATTGTTCATCAGTGCCTCAAATTTCCATAGGTCAGATGTTCAGGTGAATCCTGATAGGGTAGGATCAGGATTCACCTGAACCTTCCTTACCAAGAGAGCCACTATGTTGCATGGAACAACCTAATTATGTCCATAATAAACTTGGAAGGGGTGGGGAAACACATAATGACCTTGATACTCCCTCCCTCCTTCCAGAAAAAAAAAAAAAAAAAAACAATGCCCTCTTTTTCATTTAGCTTTCTCTCCCCCCCACCCCCAAGACTAAATCACAGAAGTCTACTGCCCCTTTAGAGATCCATGTTTTCTTTTCTCTATGCTGACTCAATGTATCTTCTTCTTTCCTTTACTTCTTCCTAGTTTTTCCTATATTTCTGACTCTGTTAGCAGATTTCACTTTGCATCAGTTCATGAATTTCATTTTTCTGTATTTGTGTTTTTAGTTTCTTTTATAATTTTTTTTCTTTAATAATAGTGCTTAGAGCACATTCCATTACATTCATGTTTAGCAATCAATATCCAGTCAATTAGTATCTCCTTTGTTTCTAGTTCTTTGCTATCCCAAAAAAGCCACTTTCAATATATATGTATGTATATATCACACATTTTTTTATATATATGTATACATATATATAGGTGTGGAGGCGTCTGTATGTATGTGTACCCTTCATAGAAATTATCGGCATCCTGACTGGCATTTTCCTGACAGAGAGAACTTCTGATTGGTGCCCAGTAACTAGGATTATCTCCCAAGATGATTGACTGTGGGGGATTTAGGAAGAAAAATTCTTTTTATAGAAGCCCATCCTTTTAAATTGGCCTATTGAGGGGCAAAAGTCCATTTTTAGCCCTTTTGGTCTGCTTTGATTTCCTCTTTTCAGAAAATAGATCAGCATACAACAAAGAAAGCTTGGTACTTGAGGGAAAGAAATTTGTGCTTGAATAGTTTCTTCCTAAAGGAAGCAGAAATGTCTGCCTTGGAGCAGAAGAATATGGCAAGAGTAGACATGCACTTAAATGCTTGACCTGAGAAGAAAATGCCTGAGAATTGATTTTTCTAACCCAAATGATAAAAGCAGCCAGATTTGTGATAGTGTTCCTGCAAAAGTACATGCATATGTCAGTCAGAGAGAGTTCAAAAACAATGCTCCTGGACCCAAAGGTCCAGCCTTCCAGTCAAAGTAGGAGTTTGTCTTGTAGGATTGTCTCATAGTTAACATCATGTGTGAGAATACCAAGTTAGAGAGTTCAGTTATCAGACCATTTGGAAAAAGATCATCCACATAACCAAACAATGTCTAGCTTTAGAGAAAGTGGGCAGTCATTCATATGACTTGTAGCTGAAGGACAAAATCCACATTGTGGAGCACTGGAAGCAGAAGAACAAGATATAAGCTTTGCCACCCCAATATTATAGTGAATTATTTAGATAACACTGATCAGACAGGAGAGGGATTATTTGCCTAGTAGCACCCAAAGTATCCTAACAGTTCAGGAAATCTAGGTTTGTGGGCAGCAAGGGCACGGCTCAATTTGGTAATTCAACTGTAAAATGAGCTAGGAGATGGTCATCTTCTCACTTGATAGTCAAAACCTAAAGTCAAGATCATGGGAATTTACTTAGGAATTTACCACCAGAGCTGGAAATATCCACTTCTCAGGATCCCTAGTTATTGGTTTGTGCTCAGGGAAGCAAACAGATCCACAAAGGCATCCAAGACCTAAGACTCTCCTAGGCAAGAATATACTCTTACTGTCATATGGTTGTAACCCCAGTTTCTGAGAAATATACTCCCTACTTCTTGCTAAAAATCCACAGAGAAGAACCTCGGGAAGAGGCCCTCCCAAAAGGGACCCAAGACAAATGAGAAACATTTCTCTCTACTTCTGCTACAGAGCATCAAATTATAGCTACTTCTGATTCCAAATCCAATGTTCTTTCTACTGCCAAACTCCTACAAATCCAGTGCTTGGGAGGACAAAACAAAAATGGGGAAAAAATTTAAGGGAAAAAATTCAGATTTAAGGACTTTGGGAGTGCTCTGCAATCAGAAAAAAGAAATGGCATGAATTTTCCCTTCACATAAACATATATAATTCGATTTGTCAAGTATTTCAACATAATTAACATATAGTGGACTTCCTGCCATCTAGGAGAGGGATGGGGACTAGGGGAGAAAAATTTGTAATGGAAAGCTTTGTAAGGGTCAATGTTGAAGAATTACCCATACATATGTTTTGGAAATAAAAAGTTTTAATTAAAAAAAATAAAAAATTAACATATATATACACACACACAAATATTCTCTATTGTATCCAACTAATCCTTTCTAAGCACTTACTATGTTCATAGTAGTATGCTAAGTATTACAGGAGCTATAAAAAATGAACAAGGCAAGTTTCCAATCTCAAAGAATTAATAAATGCCATCATGGCAGCATGGCACTACAGTGAAATGAACCCTATTTTTTGTTTGTTTATTTGTTTCAAATCTTTTTTCCCTTTACTTTGCTTTTTTTTATTTTTTTATTTATTATATTAAAATACTTGACAAGTTGAATATATGTATACATATTTCCACACTTATCTCGCTATGCAAGAAAAATCATATCTACAAAAAAAAATCAGAGAAAGAAAACACAATGCAAGCAAACATCAAAAGAGAGCATGAAAATGTTATGTTGTGGTCCACATTTCATATCCCTCTCTCTGGGTGTACATGGCTTTCAATTGGAATTGGTTTGAAACATTTCATTGTTGAAGAGAACCATGTCCATCAGAATTGATCATCACATAGTCTTATTGTTGCCGTGTACATTGATCTCCTGGTTCTGCTCATTTCGCTCAGCATCAGTCCATGCAAGTCTCTCCAGGCCTCTCTGAAATCATCCTGCTGGTCGTTTCTCACAGAGCAATAATATTCCATAACATTCATATACCATAATTTATTCAGCCATTCTCCAATTGATGGGCATCCATCCAGTTTCCAGTTTCTAGCCACTACAAAAAGGGCTGCCACAAACATTCTTGCACATGTCGGGTCCTTTCCTTCCTTTAAGATCTCTTTGGAATATAAGCCCAATAGAAACACTGCTGGCTTAAATGGTATGCACAGTTTGATAACTTTTTGAGCATAGTTCCAAATTGCTCTCCAGAATGGTTGGATCCATTTACAATTCCACCAACAATGTATCAGTGTCCCAGTTTTCCCACATCCCCTCCAGCATTCATCATTATCTTTTCCTGTCATTTTAGCCAATCTGACAGGTGTGAAGTGGTACCTCAGAGTTGTCTTAATTTGCATTTCTCTGATCAATAGTGATTTGGAGCATCTTTTCATATGACTAGAAATGATTTTAATATGAACCCTGTTTTTGAAGAAAGAACTGGATTCAAGTTCCACTGTTTCCTACCTATATGATCTTAGTCAAGTCTATTTACTTCTGTGAGCCTCATCATCAAAAATCATCATCATCATTATCATAGCTAACATTTCTGTAGCACCTACATACCAGGCACTGTTACATCACAAATATTATCTCATTTGTTCTTTATAGTAACTCTGGGAGGTAGGTGCCATTATCTCCATTTTACAGTTGAGGAAGCTGATGATCTCTAAGGCCCTTTCTAAATCTAAGATGCCATGGAAATTGTCATAAGAAGGAATAAAAGGATAGACTTCCTTTCTGAAAGATAAGGCAAAGCTTAATAAAGGAGCTGGCTTTTGAAATGGAACTTAAAGGATGAATAATATTTTTCACAGATGGTGATTAAAAGAAATACATCAAATATGAGAATTTCCTGAGCAAACCAAGTTATATATAACTCATTTTGCTTCCTAAAGTCAATGTGACTTTGGGTATAAATGGAGCTTTTAAAAAAAAAAAAGTACTATATTTCTATTTTTCCTATAACTTCAGGGGAAAAAAAAGATTTTATACAAACAAAAAGGGGGTTTGTTGCTTCAAAATTCCTGAATAATTATTCCTTCTAGATAAGAGTAACTTAAAAGTGTTTATTGGATTTAAGTAAATGGCCCTCTGAATTCCTTTCCAATGCTAGCTCTATATTGAATTTATTTCCGAGACTGTTAGAAGGAATACAGGCACATCAAGTGTGCTGGTAACCACCAGGGGGCAACAGAGACAGCAACATCTCCCCATTCCTCTCTGCAGTGGAAGACCCATGACAAACACGCCTGGATTCAAGTTCTCCTGGCATATTAATTGAGATCAATTAACTTCCCTCATTCCCGCAGAAAATTTACCTCCCAATGGAGAGAGGTGAAAGGGCAGAGTTTTAAAGAGTATGTCCAGCATTTAGATACCCAAGAACTGATGAACTCCACAGCTGTGAGCTAATTGGATATCTGAGGAGGTAGATAATATGCTATTCCCTCACCTATATATGAAGGTTTTATGTTTATGTTTCTGTATCCCCAAAAATGTCATCTTGCTTTATGGTTTGGATGAAATGGGGGTCAGCAACTCTATTCCTCCTGGTGACAGGAAGATCTACCATACTCTGGCATAGTCACCTGAACTCTTTATGTAACTTAAGGACACTGGGGGCATTTTCCTGCCAATTGAATCCTTAGAACTTCCTGGCCTTTCCCTATGCCATGCAGTCCAATTTTCTTTTATGGTATTGTTGATTTTGCTATTAGTATCCCAAAACATCTTAAGTACTTAGTGCATATCTTTTCTTAAAACCCAGAGATTTCGTTACTGGGTTCACAACTCAAGAGATCAGCAAAATGTTTTATAGCAATATCTTATCCTACCAAAGAATTGGAAACAAAGTAGATCATCTCTCAATTATAGAATGGCTAAACAAAGGGATATGCAAATGTAATGGAATATTACTGCACCATATGAAAAGAATCATGAACGCCAAAAAAGCATGGAAAGATTTACACAATCTGATGCAGTCAAGTGGATTCAAGAAAACAATATATACAATGACTATAATGTAAAGGGAAGAAAAGAACGACCACAAAGCAATCAAAACTAAATGTTGCAAAATTACAAAAAACAAGTAAAAAGAAAACACCACACCTGACTCCTTTGCAGAGGTGGGAGATTCATAGGTGTATTCATTGAATTTATCAATTTTGCTAATTTCTTTATATGAGACTGGCCTCTGGGAAAAGGCAGGGGAAGGGATACTGGGAGAAATTCTGGTGTTGCTAAAAACAAGGTATGTTTTTAAAATATATGCTGCTATTCCAACAGACTTGTGATAAAGTGTTATCCACATCCAGAGACAGAACTATAAAGACTGAATATGGATCAAAACATAGTATTTTCTTTTTTTTTTTTTTTTTTGCTTAAGATGACAAATTTGGAAATATCTTTACAAGAATTGAACACATTTAACCTATGTCAGATTGCTTGCTATGTGGAGGAAGAGCAAAGAAGAAAAAATTTGGAACACAAGGTTTTGCAAAAATGAATGTTAAAAAAAAATCTATGCACATGTTTTTGGAAAAATAAAATAACATTAAAAAAAGAAAAAATAAAATATATGCAGCTTTATTTAAATGGTAAAGTACCTATTCAAGGCAGTTCCAACAGTCCTGGTTGATGGAAAATGCCAATCACACCCAGAGAGAGAACTATGGAGACAGAATATAGATCAAAGCATAATATTTTCACCTTTTTGTACATCTGGTTTTTTTCTTTCTCTCTCTGTTTTTCTTCCTTTGGTATGATTTTTCTTGCACAACATAACAAATATGGAAAGGTTTAAAAGAATTGCACATATTTAACCTATATCAGACTGATTGCTATCTTGGGGAGAGGGAAGGCAAAAGGAGGAGAAAAATTTAGAAACTAACTGCAGAAATGTTGACTTGGTTGATAAAAGGCATCTCTGGGCCCAGTGCTCTTAGTAAAACTCTATGCAGCCTCCCTCACAAATCAGGAACACTATTCCACTCCAATCCTCTTTCACCAAATTGTATTCTCTGAATTTCTCTATCAATCTGTAAGCATTACTTTGCACTACATTATCTTCCATCATATTTTTTCCCTTGAACAGATCTTTACCAGCTTAAAAAGTATTGAAGTAAATAGTTATAAGGCAAGCTCATAGGATGGTAGACATAATCCCACTGCTAGATCTGGTAAAGAATAAACTTCCCTAAACAAAACCTAGATGGTCTCCAATTGCATCTGTTTGTCACTTCCATATGAGAAAAATTCCCCCAAAAAAGAAATCTGCTGTCAACTAATAGGTGTAAAGGAAAAGTTAATGAAAATCTAAAAGGGACTTAAGGTTTTGGACACTATGGGTCAATGACCCCAAGAGATCAATGATTTTGCATTTACTCACTGGCTACCCTTGTCTCCTCCTTTAGTATAATTCACCTCTAGACAGCAGTAATGTCTCTTAACTGACCCTTCTGCTTGGAATCTCTGCTGCCCACAAGAAAAATCTAGTGATTTTCCTGAAACATTGTTTTACATCTAAACACCTAGTGTAATTTAAAAAAAAAAAAAAAAAAAAAAAAACCTTTCAAAAGGCTTTGCTATGGAAAAGTTTAGCAGAAATTAGATTTAAATCATCACCTTACTTCATATGTAACAGTAAGCTCCAAAAGGGCATCTGACCTAAAGATAAAAAGTTATGTTGCAAACACAAATCAGAAGAACAGTAAGGAAAGAAATCTTAAAGGATACAGGTGACCATAAAATACAAAACGGACAGTTTCCATTACATCAAAGGTTTTGCAACATATAAAACCAATGCAAACTTTGAGAAACCATTAAAAAAAAAATCTTCACATGAAATGCCTCTGATAAAGATCTGAGATATATATATATATATAAAATATAAAAGAAATTAATCAAGGGCAGTTTTGTTTTCAAAAGATACATAAAACAATCACTTAAAAGGATCGTTCAAAGTAAAGCAAATGAAAACAACTCATTTATCTTCACACTTATTAGAAAAGCAAAAATGTTAAATATTGAAAAAGTCGTGGAAGGCAAGCATCTCCAGAATTACTGGCAAAACTGAATTAGTCCTACTCTGAGTGTATGGGGTGTTCAGGGAGAACTAACTAGAACCTCTGATGGGAGGACTTGCCAAGCTCTTTCCAGGGCTTTGGAGTCCACTTTCTCATAACTCTCACCTGTAATTCCAAAAAGCTGAAGCATCTACAGCAGTCACACTTTGCTAAAATCATCTTGGCAGATGAGCTAAAGTTAAGGGTAACCAATAGGCTTCAAAACGGTCAGTGTCTTAAGGAGCAGACTGGGCAAATGAGAACAACTTGTTCCAACAGCCATGAGGGTACCTGAAGCAAGTGCTGTGGAGAGCTTAGAGCTTGCTCAGGGCATTGAAGACACCACCATCATTCAATCAATGAATCCAGGGCCATCACCAGTGGTGCCGACTTTTGTCTTGCCACTGGACTCTGATGACTCAAAGGGAGTAAGGCTGACTTTGCACAATGCTGCCTCACTTAAATCCATTTCATAGGCAATTCATCACCATTACTGGACCTCTTTAAAAACGAAGAAAGAATAAATCCTTCCTTTATGGAAAATAATTCTCCTAGAAACATACTTCACTTAAGTACATTTTGACCTAAATGTCATTACTGCATTAGTGGACCTACATGCCAACAAAGTTAAATAAATGAGTGAATGAATAAATAAATAAATAAATAAATGGATGAATGGATGGATAGATGGATGGATGAATAAAAAAGGAAAGGTCTCTCATCTGCAAAAAATACACACACACACACACACACACACACACACACAGCACTTTTTGTGGTAACAAGAAATCAGAAATGGGTAAAGCCAAATTGTGACACTTGAATACAATGAAATGTTATTGTGCTAATGGAAATGATATATATTAGGATTTCAGAGAAACTTGTGACTATATGAACTGGAGATAAATTAACAGAACTGAGAACAGTTTACACAACAATCATAGAAATGTAAAGAAAAGCAATTTTGAAAATCATCAGAACTTTTAATCAATGTAAGTGATTAATGTCAAAATGCCATCAATGAAAACACAAGCCTCCTCTCCTTTAAGGAAATAAATGATGGTATGAGGTGATACCATGCAGTATAGTAAGCATATGTTGCCAGACACGATCAATGTGTTGGTTTATTTTATGTAACTGCATTTCTTTATTACAAGGGAGGGTTTCTTTTAAAGGGAGATAAAATCGGTGATAACGTTTTTAAATCAATAAAACATTTTTTAAAAAGACTTCCCCTTGCCTATAAAAAAAGTCTAAGTTCTTTAGTCAGGCATTCAAAATCTTCTACAATCTTACCAAAATCCATCTTTCTACTTTTCTTTCCCATTACTTTGCCCAAGAAATTTTCTCTTCAAATTGATAGTTTCCAGACCTAGTCAATTGGAAAAACATTAAGTGCTCATGGGTAGGCCGAGAGAATATAATAAAAATGACAATACTGCCCAAACTAATTTATTTAGTGCCATACCAATCAAACTCCCAAGAAACTATTTTACAGATGTAGAAAAAATAGTAGCAAAGTTCATTTGGAAGAACAAAAGGTCAAGAATTTCAAGGGAATTAATGAAAAAAAAGACAGATGAAGGTGGCCTTGCTGTACCAGATATAAAACTATATTATAAAGCAGCGGTCATCAAAACCATTTGGTACTGGCTGAGAAATAGAGCAGTCGATCAGTGGCATAGGATAGGATATCAGGACAAGCTAGGTAATAACATTAGCAATTTAGTGTTTGATAAACCCAAAGACCCCAGCTTTTGGGATAAGTACTCACTATTCGGCAAAAACTGCTGGGAAAATTGGAAACTAGTGTGGAAGAAGTTAAGGCTGGACCCACACCTAACACCGCACACCAACATAAGATCTAAATGGGTTCATGATCTAGATATAAAGAGTAATATTATAACCAAATTAGAGGAACATAGGATAGTTTACCTCTCAGACCTGTGGAGATGGAATAAATTTATGTCCAAAGAAGATCTGGAACTCTTAATTGAACACCAGATAGATAATTTTGATTATATTAAGTTAAAAAGTTTCTGTACAAACAAAACTAATGCAGACAAGATTAGGAGGGAAGCATCAAATTGGGAAAACATCTTTACATTTAAGGGTTCTGATAAAGGTCTCATCTCTAAGATATATAGAGAATTGTCTCATATTTATAAGAATTCAAGCCATTCTCCAATTGATAAATGGTCAAAGGATATGAACAGACAATTTTCAGATGATGAAATTAAAACTATTTATAATCATATGAAAAGGTGCTCCAAATCACTATTGATCAGAGAAATGCAAATTAAGACAACTCTGAGGTACCACTACACACCTGTCAGATTGGCTAAAATGACAGGAAAAGATAACGATGAATGTTGGAGGGGATGTGGGAAGACTGGGACACTGATTCGTTGTTGGTGGAGCTGTGAACAGATCAAACCATTCCGGAGAGCAATTTGGAGCTATGCTCAAAAAGTTATCAAACTATGCATATCCTTTGACCCAGCAGTGTTTCTATTGGGCTTAGATTCCAAAGAAATCATAAAAGAAGGAAAGGGCCCCACATGTACAAGAATGTTTGTGGCAGCTCTTTTTGTAGTGGCTAGAAACTGGAAACTGAATGGATGCCCATCGATTGGAGAGTAGCTGAATAAATTGTGGTATATGAATGTTATGGAATATTATTGCTCTGTGAGAAACGACCAGCAGCACGATTTCAGAGAGGCCTGGAGAGACTTGCATGAACTGATGCTGAGTGAAATGAGCAGAACCAGGAGATCATTATACACGGCAACAATACTATATGAGGATCAGTTCTAAGGGACATGACTCTCTTCAACAATGAAATACTTCAAACCAATTCCAATTGTTCAGTGAAGAAAGCCATATACACCCAGAGAGAGGGATGTGAAATATGGACCACAACATAACATTTTCATGTTCTCTATTGAGGTTTGCTTGCATTGTATTTCCTTTATCAGATTATTATTGCTTGTAGATACGATTTCTCCTGCACAAAAAATGTTATGTGGCAATAACTATACATATATTCGATTTCTTAAGTATTCTAACATAATTATCATGTAGTGGATATCCTGACATTTAGGGGAAGGGTGGGCAGTAGGGGGGAAAATTTTGTAACAGAAAGCTTTGTAAGGGTTAATATTTAGGAATTACCCGTACATATGTTTTGCAAATAAAAAGTATTAATAAAAAAAAAAAAAATTGATGGTTTCCTGTGCCTGTGCCTTAAAATATATTGGTGTTACTGTCTCATCTGGAATGCCATTCCTCAGCTTCTAAATATTATCTTGCCTTTAAGGCATAATTCAAGTATCTCTCCACTTCTGTAAAGTAATGCTCTGATACCCTACCTACCTCTTGGGAATTACTCCTATTTTTCTATGCTATAGTATCTTTACCTCTTCTATGACATTTACCTATTTTGTACTTTTTTCTGGGACCAGTCTAAATAAACAAATCATAAGTTCCTAGAGGGAGAGGTTCCTATTAGAAACCTCAGGGTATCACTAACCAAAAAAAGAGTACATGGAACACAATACAGGGTGTGCCAAAAGTCTTAGAACAATAAATCATATAGAATTAAAATTTAAAATAGCTCCAAGATTTCTGGAACAACCCATATATACAACTCAATGATTATTGCTGATATTTCACTTCTTGCATTTCCTGCACAAAGGAGGTAAAGAATAGAGGCAGCTAGGTGGTGCAATGGATAGAGCACCAGCCCTGAAGTCAGGAGGACCTGAGTTCAAATCTGGTCTCAGACACTTAACACTTCTTAGCTGTGTGACCCTGGGCAAGTCACTTAACCCCAATTGCCTCAGGCAAAAAAAAAGTTATTGGAATATGTTAATTTCCTAATTCACTACAGTATGATCCTACAATACAGTACTTTTCATGCTTATATGTAAGAAAATGGCGCTGAGGTACAAGAGTCCACAAAAAAAAACAAGCAGCCTTTATTGCAGTATTACAAAACACTTTCCATTTTGGCAATATTTTACAACATTTTCAGCTTTCAGACTGTTCAAGGGCTGGGAAGAAGGTTGGAAATTAAAAGGGGAAATTTCAATGGACATTTCTAAAAGAAAAACTGCCCCATCCCTCCCACCAAAATAAAAATCCAAATGTCACTTAATTCCACTACTGGAGAAGAGGCCACAAGGAAAGCAGCAGGCAGAACTCTGGCAACTTCACTATCGAACATGTCAGAGGCAAAGGAACAATCAAGACGGTCTTCAGTATGGTCGATTACGCTGATCATTTCTGTAGTCATTTCTAGGAATGAAAAATAAAAAGCAAGCCAAATTTGGGATTTTCTTAGTATAAAACCAAATCCATGTTGATGAAATGATGAAAGGAGTAATGAAAATTACAGTTCCCACTAAGGAGGGGAAAAGAGCTGTACCTCAAGAAAAACTAATCTCTCAGAAGTATGGCACTCCTAATGGAATCGTGGATAAGTATCCAAAAAGACGACCTTAGATTTTATACAGACAGCTCCTACTATTAGAGAGAGTGCTGCCCTGGGAGTCAGGAAAACTGGCACTTTCTATCTGTGTCATGTGACCAGAGAAAAGTCCCTGAACTTCACAAAGTCTGAGGTTCTTCATCTGTAAAAAGAAATACCTGCAGTTCTGATCTTCAAAGATTAATACAAGATTTAAATGGGATCAGTGCTTAAAAGTATGATACAACTGTTACTTTTATAATACTGTTATGTATTATTATGATGTTTAAAAGATAATGGATTTATTAGGCTTGACTCTAGAAAAAAACAAAACCAAATGGGAGAAATTGAGGCAAATTTCCATTCAGAAGATCAAACTTCCTAATGATTAGGGCTAGTCTAAAACAGATTAAGTTGCCATCTGTAGTAGTCTAGATGACTACTTGTCAGAGATGTTTTAGAAAGAATTCAGGCTTACAGAAATGTTGAAGTCCCTTGCAACAACTGAGATTCTATAAAAATGGGAAGCAAAAGATCTAGCAATCCTAGAATCTAGTAGTGATTCCAAGTCACATACACATACTAACCTGCCTCCCATTTTGCCACCATAACCACCTCCTCGGTCTCCGCCATAGCCACCACCTCGGTCTCCCCCGTAGCCGCCGCCACTTCGGTCACCTCCATAGCCGCCGCCACTTCGGTCTCCACCATAGCCACCACTTCGGTCACCTCCGTAACCACCGCCACCACCACTTCGGTCACCTCCGTAACCACCGCCACCGCCGCCACTTCGGTCACCCCCATAGCCACCACTCCGATCACCCCCATAGCCACCACCGCCACTCCGGTCACCCCCGTAGCCGCCGCCACTTCGGTCTCCTCCGTAGCCACCACCACTTCTGTCTCCTCCATAGCCACCACCGCCACTTCGGTCTCCTCCATAGCCACCGCCTCCTCGGTCTCCACCTCTGCCACCCCGACCTCTATAGCCCCTCTCGCCACCATAGCCTCTCCCTCGGAAGTCTATAAAATAAAAATACAAAGTGATGGGGCAAAGGAAAAGTCACAAAGCCCCCTTAGTCCTAGTCAAAGGGCAAGCTATATAGTGACACTATTAAAGAAGTGACCTACCTCCTCCTGAAGGACGAGAGTCCTCTGGTCTGGGTTCATTACACTGATTACAGGAATTCCTTCGGGCAAAGTTCATGTTTCCACATGACCTCAAAGAGAAGGAAAGATGTACTTTTAGACTGTTTCCAAGTGATGCCAGGAGTCCCTGCCCACAAATAAGAGATACTTACGGATTAGGACAAACCCAGTCACCACTTTTTGGGTCACCTCCTCTACCTTGAAAGCCTCCACGCCCTCTGTATCCTCCACGTGAACCTAAAAGAAGAGAACATGGCAAGAACACTCACCTGGCAAAAAAATCAGTCCTATACTAACCCTGTAACTATGGGTTACTATATAGGTTACTATATAGTATATGGGTTACTATATAGGTTAACCCTATAAAAATGGACAAATCCAGAATCAACTCTAGAATATGGCTAGACTTCAGTATAAGCTATAAGATAAAAAACACAAACAGATCACCAAGGATAGATTCAATATCATCTAAAATTTAACCCAACTTTAAAATTAACCCTAAGCATATCCACAGTTTTGAAAATCTACAGGTAACTTGACTACCCTAATTTTCAATTTCAATTCTCAATATACATTTGACTACTATCGATAATGGACCAAATCTGGTCACTGTAAAGCTGAAGGCTAGGAAAGAACTAGGAAGAACTGTTGTGGAAAAAAACCAAGTTGTATAGTCATAACTCCAGACAAGATGCTCCTTAACTATTTCCCCTTGACTTGCTATTTTATCAGCTACTTCCTTACTTCCAAATGAGCTTTTAAAACCTTCCAGATGCCTTTCCAGACCACTTCTCATTTATTCCTCTAGACAGCCACATTTAGGAAATGTTACATTGTTCACTTTTGTAAACATTTTATATTCCCAAGGGTTCTGGTGGCAACTCCGAGGATAGGGATTTCAGGGTTGAACAAAGAAGGCTAATTAGAAACAACTCCCTTTGATTCTAAACAGTCAATTCTAAAATGTTATAAACCCCACTTGTGGGGGGTAAATCTCCAATCTCCTTCCTCATCTATCCATACCTTCCTGGCTAACTACCATTTAACAAAGAAGAGAAAAAACACTAACCCAGACTCCTGCAATAAAGTGAGAGGCCAAGGCAAAATTCCAAGTCAAATCTTTGGAAGTGACCTAGTGATAAGTGAACATCTTACCTCGTCGCCCACCTCCACTTCCACCCCCTCTCAGAAACTCAGGTCTTCTAGTGGCAAAAGATACTTTGATGATATTGCCATGGAATTCTTTTCCTGGAAAAGAATAAAAGTTTCCAACAATGGTTGAAATGAAAGAACAAGGATATATGTGTAATCACCCTGCATGAAATTGGTTTTAAAAGAACAAGGAATATTAGTGAGGCTTCACAAAGAACCTAATGCATCAGTCACAAGAGTCATAGCAGAAAAGCTTAAAGAGGTTCTTTTCCTACAACATGGCACTAGTGCTTTCTGAGTTAGTATCTCATTCAATCTAATACTACAGAAATACTTGGATATTAAAATGCTTAAGGATTCAGAGCTCCCAGCTTCCAAGCAGGATGGACCCTTGACATGGGAAGCCTCTGGGTGAAGGCTCCTTTCTTCCCCTACAAAAAAGCCCTTTCCACATTTTCCCCACTTATTAATGTCCTCCCCATTGCTTTTTATTTACTTTGCATTTGTCCTTTAGTACATTTCCATAACGTGTTTTATTCCTATTCCCATCCCAAATAAAATATAACTTCCTTGAGGGCAGATTCAGTCTCATTTTGTTTTTGTATTCCCAACACCTAGCACAGTATAAATGCTTAACAAAGGCTTGGGATGATTTGAAAATTGGCAAGGTACATATAACTACTCTATAGGTCAATATGTACTTTCATCTTCAGCTATAAAGTATACTTCTTTTGGAAAGAGCCCCACATGTGCAAGAATGTTTGTGGCAGCTCTTTTTGTGGTGGCTAGAAACTGGAAACTGAGTAGATGCCCATCAATTGGAGAGTGACTGAATAAATTATGGTATATGAATGTTATGGAATATTATTGCTCTGTAAGAAACGACCAACAGGACGATTTCGGAGAGGCCTGGAGAGACTTGCATGAACTGATGCTGAGTGAGATGAGCAGAACCAGGAGATCGTTGTACACGGCAACAACAGTACTATATGAGGATCAGTTCTAATGGACATGACTCTCTTCAACAATGAAATGCTTCAAACCAATTACAATTGTTCAGTGAAGAAAGCCATATACACCCAGAGAGAGGGATGTGAAATGTGGACCACAACATAACATTTTCATGTTCTCTACTGAGGTTTGCTTACATTGTATTTCCTTTATCGGATTATTCTCTCTTATAGATACGATTTCTCCTGAACAAAAAAAATGATGTGTGGCAATAACTATACATATATTCGATTTAAGTATTCTAACATAATTATCATGTAGTGGATATCCTGCTATCTAGGGGAGAAATGGGGAGTAGGGGGGAAAGATTTGTAACAGAAAGCTTTGTAAGGGTTGATGTTTAGGAATTACTCATACATATGTTTTGCAAATAAAAAGTATTAATAAATAATAAAATTTAAAAAAAAGTATACTTCTTTCAACAACTAATACATGAGAAACTACAAGAAAATTCAAATTATGCATACCATCAAACCAATCAATTGCAGCTTTAGCTGAAGGAGGGTCATCAAATGACACTGTTGCCTCTCCTTTTGGCTTGCCTGTATCCTTGTCTGTATATAGATTTATCATCGGTTTACCAGTCTTCTTATTTGTCTAGGAAAAAAATTAAGTTGATTTTCTTTAAATTCTTATTTAAATTATGCAAAAAGATGCTTAATAAAAATGATAGCTTAGAGCAGCTCAACATCAACATCCCAAGAGTGGGACACCAATTCACAAGTATTTAAACAAGTGCCTACCATCTGCATGATATCGTGCTAACAAATAAATAAATAGGCAAATATGGTCATAGTCAACAGGGAGTTTATTATCAAACTAAGGAGATAAGATATGTATAAATGAATTAAGGATTGAAAATAAAGCAAGAAATTGCATGGTATGATCTGTAAATAGAGTTCATAATAACATGCTAATTGTGCAGGAGAGTCACTTAATACAAAGGAAACTAAAGGGAAAAAAATATATTAAGAATTGCCTCCTGAAAAATAAAATAAATATACAAAGAGAGAGAAGAGAATTCATTTCATATTGGGGAAAGACAATGGCATAGCAGAGTTGACAGGCTATAGAGAAACTGGCCTAAACAAAGATACATTTTAAACATCAGAAATTATCAGATTTTCTCCACAGAGAACTCACCTTAATAATTCCTATTTGCTTAAAGAAGTCCCCAACTTGATCAGTTGATACTCCTTCTCCAAGTCCTTGAACAAAGATTGTGTTGTTGTCTGAATTATCAGACTCTGAGTCTAGGAAAAAGGAAACAATGTGAGGTTAAAAGGAGCTATTTCTTGATCTGATTACATAGTGTTCTTGGTCCTAAGCTGTCAAGAACTTAAGGCCCATATGGCATATTTATCAAATGTGAAAACTACAGCTAGAAAGACTTGCTGTCTCCCTGGCAAGCTGAAGCAGAATCTGAGTCTTACACCTTTGACTGAACCTAGTAAGGTAAAACTTGGGTTATACAAGGTTGTCCACTATCACCATTACTGTTCAATATTGTATTAGAAATGCTAGCCTTGGCAATAAGACAAGAAAAAGAGATTAAAGGAATTAAGAGTAGGTCATGAGGAAACCAAATTATCACTCTTTGCAGATGATATGATGGTCTACTTAGAGAACCCTAGAGAATCAACTAAAAAACTATTAGAATTAATCCACAACTTTAGCAAAGTTGCAGGATACAAAATAAATCCACATAAATCATCAGCATTTTTATACATCACCAACAAAATGCAACAGCAAGAGATACAAAGAGAAATTCCATTCAAAATAACTATCGATAGTATAAAATATTTGGGAATATATCTGCCAAGGGAAAGTCAGGATCTATATGAGCAAAACTACAAAACACTCTCCACACAAATAAAGTCAGATCTAAACAATTGGAAAAACATCAAGTGCTCTTGGATAGGTCGAGCGAATATAATAAAGATGGCAATACTACCTAAACTAATCTATCTATTTAGTGCTATACCAATCAAACTCCCAAGAGATTATTTAACTGAACTAGAAAAAATAACGACAAAATTCATCTGGAAAAACAAAAGGTCAAGAATTTCAAGGGAATTAATGAAAAAAAATGCAAATGAGGGTGGCCTAGCTGCACCAGATCTAAAACTATATTATAAAGCAGTGGTCACCAAAACCATTTGGTACTGGATAAGAAATAGAGTAGTGGATCAGTGGAATAGGTTAGGTTCACAGAACAAAATACTCAATGACAATTGTAATCTAGTGTTCGATAAACCCAAAGACCCCAGTTTTTGGGATAAAAACTCACTATTTGACAAAAACTGCTGGGATAATTGGAAACTAGTCTGGAAGAAATTAGGCATTGACCCACACCTAACACCATATACCAAGATAAGGTCAAAATGGATTCATGATCTAGGCATAAAGAATGATATTATAAACAAATTAGAACAATGTAGGATGGTTTACCTCTCAGACCTGTGGAGGGGGAAGGAATTTGTGACCAAAGAAGAACTAGAGGTCATCATTAATCACAAAATAGATAAGTTTGATTATATCAAGTTGAAAAGTTTTTGTACAAACAAAATGAATGCAGATAAGATTAGAAGGGTAGCAGTAAACTGGGAAAATATTTTTACATCCAAAGGTTCTGATAAAGGCCTCATTTCTAAAATATATAGAGAATTGACTCAAATATATAAGAATTCAAGCCATTCTCCAATAGACAAATGGTCAAAAGATATGAACAGACAATTTTCAGACGAAGAAATCGAAACTATTTCCGGTCACATGAAAAGGTGCTCCAAGTCACTATTGATCAGAGAAATGCAAATTAAGACAACTCTGAGATACCACTACACACCTGTCAGATTGGCTAAAATGACAGGAAATGATAATGATAGCTGTTGGAGGGGATGTGGGAAAACTGGGACACTGATACATTGTTGGTGGAACTGTGAACGGATCCAACCATTCTGGAGAGCAATTTGGAGCTATGCTCAAAGAGTTATCAAACAGTGCATACCCTTTGACCCAGCAGTGTTTCTACTGGGCCTATATCCCAAAGAGATTTTTAAGGAGGGAAAGGGACCCACATGTGCAAAAATGTTTGTGGCAGCCCTTTTTGTAGTGGCAAGAAACTGGAAATTGAAAAGATGCCCATCAATTGGAGAATGGCTGAATAAATTATGGTATATGAATGTTATGGAATATTATTGTTCTGTAAGAAATGACCAACAGGAGGATTTCAGAGAGGATTGGAGAGACTTGCATGAACTGATGCTGAGTGAAATCAGCAGAACCAGGAGAACATTATACACAGCAACAAGACTATACAATGATCAATTTTGATGGACATGGTTCTCTTCAACAATGATGTGATTCAAACCAGTTGTTCTGCGATGAAGATAGTCATATACATCCAGAGAGAGGCCTGTGGGAACTGAGAGTGAACCACAACACAGCATTTTAACGCTTTCTGTGAATATTTCCATGCATTCTGTTTTCCTTCTTAGGTTTTTTTTTTTCTTCTTCTCTTTCTAGATCTGATGTTTCTTGTGCAGTAAGATAACTGTATAGATATGTATACATGTATTGTACTTGTCATATAATTTATCCTATCTAGCATGTATTAGATTACCTGTCATCTAGGGGTGGGGGGAGGGGGGAGGGAAAGGAAAAGCTTGGGGAAAAAAAAAGTTTTTTTGCAAAGGTCAATGTTG
>JAJPUD010000611.1:251631-334020 GCA_023553655.1 Myrmecobius fasciatus | reverse complement strand
AAAAAAAAAAAAAAAAAGATAAGGCAATCTTGGGCTGCATTAAGAGACAGGTTTTCCAGAAATAATATGATGATAATTCGTTCCCCATCCCTCTCCCTGGTCAGGTCACATCTGGAGCATTTAGGAAGAGCACTGAATACTTAGAACTGTCCAGAAAAAGAATACCAAGTTAATGAAGAACTTTGTACTCATGCCCTAAAGAGATCAGTTGAAAGAAATAGGGATATTTTGCCTGGGTAAGATTCAGGGGAATAAGATACCAGTCCTTAAGTACACAAAGGCTGTCATGTGAAAAAGGAATATGATTGTTCTATTTAGTCTTAGAGGTAAGAACCAAAAGCAGCAGCTGGAAGATGCAAAAAGGCCCGATTCAAGAGATTTTTCCTGACCTCAAGCCTAACGATGAGAGCTCTCCAGAAATAGAATAGGCTGCCTTGAGAAATGGAGTGCCCTCAGTTTGAAAGCTGGATAACTACTTGTCAGGTAGATTACAGAAAGGATTTGGAGAAGACAAAAGATGAAATAGATTAAATGGTCACCCAAAAGCCTTCTTACTCTAAAATTCTTCAACATACTATTAATAAGTCATCATGAGCCAAGATACAAACTTTTTGATATTCAACAGTTTCCTTCTACATGTGAAGGAAACTAAGAATGACTATCAGTCAGTGCAACAAACTCACAGTAGCACAGACCTGGCCACCTCAGTCACTCCAACTTCAGGTATGGAAAGAATAAGTGTGTGGAAGGAACCAAGAGATCTTAGACTTCATACCAAGTACCTTGGAGTGCAGCAATGAGTAATAAAATTAGCTCTAAGAAATATCTGACCATGCAAATTATTAAACAGAAAAGGGATGTGGAAGGAGGAAGGGGGAGGGGAGAATCTTTAAGAAAGCCTAAGAAAATTCTAAAGTAGAACTGTTTAAACAAAGACATTTAATTGCTCCCCAATGCCCTTTCTAAAGGGAAACATAGACAGGAGACATTGGGAAGTAAGATCTTTCAAGTAACTGCTAAAGGTCTGAGATTAAAGTATTTTATTTTGATCTAAAGTGTACAACGAAGAGAAATAAATTTAGAATCAAAGGCTCTGGGTTCAAGAGCTGGCTTTTCCGTTCTCTTACCATGGACAAGTTACTGAGGCCCTCCCTCTCAGCTTCAGTCAAATCCTCTATAAAATGAGGGGGCCTGAACTATATCAGAGGTTCTTAATAGAATTCAGGGAGTTCATGAACTTGGAAAAAGTTCACATCCACTTTCACTAATCTTAACTGAAAATTTAGAATTTCCTCCAATTATTTATTTTTAAAAGCATTCTGTGAAAGGTCCACAGTCTATAATCTGTTCCAGACTATCAAAGGGGTCCGCAACACTAAAAAAAAGTTAATAAGTCTAACAATGAACTGAGGCTACTGCCAGCTCTAAATTTATGAGCATTATATTCAGCACCATTTTTAACCTCTGGATTACTATTAATTTCAAAAGCCTCCACAATAAGCAAGATGAATTCATGTTGAGAATCATGTAATCAGTTTCCCTTTGATCAAAGACCTCTAATAAGTCTATTACTTTGTGTCCTAGAAAGATTCAAAGATACCATTCATATTCTCAATATATGTAGCAATGTTCCCAATTCATAGAGCTCTATTCACTGCTAAAGATGACAAGAATTCAAATGTTATAAAACAGGTAAGGAAGTCAGATCCAGAGATTTAATACATCAAACATTTTCATTACCCCATTCCTTTTTCCTGGGGTTCCTGCAGAAATTAAAAAAGGTCTTTTTTGCTTAGCTTTGTTTTTTTTACCATCAACTCCCACACTGGCATTCAAAAGCAACAACAACCCAACTTACTTCAAAGAATGCAAATTAAGGCATATATTCTTAATATTAAAAGTTATTAGCTATAAACTGCTTACCAGCATCTGTTTTCGGTCCATAATCCCTGTGGCCTATGAGAAAAGAAAACAAATAATAGCTATTTAAGGAAATCCATTTGAAAGGTTTTCTCTCTAAGACAATAAAAACAAGAAAATCTCAACTGTATTTCTATAGCTTACAAAGTCAACCATAACATTTATAGAGTAAATATACTGGTTAAATAATATTTTTTTTAAAGTTTGATAACAAATCAAAATTGAGTATCAACAATTCCTTAAACTTGTCATAGACAGCATTTGCCACTTTGGCATTATGCTATACTGTTCATATTAAGTACAGGTTTTCAAATCAGGGAACAGGAATGCCCTATTGATTTAAGACCACTGTGTCGATTACCTTTATAAAAGAGCATTTTGTCAAAACCTGGTGAAGGTCTCATTGGTCACCACAGACTCTTTCATGCAAATCCACAGAAGTAGAAACCCATTGGACTGTTAAAGAGATCAACTTTGGCTTTTTTTTTTTTTTTAAAGCACACAACACACACCAGCCTCAACCAAGTAAGAACAGACTCAGACTGCGTCTGAGGGATAGATAGTGGTGGCTTTTAGATTTATACAGCATTTCCACTGAAACATTTTGGGATACTCAGCACTTACCACCAAAATTTTTGAAGCCACCGCGGTCACCACCACTGCAGAGGAAAAATTGAAGAAATGATTTCTTCCTTAAGTCTCTAATGTGCTGAGCCCTGGGCTCAATCTACACCTAACTGATCACAAGTAGAGAGCTTATGGCCTAGGGGAATAGTAGCACCTTTAACTTTCAAGTAAGTTTCATTTCCTAAGTTTCCAGGGATTGTTTCCAATTAAGTGTTCTCCTAAGGAAACTACTTCCAAGAGAATCACTCAACTGAAAGTAAATTATCATTTCATATACTCTAACCTAAAAACTCTCCCCAACCCAAGGCCAAAATGGATGCTACATAACCCCTGACTAAAAATAGGGAGTCATAACAATAAAGAAAGCTTAACTAGGGTAAATATCCTATCCAACAGAAAAAAAAAATTAACAGGAATAAAGGGACTAGAATAATATTCAAATTCAAGCGTGGAATTTCGGCATCATAATGGGAGAGATGATGTTAAATGGTTGGTATTACAAGGCAAGAAGGTGGAGAAGTACATGAATAGTGAGCTTCAGTATGAAAAGCGGTTACATTTTATTCATTCATTCTGAAATAGAGTGTAAAATATATGTAAATATATTAATAAGAATGGACTCTAAAGAAAAGAAGGGATTTGAATTATGCTTCTCCATCCCCTGTGTGACTCAATCAGATGCCTTATATAAATTACTAAATATATGCTACCTCATTATGTCAAATGTTCTGCACATTGATCTTTAGAGCACATCACTGATGTAATAAAACATTCAACAAATCTTAGCAGTTCACAATTTCAGGCATATAATTTTTTTCTCAATTTGGTAAATATCCAATACCTTCAAATACCCTCTCTGATAATTATGGGCAAGAATTCAACATTTTCCTACTTGAATTAAGAGGAAATGCACTTTAAATGCATTGATTCAAAGCCCCTGCAATAGCATGATGGTGTTTTCAATTACACTGAAGTAGAACTGTAAAGACCTGCCATATGAAATGAAAAGGGGGCAATACCCAAAGTTTTTGATGGAAGTATCTAATTTTCTATTAAGCAAAAGCCCTCAAGCAAATGATTTTCCTTTATGTGCCTTTTCTAGAAGAAGAAAAAAAAAAGTAGCTACTGTAAATAGTTTTCCTTTCAGTTATTCCTACTTTATAACTCTTGCACCTCTAAATACAGGCAAATCTTTAAACTTGAAAATCTACTAAAATTTGGTTTCTGTAAGCCTAGAAATTAGGAAGCATTTAGGAAATTCAAGCCTCTCATAGTCAGAGTTGTTTTTTGTAAGTGCTATTTTACAAGAAAATGTTCCATCTATCCTCCTCCATTCCTTCCTTACATATCTAAACAACTATGCCACCTTCCAGTCCTTTGCCTTATTTTGTTTGGCCAAACATGAGCATATAGCAAAGGTGTTTCTTGAGGCTAAACCTCTGAAAACCTTATCAATAGCAACTCTGGGAATCTCGAGTAACACTCCTTTCACTGGTACGGAACTTTCATTTGCACAAGTTTGTTTTTATATGCCCAACATAATTCCAAAGAGATAAAAGAGCTAAGAAGTACATCCAAGCTCTATTCCTACTAAAGAGACATAGATTAGAATTATTCAATAGGGAACTGGGGGGGGGGGGTGAAATCATTTTTCCATGGGTGGATTAATAACTAAGTTTTATCTTTTTATCTCATTTATAAATGCAAAAAGGTACACTTTTACTCTACAATAATTTTAATCAATAGGGCACCAAAGAGTTGATGCAGCTAAAGAAAAAAGAAACAATTTGGTGTAGCACAATGCTACATAATTGCTGGTTTAAATTTCCATTGCTTTCCAGGAATTTAATACTGAACTAACCTAAGAAAAACATGCCTGTAGAAGAGAATGGTTGTATAAGAAAAAGTCAAATTTGAATGCATTTGTGATATCCCATTAACTCTCTAAGTGATCTTTTATGTATTTTTTTAAACTGTTATTTAAATAGTTGAAAATTTCAATACTATGGCTACCAACAAGATGTGAAACATTTTTCCTAGTCCCATACAGTAAGTTCATCCCATCATGAAACATGATATGGTCACTCTTTGTTTCCTTTAAATTTCTGCAATGACAGTAAAAATTTATAACACACTAGACTGGACTAACAAATCTGGGTACATTCTAACAAAGGAATATTCTGAATTAAGAATGAGAAAGCTATTAAATTACAAAAACAACCTCCAAAGTTTCTCAACTTTATGGCTTTATCATCTATTCAAGAGACAAATCTGGGTCTGTTCTGTTAAATTTGAAAACAACTGAGTCACCAGAATTTTCTCCAAGTCCATCATAGTATAATAGTAAAACTACTTTCCTGACATATTTGGAAGAAGAGCAATGCTCTCATTCCCTCTCACTCCTTTCCTTCACTGTGGGAGAGAAGGAATGAATAAAACAGGGGTTAGCCCTACATTAAAAGATTAGTCGCACTGTCATTCAGGAAAACTAAGGCTCTTTAGTAAGTTTTCTACAAAAATGTAAATACTATTCAAGACTCAAACCTGCCAAGAAACAAAACAACTAGTTCAAGAGCTTGTCTAGTGTTCTGAGGAAATTCAATATATCGTGAAAATAGAAACTAAAATATGAATTTCAACAATTTATTGGTGTTGGGGGGAACCAATAATTATTCCAAACTTAAGTAATACACTAGATTTAATAGTTTTCAACAATAGTTTTATTTATTTTCTCTCTTCCTTGGAAACTTTGGTCACATACAGCATAAACTACCTGAATTCAGCAACGTTTACTAACCACACCTAGCAAGTCAAGGAGCTAGGAACACATACACCTTTTTCAAGGAAGCTATTGTTCAAACACTCTTAACTGGAGAAAGAAGGCACTCTAAAAGAGAGAACTTTTAGGCTTGATTCATAAAATCCTAAAACCATCGCTACTGATAACATTTCAACTATTAGACAATAATCTATACAATAAAGAACAAATCACATATCTAAAACAATCTATAACAAATTAACAATCTAAAATCTCCATCCAAATAGTAAAGTTCAGGACCATAAGAAAAAAATTTAAGCCTATTCTAGTGGTAAACTACAAAAAAAGAATAAAATTTCTATTTCAGTTGGATGATAATGTTAGTTATTCTGACCACTAAAAATTTCAATTTGATTTTCCTTCAGTTAATTTTTTCATGGCAAATTTCACGATTTGCAGCTGACAAATTTTCAAATGAAAGGATGTCTCCCACAATTCTTCTACCTCTTTTCTGAAATCTGAAAAACTGAAAGCCTTCCTCTTTCTTTCCTTTTCTTAACCAGGTGGTCCTAAAAGTAGATTTATGGTTGTCTCCTCTTCTGCTCTCCCTCTCTTCTTTTAAACTTTTAATATAAAACCCAAGCAGAGTTACACAATCTTCAAGCAGCCAAGAAAGGTGAGATTTTCAACCCTACTATTTTTAAGTGAAATGATTCAAAATACATGGAAATGTCATTCTGGACCAAGGGAAAATGTTGAAGGATCAGATTTTTCTTCTTATACATGAGCAAATAAAACTAAGAAATTTCTTTTAAGACTGGATCACTAATCCAACTTTTAACCCAAATAAAAATTCCGAACAATAGTCAGGATTTCCCGTGGACAATTTTTGCCTACAATTAAGATGGTTTCACTGCTAATAATAAAAACACTTTATGGGACATTTAATATCCAATCATTTGACTCAAAATGGTCCTGAGATATTGCCTACCTACATCTGCACTGAATAACCAAAGGATGTTGTAGAATCTATGAAGGTCTTGAGAAATTTGAGTTGCTTTACTAGTAGGTCTTAGGTAAAATCCAAAGGAGTTTACCCTTCAAGCATCCTCCTAAAGGTGCAAACCTGTTCCAAAGACACCCTGAAAATTCCCCCACTCTCACAAAATCTTATATAGTGTATAACAGATTCTAGCAGATAAAGACAAAATTACAACTTCCTTATGAATATGAAACCTAGGATATAATGACTAGAGAGCTGTGAATGAAGGCTATTGACTATTATTACATATCTCAAAGCAATCAATTATGGAAGCTAAACTTGAATTATGGAAGCTAACATGAAAGTATAACATGATGCCTGTCATGGGTTTTGCTCTTATGTTTTGTTGGGACTGATGAAAGACAAGTAGGAGAAGTTGCACAAGTCAACCTGTATTGTTCACTTCACTCATGTCTTATTGATGGCATGATGACAACAGTGTCTTCTTCGATGATAAAAGAAAACATGATGTATTTAATCCACTAACTATATACAATAAACTGATTGTCTTATGGTTTAATCAAGATCCTCACAAAGTCTGAGGCTTGCAGAAGTCTCTCAAGTTATGGTAAAGTTTTACTTAGTTTGTGCCCAAAATATCAAAAGCATTATACAATGAACAGAAAAACAGCATGCTGACAAATCCAAAGCAGGAGGTTCAAATGCCAGTTTTACTTGAAGAGTAAAGTAATAAGTATAATTGGTTTGTTTTCAAATTCAGTTCTAGGGATCCAAAAGTAAGACCTAAGCAAGAAAGGAGTGAATTGAAATGGATTTGCTATTAAGTGACAGTTTGTGGACCACAGCCAGTTTCATTTCTTGACCAATATAGATCTTTTTAGCCACAAAACTGCAACTTACAAATCTCCTCTTATGAGAAAAAAACTTCAACTACCCTTTGAGCTTGGTCTTAAATGGCTAAAATCCTAAATGTACATGTACATTTTAAAATAATATTTTAAATTTAGGCAATTATAAGATTTTTTTTTTAAATTAAATCTTAAAAGTTTGAGGATCCTAGCAAAGGCCAAAAAAATCTACATCGCAACTTTCTTAAGTAAATAAATGTTTTAGATTTCTAGACAAGACATAATTGCTCATAGTTTTATGATACTATATTCAATTATTCAAAAGGAAAAAAAGGGATAAAGTTATATAGTCTGTTGTATTAAACTACTGGAATTAGCTTTTGTTCTAATAGAAAACAGGTACTGCCCCTCACCTAAGATCTAATTTGTCCTGGTTTCTGCTGTATACATCCCCTTCCCAAGGGTACTGGAGATTATAGGAGAACTCTATCCTCCAATTTTGAGTTAACTTACCTTTTTTTTTTGTTGTTCTATATGCAAAAGACTTGCATTTGCCAGAGTCATTTTTTAAAAGGTCTTAGATACTAGCTCTGGCAGGAAAAACGAAATGGTCTGACAACCATAGAAGTAAGTCTTTGTTCATCTCTATTTGATAAACATTTTGTGGACTATTATCATGCTAAACTAACATAGCCTAGCCTCAGTAATTTATAGGACATCTTAGGGTTGAAAAGTATCTTAATATAAGAGTCCTTGCATTCTCTTCCACCCCCTTCTGGGAATATAATTCCAAAACTCATAACTCTTCAAAGTTCCAATACTTGATTAGATCCTAAAACCAAATTAGCTAAGCAACAATCAAAAAAAAATTATAGAATTTGGATGCAAACACTTACCTTGATCCTGTCATAGGACCTCTTCCATCCTTGTCATATCCCCCACGCCCTCTACCTCCTCCCTGTGACCCGCCATATCCTCTATTATCTTCTCCATACCTACTCATGTCACGACGGTCATCTGCAAAAAAGCACAAAAAAAATCACATTTCTGATAAATGCTCTTGTTATAATCAAATGATTTTTTAAGGCTTTTTTAGGCACTTTTCTGCAAAAGTCAATACAAGTCTTCTTAAAAGACAATGGCATCACTATATTTGTCACAGTCAGACTTCATAAACTCAATAATAGCTAACATTTCCAGTGTTTTAAAAGTACCTTCCTCACAACAGTGCTGTGAGGCCACTTCTCTCAGTAGCAGCATAATATGACAGAAAGAATAATGAATTTTTTAAAAATTCAGTAGAATCAACCTCTAACATTTGTTGGCTATGTGGCTTAAGGCAAGTTACACTTCACCTAAGTCTCAATTTCCCCCCCATCTCTAAAATGGGAAAGGATAACTACATATTTAGCAACTGAAGTTTGCTAAAAAGGAAGCACTTTGTAAATGTAAAATACTTATAATTAATATTAGAACAAACAAGAATTTTAGATATCCCCTATATAACAATGAGAAGGGTCAAAGGAGTAAGTCATAGGCACACAATCATCAGCAATGGTGGAGGCAGCTCCAGTACTCAAACACAGGTTTTCTGATTTAGTCCATTAAACTATACTATCTCTACAATTCACTCACTTCAAACAGCAAATCACTGGTTTTTCTCTGAATCTATTCTCCAAGATTTAGTACTGTTTATGATAAATCATCCCCACCAATCCAATGATTCTGATGCATTAAATAGAAATTATTATATTATAACCCTAAAGAGTTTTCCCTTTAAAGTTTCTATTTATTTTACCTGAACAATCTAAATGAAAGTCAAAGTAAAAGGCACCAACATCCTAGACAATTGCTCAAGAGGCCCGGCTTTCACTAAGTATGCTCAGGAAATAGAATTTTTCACTCAAAAAAAAAAAAAGTAATCAGTGAGCATGATGGGTCAATTGTTAATCAAAGAAGACCTATAAGTTTATAAGAAAATGCTAATGAGATCATAGCATCCCCAAATAAAAGCCTTTATTGCAGGAAATCCACAAACAAGGAAGGGGTGTGTAAGACTTTGGAGGTCCATGAGCTTCTAAGAGTAAAGAAAAATACAACTTTATTTTTATTAACTTTTAACTGAAATTCAGCATTTCCTCAATTACTTAAAAACATTATTATGAGAAGAGATCCATAAACTTCACCAGACTACCAGAAGTGTCTATGACACACACACAAAAAGACTTAAGAAACCCTGCCTTAAAAGGACACAGTCAAAATTAAAACAAGGATGCCAAGATAATCAAAGTCCATTTAGCCAATAATTCAGGGATCCCAGCTACTCAAGAGGTACACATGCAAGGTAGAAGAAATTAGTTTAAAAGGCATGTAGGCTACTAAAGAAAGCTAAGAAGTTCCAAGACCACTCAACATTTTTGTACAGAGCTGAAATCTTGGTTGACTCATTTAAACAAATCCACTACTATAAACCAATGGTCATTACGTAGCTTAAAAAAAAAAAAAAATGAGGCTGCAAAAACAAACTAGAACTCTATAGTCAGTGTAGCTTACCTTGTGTATGGTGGCTGTAACTTTCCCTTTGTGAATGATAGGACTGCTGATTTTGATTATATGAGTCTTGCTGCTGATCATAATTTGACTGCTCGTCATATGAACCTTGGTGTTGGTCATAGCCTGACTGTTGGTCATATGAATCTTGTTGACCATAGTCTGACTGGTCATATGAAGGCGCTCTTCCACCTTGGCTAAACAGGAATCAAGAACTTAGGAGAGTTCTCAGGAGGATTATTTTAAACAGAGAGATGGCCTATTCTGAAAAAGAAGGGCTAAATGGCTAGATCTCAACTGTATCAATTCATCAATCAACAAGTATTCATTAAGCATCTCCTTTGAGTCCAACACTGTGCTGGGCACTGGAGATACAGGTGCAATGAATGATACAACCCTTACTCACTAGGAGCGTACACTCTAACTGTATCTGGCCATTCTTTTCACTCTTCTTTCTAAAAAGGTCTTCCTAAAATTAAAACCTTTAATTTACAAGGAAATTTTGTACCAATGTATTTGGAAAGTCAAAAAAAGTCAAATCTTGAAAAAATACCAAATCATGGAAAGTATCTCACCTTGAAACACTAACAAATCCAGAAATGGCTTCCTGTTATTACCTTCTTGAATAAGTTAATTATAAAGTATAATTTTATTTTAAAACAAGCACGCTAGAATAAATACATCAGAATGAGTGCTGCCTTTTCAAAGTAGTTACCTTGGGAGAGGACTATATAATTATTCCAAAAATGCTGCCACTGCTCAAGTATTTTTGGAACTTCTCTTTTGAAACTACTTTCAGAGCCTGTAGCACAGCATTTTAGCCATCTTCAGCAATGGTACATGGACTAACTTTCCATGTAATGGGCAAGCTGCTCTTCAAAGCAAATTCTGCTCAAACAGCCCACTGCAAATATGCTGCCATAGTCCCTCCCACAAGCAGCATCACTGCTTTCTCTTCTATTCAAGAGAATAAAAGGGGTCAGACCTTAAGTCCCTCTCTGTCAAAGAACTGTCAAGTCACTTTCTCTTTTGTTTACAATTCATTGCTTATCATACTTCAGAAAGTGCATCTTCATACAAAATGCTCCATACGCTTCACACCCCCCTTTCATGAATCTCTGATAACAGGGGCTTGATTTACCAGTACTGCTTCCCAAATCCCTGTTGTAGTTAACAATAATGTCTTACACATTTATACAGGTTTTCATGCAATTTTGTGGAAAATATTCATGGGATTCATAATTAGGGTCTCCCATTATACCACCCTATATTTGGTGTTAATTGGTTACATTAGTAATTTGTGGTAATTTATAAGGACTTTTCTTTATTCATATTTGCTATAATAAAAAGCCCTTCAAAACAAAGTTTTTGAGAAGGCTTTAAATTTGTTAATAAATTCTACCCCCCAACCTAATAATTTAAAACATTTTTAAAGCATCTTACATTTGTGGATAAGTTTTCACTTAAATCTATAAGAGGTTCTATGTACAGAACTAAAACCCAAATTTCATTTTCTTTCAAAATTTTCAACTTGGCTAATGTCAGTTACAGGGGAAGCATGAGCTTACTTCTTGAAAATTTCAATGAAGTCACAAAGAAACAAATAATGCAAACCAGGAGTCAACTCAAACATGACAGGAACAATACCATATAACTGCACTGTTTTCCATTCATAAAACATCAAACTGTCATTAAAGAACTCTGGAAGACAAGTCTACCTGAAGTTTCAGGAGAGTTTTGTGATGATTCATGTTTTAATACCTACAGTATTAACCATCTCCAAATGTCCAACACTGGCCCAGTGCTTTGGCTTTATTTTCTTACCCTCCCGATGAGTCCGTGTTTTGCTGTCCCTGGTTATTATAAGATTGCTGGCCATATGAGCTCTGCTTTTGATTTTCATAACCACCGTAGGACTGTGAATAACCTAAAGATTGGATGGGTATACCATTTAGTAAGTACTCTGATTTTAAAATATCTAAAATAGCAAATTTAACAAACCAGCCCAACCTGATTGACTCTGTCCATAACTTGAGTAGCCGCCATAATTCTGTCCATAAGAGGAATCAGCCGTTTGCCCATAGCCAGAATAACCCTGAAATTTAGGTATATGCTCATTTTGTTGCCTACTGAAAACAAAACAACTGTTTAAATTGATCATGGTTTGAACTTCAACCTACTTGTGGTGCTTGTCCATAGCTTTGGTTGCTTTGATTGCCATAGGAATAGCTGTAAAAGAAACATTTGGATTTTAACAAAAGACTGCCCAGACTAAGTTTTACAGCTTCTACCATTATATAAGGAACCCTGAGTATTTTATCTCAAATATTCCCAAAGATGTTTAACTTTATGTCATATCGTATGTGTCAAATCAGAACCTTATAATGAAATAGAATCATTATTTGAAGAGGCTTAGATTCAAATCCTACATCAGATGGGTGAGTCACTGACCCTCTGAGCACTGCTTTTCCACATCTCTAAGTGGGGACAACAATACTTACCCCACATTCCTACCAGAATTGTTGGGTGAGAATACCACCCAAAGATGAAGTACTAGGCATAGCCAGAATGTAAAAACTGAAAGGGATTTTCAAGGTCATCTTATCCAAACCCCCGTTTCGCAGAGAAGGAAATGTGACTTGTGCTAGATATGATGATGAGTTGGTGATAAATCCAAGACTAACAAGGCGGCCTCTCAGTTTTGTTTCTTTGCTTTTCTCCAAGGTGCTAGTGAACTTCAGTACACTGAAAGCCAATGACCAGTAACTATTCTGAGTCAATGAAGTCATCAATGCCATCACCCTAACTTCAATATGCTTGATATATACTTTTACATGCATAATCTCATTCACTCCTTAAGGACCCTCCCCCAGTCCCACTCTGAGCCAGACACTTTGAATGTCAAGAACAGATTAAAGATTTGGTTTTGCTTTGTAAAATCTTTCATGAGCCAAATGTAGTGTCAGCTACACCAGAAAATATCACAGTCAGAAAAAGGTACATGCCAAAGATTAACAAAGATGCCATAAGGCTCAGGAAGCATACGGCTAATTCTTCACATTAGCAAGTTCATCTATTTCACTATCATACTTGACAAGTTCCTTTCTTCCTGACATTTTGACACACCCAGGCAATGTAACTAGAAATTCCCAGAACAGGCAGAGGATACAGCTTTAAAGAAGCACTATATATCACATTTGAATGTGTAACACTGTATCTCAAACCCTTCTTAATCTTCCACTAGCACCAAGCAACACTATTCCCCCAAACCTTTCTATATGCATGTTTATGTATACTTATTTTTCTGAAATCCAAAGTTAAAAAGTGCATTAAAAAGCTATTCTTTAGAAACCATCTTTTCCTTTTATTTTAGGTTATACGTTATACCAATTGCCCTGGGATTCCTCAGATACTTGAATTACTATTCTACATACCTGTATGCAGTGAAATGCAACCCATTTTCTAATACCAGAACTAGAATGACAAAATTTACTGGACAACAAGAAAAGCAGATTCTGCATGCTTCTTCGCAAAAAAACAATATGGCAATCAGTTTCAATTAGGTCCTTCTATGTGCTGAGCATGGTGCTCTTCATATTCTGGCACTATTAAGAACTCACCCAAAGTGGTCATGGGTGTAAATTTTGCTGCTTTAAGAAAAGACAATACTCCCTGAGTATATTACTGCACAGAGATCTCAGAATCTTATGGGAAAGCCTCTGGAAAAATCAGTTATTGAAACACTGCAAAATCAAAACTAAACTGCTTGCTTTGGGGGCAATTTCTTAAAGCAAATAGTTCAAATGTACTACTTGAGATATTTTCTTTTATTTTCATGTAACGAATTCCATGTATTCCTATCAACTTCAGTCCATTTCCTTACTGTCAGATCTCTTGTTTACAAAGACTCACTTCTCCCCCTTGTGAATATTTACAGCTAATTTTTAACCTCCCCTAAGACATATAGAAATCAACTCTCAAGTATTGAATCCCATCTGAATTCACCTGTTTCAATTCCACTCAATATATTAAAAGTATACTTTACCTTTGCTGATCGCCCCCAGACTGACCGTAACTTCCAGAATCTAAAACACAAAGACATAATGTTAAAACCTTATAGGGAAAGCATGAATCATTCAAAGACAAACTTTAGCCCCTCTATGCAAGAGTTGACAGAAGTTACAAACCAAGAATTAAGAGATGCTATACATAAATAGCTACATAAATAACTTTTTGCTTTTTTTCTAATCATTTCAACTTTAAGCCCTCTTATTCCACACATGGTCACAAGGTGGGTTAGGTGAAAACATATGGACTCATGTGGACACATGAGGGCACACCTGTACAAAATCACCATTAAAACAATTTTATCCTAATAAATATATCTATAAAAGAAGGCACTAGCCTACTAGGACAAGATATGCTACTACATAGAGGTACTATTTCCTTTAAACAACATGTAGTGTGTCCAATTCCAAAATACTAATTTGCTTGTCTATTTTATCACATATCTCCCTGATATGCTGCCCACCTCAACTCAAATAATCCTGAAGTACTTAATTTTTCACTGTGACTGTAAGCTATAGCAGAAGCTTCTCTATGAGTTTAGTTGAAATAAGAATTGGGGGGAAATAAAACATTGCTGACAATTCTTCAAGTGTTCCTGAAGAACAGGTAAGGGCAAACATGTCCTACTCTGGGTTTACCTCCTAAGGAAAGGAATTATTTCCTTCTACCCCACATACACATACAAATTCCTACACATCTTTCAAGAATAGTAAAATCAGGGGAGGAGAGGAAAGGTATGAATAAATATAGCATAAAAGAAAGCAATGTATCATGAGGAAACACCTCTAAATCTGGATTTATATTTTTGATCTGACTTCAAGCAGTAACACAAATTTTTCAATTTACTACCTTCTGAATCTTTACTGTTTCCATAGTCCAAAGTTATACAAAGTAGCACAAGTTTTCAGTTTGTCATGTGACATACTTCTGTGTCTTATCTATGTAACTCAATATGTTTAAATTCTATATTGGAATTACAAAACTAGCTCTGGTCAGATTAGTTGATATTTATCCCCCAAAATCAATTTAATTTAATGACATGCTTTTTCTTCACTTTGATTCATTCTAGATTCAGTGGGAAAATGTCATTAGCTATGCCTGCCATTTTCTAAAGTAAGCTATTTGTATATGTGGTAGATGATATTGCTTATATAATACCCTCACAATGAAGACAAGATAGTTCATTTATTCATATTGGGGGGGGGGGTTAATCCTGAATAAGAAGCAGTTATATGCTACTTTCCCTAAAAGAAAAAAATGGAGGCGAGAATGAACTAATCATAATTACCACTAGTTTAAAATTAATTGTTGACCAAAATTTTGCAAAACAAAGAAAAGTTGGTACTTCTGTATATTCAAAAACAGTTTAGTGCATGGGACACTCAAGTTACTTTTAATACACATTATTATCATTTTTAATGATAACTATGTTATACCAATATAGACAACAACACCAACTTGCATTTGAGGCAGCTAAATGGCCTAGTAGAATGCAAATCAGAAAGCCTGAGATCCAATCCTTTTTCACCCAGTAAATTCATTTAGCCTCTCTCCATCTCAGTTTTCCCTGTAAATTGGGGGAGGGGGAAGGGATAACAGCACCTACTTATATGTTGTAAACCTTAAACATTATCTAGTATAATTATTTATATGAGACAAATTTAAAGGGTGATGTTTTTCCCCCACACTTTGAGAGGGTGGATATATTATAATAGTCTCATTTTACGGATAATAAAACTAGGAGAAGGAAAGGTTACATTAAAGTGATTTTCCCAGTGTCACTACCTACTTTTTATTGGCAAAACCAGAACTCAAACCCAGATTCCAAGTCTAGTGCTATTTCCACCACAAACATGCAATCCTATTCTTCAATTAAGTGTAAAAAGAAGCAGCAAAAAAAGGCTTTATTTATCATACAATTTAGTACGACAGGATAAACCAGACTTTCTGATTAAATCTATAAAGACACTATCTCACAAGAGGTAAGCCCTTGAAATTACTGTTTTTGTTCAATCACCTATTTGAGTCAGCTCAAACTGTACACCCCAATAAATCAGTTATGATTACTCTAAACAAGTTTAAGCACCTGTAGGACACTGAACTAGCACTTTCAGATTGTAAACTACACATCCTTGAAACACACCAGATTTCATTCAATTGGTGAAGAAATCTCATTTTTAGCCAAATAGCCTGAGTTTACATTCTGCTTTAAGGTCCGCTAAGCACTCTATAAATATTCCATCTGATCCCCACAACAAGCCTGGGAAATGTTATTACACTCCCCATTTCACAGATGAGGAAGCTGAGGTAGGTAGAGAAATGACTTGACAACACCAAACAGTTAGTGACTACAAGTTTGCCACCAAACAAAATGTGGGACAGATCACATTCTTGATAGATACAATGTGGTCATAAGCATTCCCAAACTCCATTAAATATTACGCTCAGTCAAAAATATCATGTCATTCGTACCAGAAGAGCCAAAGGAAGGGAAACCCGGCATCTAACTTCCAGTACTCGGAACATGAGAGCAAAAGGCAAGATTCACTCACTAGCTAAGAAAAGTACATGTGTCCTCTTTACCACTTGTAGGTCACTCCAAGTTTTTTCCCCAACCTTTTAATTACTAACAGGTACCGCCCTGTGAGGGAAAAAAAAATAAGCAGACTTTGGCCACCAGGCAAGATTTCCAACCACATGGTTCCATTTCACTGAAATGTTTGCCCGCTCAACTTAGCACCTGGGCAGGAAGGAAAAGCGGGAGGCGGGCAGGTGACCCACAACAGCAGCCCAGCCTCCCCCCTCTTTTTTTCCCCAGGATACAAGGACAGGGCATTCTGACATGGCCTTCCACCTGACTGCCCTTTTCCTTAAGGTCGATAACAGTTTTTTGCTCTCCCAGTGCTTAATTCAGTATCTCCCGACATAGTAGGTGCTTCACAAATGTGTCCTGATGGCTTTCTTTCTCTAAGCTCAGTGAGGGCAGGGGATGTCTTTTCGTCTGTGCTGAGCACGGTGCCTGGCACATCATTTCCAAAATGTTTATTGACTGATGCATCTTTAAGTTCTTGGCGGGGGATGGGGGCTGTCATTTGCCCTTTCTCACATCCCCGGCTATAAGCACAGGGCCTGATACGTTGTGGCGCCTCCTAAAGCTTCAGTGATTGATGGATAACTCCCCCCCCCCAACCTAGAGAACACGGGGCTTTTCAGGCTTAGCACAGTGCCTGGCACAGTAGGCGCTTCTGAACGAGGACTGAGTGTTTTCTTTCTCTCCTCTCCTCTCCTCTCCCTTTCACTGGAGGGAAGCTATGAGTGCCAAGCCATGCACGCACACTCCTCCGGGGACACATCAATAATAGAAAAGTGTCGCTTTCAGCAGCAGGTAAACAGCAGGTGGGGGCAGGGAGGGGGAGCAAGGACATCAAGACCCCCCAAATTGGGGAGATTCAATAGATTAGTTAGACACGGGGCTTTTACTGGGTAACTTTCTTTGAAGAGGCTGAGTACATAAAAGAGAGGCGGGAAGCGAGAAAGGGAAACTGAGGCCCGGGGCTTCGCTCGAGGCCTCGAAGAGGGGGGAGGGGAGGACCCCGACGCTCCGATCGCGGCTGCCCCCCCCACCTATCCCCGTACCCCGATGATGTAGCGGGAGCCATCGCCCCCCACCTGGTTCCTCAGAAGGGCCCGTCCCCCTAGCTCCGAGCCCGAGGCCGGAGGCCCGGCCTGCCGCGGGCCCAGAGCGTTGGGGACCGTCCGTCCCCCTCAGCGCAACATGGCGGCGGCCGGTCCCTCCCCCCCTCCGCCTCAGCCTCCGCCTCCGCCTCAGCCGGCCTGTCGGAGGGCCAGAACAGGGTCAGCCTCAGCAGGACCGGCCCCCACACGCCGCCGCCGCGGCCGCCGCTCGCCACAAGGCGCACCTACCCGACATGACTAACGGCCGCGGCGCGGAGCCCCCACAGCCCGCCGAGAACAACGAGGAAGAGGAAGAGAGCCAGGCGGCGCGGCGGCCAGAGCCAGACTGAGGGCGGCGCGGCGGGCCGAGCCCGACTGCGGGGCTCCGGCGGCCAATCAGGGCGCGGCGGCACGTACCACTCCGGCCCGGTCAGAGGGGGCACGCGCTGACCAAACCCAGACTCCGGGATCCTAAGCACTGAAGCAGCTGGGAAAGCCTTCCCCGCCTTGGACCATACCACCATGGAGAGGGAATTGAGAGGCGGGACATACCATGACCGCCTTCCCATGGGGAGGGAGGATTAGAAAGACTCGCTCTCTCCTTTATAAGGACCATCTTCCTCTCTCTAATTTAACGTCAGAGAGAGTCAGAAAGTATGGAAAGATCGAGTGTAACCCTTCCCAATCAATAACTAGAAAAAGTTTCTCCACCTAATTTTGAAATGGTACGATCCCCTTCCTTCCCTCCCTCGAGGGGCATGCAGTAGGTAGACAGCAAAGACTGAGCCACAAGGTGGCGTTCTCACATGGAAGAAAAGGAGAAGGAGGAGTCATAACATGCAGGATTTGGTGACCACCTGGGAAGGATCCAGCGGATGGGCCTGCCCCCGAAAAGGCACTACAAAGGAAAGAATGGACAAAATAACTGCCTTCCATCACACACACAGATACACACACGTGTACACACACACACCTACGCACGCACGCACACACAGCCAACAAGATAAACTACAATGGAGCTGAATTAACACCATGAGCATTCTAAATTAGAGATAATTTCTTAAAAAAAAAAAAGAAATCGCCAACAGTAGATTTCTGCATTAAGGAGGCTGTAGAATTAGGAAGTGTGTTATTTTCGCTTTAAGGAAAAAGAAAACAAAGCAAGTTAGAATGAAACAAATGGATCCGTTAAGAGCCCGGGGTTATATTCAGACCCTGGGGAAATGAACACCTTAATACCCTCATCCCTAAACAGCTCCTAGGCTTCCCGAGAGTCAGAGAAAAGGAAAAGGAAAAAAAAAAAGATTAAATAGTGGCAAAAAATGGCATCTGTGTACTTTCTCTGGTTACAAAGCACTTTCTAATACATTGTATCCTTGAAGCAAGTAACATTAATCCCATTTTATAGATAAGGAAACTAAGGCTCTGAAGGATCGGAGTCATTGCCCAAGGTCACACAGCTAGAAAACAGGAAGACTAGTGGGTGTTCTGACTGCGAATTCTTGGAAATGTGATTGGGGATCTCTGGGGAACCTTAAACTCAAAATTGTTTTTATAACAATACTAAGACGCCTTAGTTTCTAATAGGGTAAATATGGAGAGATAAAATCCACATAAACAAAAGCTATTTGGAGTGTCCTCACGAATTGTTAAGTATAAAGGAGTCCTGAATCCAGAAAGTTTAAGATCTTCTCTTCTAATACAATCAACCATTAAGCATTAACTAAGCATCTGTCGTGCTAGGTACTGTTAGTTGCTGAGGATTATATGAAACAAGTCCTGTTCACTCATTCAATATTAATTCATTCAGTAAGAACTTATTAAGCAAAAACTGTGCACTAGGCACTTAGGTTGGGGGTAAAAAAAAAAAAAAAAAAAAAAAAAGCTCACCCTCTATTGGAGGGAAAAACATGAAAACAAATATGTCCAAAGCAAGAGATATTCAGGATAAATAGGAAATAATCAAAAAAAAAGAAAACCCTGGAATTAAAAAGGGATAGGCAGGCTTCTTGTAGAAAGTGATATCTTAGTTGGTATTTAAAGGAATTCAGAAAGGTTCAGAAGTTAGAGTGAAGGACAGAAAGCACCATGCTACAATCTGTCTGTCCAATATCTGTCTTTCCATTGCTTTTTGGGTCGATTGTCATTTTGAGCATTTGTTTTGGATTCAAAAGACCTGAGATCAAAGATAAAATCAGACCTTCCTTAGCTATGTAACTCAAGGAAATCACCTAACTTTCCTCATCTGTAAAATGGGGGTAATAATAGCACCTACTTTCCAGAGCTGTCCTGAGGATCAAATGAGACAATACTTGTAAAGTTCTTTGCTAATATTAAAGGACTACATAAAAGCTGGCTTTAAAAAAAAAATTCTTGGGCAGCTAGGTGACTTCCTAGCTGTGTGACCCTGAGCAAGTCACTTAACCCCAATTGCCTTAGCAAAAAGCAAAAACAAAAACAAAAACAAAAAAAATTCTTCCAATATTATTTTATTCTATGACTGGCACCTATAGGCTATTTCTATGGATTTGTGATCTCAACACTGGAAGGCATTTCATCCAGTCAAAATCTTTCCATATACTCTCCTCCTATATGACTCTCATCTATAGCCTCCCATAAATGTTCCACAAATGTATTGCAGACTTCTGAGCACCTTCCTCTAGTCAATAATCAATAATCAATAAAGATTTATTAAGAGTATATTATGTGCCTGGCACTGTGTTAAGTGCTGAGGATACAAATGAAGAGATAGAGAGTCCATGCCCTCAAAGAGCTTACAATCTAAGGGGGAAAGACAGTGGATATTTGAATAGGGGATATCTAGTGATATCAGAGAGGGGAGTGAGTGAAAAAGCCAAATAAATCCAAAATGAGTGCAGCTGGGAAGAAAATGAAAAGATATCTGAGGAATGTCATCTCTCCTGCTTTTCCACCTTAAATGGAAGTTGAAGAGTTCATGGCTGCAACCTCTAATCAAAGGGGCAGAGAATACTGATAAAGTGTGAATAACCAAGATTGATTGGATTTTGCAAAATGAGTTTACGGGAGCACAATAGAGGAGCCAGTGAAATGCAAAAGGGGTGTATCCAGGTGGAAAATGAAGAGAAATCTCTAGGTGTCTTGGTATTTGGATGTCACTGGAGCACACAGGCTGTGCTATCCATCTGTTACGCCTTTCTCTTTCTACCTCCTTTTCTAGGCACACAATTCTTTGATGATCTATTTTATGCTATGCTTTTTGTACACAATAGTCTGTAATATGTTGAAACCTATTTATTCATGCCCATCAGATGTCTCTATATTGCCCTTTGGGTTATGGGAAATTTAGAATCCTTAGAGATTATAATACTCCAATACATACAAACATATAGAATCTTGGAAACCATGTTGATTTTTAAGATGTGTGTGTGTGTATAGATACAAAAAGAAATTCCATTCCAAATAACAGATGATAGTATAAAATATTTGGGAATCTATCTGCCAAGGAAAAGTCAGAAACTATAGGAACTAAACTACAAAACACTTTCCACACAAATAAGATCAGACCTAGTCAATTGGAAAAACATTAAGTGCTCTTGGGTAGGCCGAGCAAATATAATAAAAATGACAATACTGCCCAAACTAATCTACTTATTTAGTGCCATACCAATAAAACTCCCAAGAAATTATTTTACAGATCTAGAAAAAATAGTAGCAAAGTTCATTTGAAAGAACAAAAGGTCAAGAATTTCAAGGGAATTAATGAAAAAAAAAAAGGCAGATGAGGGTGGCCTTGCTGTACCAGATCTAAAACTATATTATAAAGCAGCGGTCATCAAAACTGTTTGGTACTGGCTGAGAAATAGAGCAGGATATAGGATAGGATATCAGGACAATCTAGGCAATAACTTTAGCAATTTAGTGTTTGATAAACCCAAAGACCCCAGCTTTTGGGATAAGTACTCACTATTCAGTAAAAACTGCTGGGAAAATTGGAAACTATTGTGGAAGAAATTAGGGCTTGACCCACACCTAACACCACATACCAAGATAAGCTCTAAATGGGTTCATGATCTAGATATAAAGTGTTATATTGTAAGCAAATTAGAGGGACTTAGTATAGTTTACCTCTCAGACCTGTGGAGATGTAATAAATTTATGTCCAAAGAACTCTTAATTGAACACCAGATAGATAATTTTGATTATATTCAGTTAAAAAGTTTCTGTACAAATAAAACTAATGCAGACAAGATTAGGAAGGAAGCATCAAATTGGGAAAACATCTTTACATTTAAGGGTTCTGATAAAGGCCTCATTTCTAGAATATATAGAGAATTGTCTCATATTTATAAGAATTCAAGCCACTCTTCAATAGATAAATGGTCAAGGGATATGAACACACAATTTTCAGATGATGAAATTATAACTATCTCTAGTCATATGAAAAGTTGCTCCAAATCACTATTGATCAGAGAAATGCAAATTAAGACAACTCTGAGGTACCACTACACACCTGTCAGATTGGCTAAAATGACAGGAAATGATAATATAACTATTGGAGGGGATGTGGGAAAACTGGGACACTGATACATTGTTGGTGGAACTGTGAACAGATCCAACCAATCTGGAGAGCAATTTGGAGCCATGCTCAAAAAATTATCAAACTGTGCATACCCTTTGACCCAGCAGTGTTTCTATTGGGCTTATATCCCAAAGAGATCTTAGAGGAGGGAAAGGGACCCACATGTGCAAGAATGTTTGTGGCAGCCCTTTTTGTAGTGGCTAGAAACTGGAAACTGAAGGGATGCCCATCAATTGGAGAGTGGCTGAATAAATTATGGTATATGAATGTTATGGAATATTATTACTCTGTAAGAAATGACCAGCAGGACAATTTCAGAGAGGCCTGGAGAGACTTTCATGAACTGATGCTGAGTGAAACGAGCAGAACCAGGAGATCATTATACACAGCAACAACAATATTACATGATGATCAATTCTGATGGACATGGCTCTCTGCAACAATGAAATGTTTCAAACCAGTTCCAATTGTTCACTGAAGAAAACCATATACACCCAGAGAAAGGGATATGAAATATGGACCACAATGTAACATTTTCATGCTCTCTATTGACGTTGGCTTGCATTGTGTTTCCTTTCTCTGATTTTCTTTTTTTTTTTTTCTTGTAGATAAGATTTTTCTTGCACAACTTGTCAAGTATTTTAACATTATTAACATGTAGTGGACTTCCTGCCATCTAGGGGAGGAGAGGGGACTGGGGGGTAAAATTTGTAATGGAAAGCTTTGTAAAGATCAATGCTGAGGAACTACCCATACATATGTTATACAAATAAAAAGCTTTAATAAATAAATAAATAATCTAAAACAAAACAAAACAAACAAACAAACAAACAAACAAAAAAAAAAAAAAAAAAAAGATGTGTGCGTTTCAGGAAAAAACTTGGGATCATTAAAGACTTGAAGGATTTCCCAAAAGCAATCTGCCCCACTTACTCCCTTCTATTAAATCCTGGATCCTGTCCATCATAATTCTGTTCCATCTGCTTCCAGATCAATCAATCAGCAAGCATCTATGAAAGGAAGGAAATAAATATTTATAAAGATCCTACTATATGCCAGGTACTATGCTAAGTGCCTTATAAATATCTTATTTGGATCTCACAACAACCCTGTGAGGTGAGTCCTATTACACTCCCCATTTGATAAATGAAAAAACTGGGGCAAGCACAAGTTGGTTGACTTGATCAAGGTCATATAGATAGAGAATCTGAAGCTAGATGTGCATGAAGGTTTTCCTGACTCCAGGCTCAGCCCACTCTCCACTACACCATCTAACTGTACCTGCTAGGTCCTCAATATTGGAGATACAAATAAAGAGTTCAGTCATTAAGACTGAGAAGCAAGATTGTGAAGGGTTTGAAAAACCAAAAAGAGGAATATGTATTTTATTCCAAAGGCAAGGGGGAAATTTTCCAAATTATCTGACTCTCTTCTAGCACAGGTCAACACCATCTTCTCCTGTTTATTTTTTTTTGGTATCATTTGCTGTATTGTTATTTGTTTTTTATATCAAATTGAAAATTTATCTCCCTTCCTCTGACTCTTCTCCTTACTCATTGAGAAGGAAAGCAATATAATATCTATTATACATGGGAAACCATGCAAAACATTTCCCTTCACTTACTATATTGTTGAATATGGAGTTTGCTAGTGTTGTGGTGAATGTCCTGAACAGAAACCAGACAGAAGAAAATTTCTAGTAGATGGTGAGGTTCTTTATTGTACCAATTCAAAGAGGCAGTATGGTACATAGTAGATATACCACATGCCATATATATGCTATAAAGTCTTGAAGACCTGTATTTAAGACACACCTATGACACTGGCTATGTGACTCTGACCAATTTACTTGATCTCTTAATGCTGTAGATAACATTTTTTAATAATAGCTTTTTTATTCAAAATACATGCAAAAATAGTTTTCAACATTCACCCTTGCAAAATCTTGTGCTCCAAATTTTTCTTCTTCCCTTTCCCCCATCCCTCTCCCCTAGACATGAGGTAATTCAATATATGTTAAACATGCAATTCTTCTATACATATTTCCACATTTATCATGCTTTACCAGAAAAATCAAATCAAAAAGAAAAAAAATGAGAAAGGAAAAAACAAACAACAAAAAGAGTGAAAAAACTATGTTGTGATCCACACTCAGTCCCCATAGTACTCTCTCTGGATGCAGATGGCTCTCCCCATCACAAGTCTATTGGAACTGACTTGAATCACTTCATTGTTGAAAAGAGCTAAGTCCATCAGAGCTGATCATCACATAATCTTGTTGCTTATACAGTGTTCTCTTGGTTCTACTCATTTCGCTTAGTATCAGTTCATGTACTGTAGATAACTCTTTTAAGGTGCAGAACTGTATTGGTAGAGGGTTTGCCCCACTAATTGGGCTGGCCACGTTGTTTGAACACCAAATGCATGCTTGCCAAAAAGATTATTTTATAGAGAACTCACAAAGATAGATGTTCACAAGATCAGAAAAAGTGATACAAAGGCAGGGTCTCTCTTAAGAACTTTAGTTTCGATTATATGACATGAGAGACACTGGCATAGGACCACCAGCATGGCGTGCTCTTATCAGAGAAGGTGCTGTGCTTTAAGAACAAAGCAGAATTGAATTAGCCTAAAAGAGAAGCCACCCCAAATATTCATAGGGACTATTTGTGTCCAACCTGTAGCAAAGCATTCAGAGCTCATATTGGTCTGATCAGCCACAGTTGGACATACTGTAACTTGACTAACATAATGATATCATTTTGGCCCTCTTCAAGAACAAAGAACAACTAATCACATAGTATTCCCCTAAACACACTCTTATATTCTAGCCAAACTGAGGTGTTTGCTATTTCTTATCCATCTCTTTCAGGATTGTCTTTGAACTAGGCATTGGAAGAGTCCTTGAGGACAAGCTGTTTTTGTCCTTTTTATCCCCCAACAGTGTCTGACATAATGGGCACTTACTAAATGCTGGGACTTTTTGTTACCCCCCTCCTCCTTCCATTTCTGAATGGGGGACTTGCAGCTTTCAGTCTATCTAGCTCTTTCTTCAACTCTCTTTTCCCTACCTCTACCCTCTAAACACATATTCCTTGATCCCACTTTTTAAATACATAATTATGCATATGGATCCAATTAACAACTTTTCTTTTTAGGGGGAGGGAGGATCAAGAAAAGAATGTGATTTAATAATGTAATATAATAACTGAAAGAGCAAATGATTGTTTTTTGTTTAAGTACAATTTTAGGTGTCACTTACAATATTTTTTTAAATGTTGGTGATTTGACAAATTCTTTCTCTAGGATCCATTCCTATAATCACTTGAAAGAATAGAAACTGTGGAATTGCCTTCAGGGTATACAGAATTTCATCCATCTGCCTGGATTTCATTCAGATGCCCTGGAGTTTTGTTCTGTGAGAAAACCCAGTGGTTCAATGATTTTAGGCTGGAATTCATTGCAGTAAGGTTAAAAGGGTCTAGACTTCATTAATTAAACTAATTGATGTGTCTTTGTATCCATGAAGCCTAGCACTATGTCTGGCACATAGTAGGTACTTAAGAAATTTTTAGTTATTGATTGAAAATCCTAATTCTGCCATTTACTACTTTGAACAAATCACCATTTTAGGCTTCAATTTATTCATCTATATGATAAAAGATATGTATATATATATATATATATATATACATATATATATATATATATATACATATAATAAAAGGCTAGATGATTTCAAAAGCCCCTTCCAGCTGACTCTATGATTTAATTTTCCTTTTTCCTTTTTTGTAAATTTTTTTTACTTTAAACTTAAACCCAAAATAAGAAAAGAAAAAATTTTTCATGTACACAATGGACCGTAACAGAAGATTCAATATAAAACAATAAATTTCTATTTTAAAAAATCTATATAATAAATATTATATATTGTTTCCAAAGCTGTCCAGCTTTTCTTTGCTACCTTGTTGATTTTCTTTTGTTCTCTGCTGTGCACTTTTTATTTTATTTTTCCCTCCCTTCCCTTACCCTAAAGAAGGCTACAATTATTCATGGCTTTATGATTTAATTTTCAAAACATAATATGACTTTGTACAAGTCAATCTCTCTCAGCCTCAGTTTTCTCATCTGTAAAATGGTTATTATAATGATCCCTACTTCACAGGATGATTGAGAATCAAATGAGACAAGGTATGTAAAATATTTTGAAAACCTTAAAATGCTATGTAAATTTCATCTTTTATTATTATTAAATGCAAACAGATACAAATGCATTTAAGATATTATACGAAACCTACAGTTTAAATAAGGAAAACTTAAACTACTTCACAGTAAGGCCCCTTGAGATACCAAACTTGTCATGTAAAGGAAATGCCCATGCCCACTCAGCAGTGGAAACAGGTGGTGGATCAAATATAGGAATGGTTAGAGTCAAAGCAGGAAAAAAAAAGGGGGGGGGAGGATGCTAATTTGTAAGACATGGAAATCATAAGCAATTAGAGAATATGTTCTGAGACCAAAGCTACAACTGGCACCCTCTGGAAGTGAGTGGGGGAGAGGGAAACAGCAGTTTTCACCCATCATCTCATCCTTCCAGAAAATATTAGGAGGAGGAGGAGGAGGATATGGCTCACAGACAGGATTAGAAACTGGAGTTCTCCAAGTCTGATTATTATTGACATGAGAAGGAGGGAGAGATAAAAGGAGAAAGAAAGGCAGTGGAAAAGGGCATGGGGGTTAAAAGTGATATTAGAGATAGAAAATAGTCTGTGTGATCTTGGGCAAGTCAGTTGTCTTCTTCAAATTTCAGCTTCTTCCTATAAATTAGGAGTCTTTGTGTCAATAATGTCTCTAACCCTCAAAGAGTTTATATTATATTACTGCCTTTGTATGAGTTGTGCTGCTCAGACCTTCCTAAGAGAGCTCATAAGCTTTGCTTATACTGAACCAGATTTTTAGGCTGCAGAAATGACATGCTTTTCTAAATAGCTGGGATACCCCAGTCTCCCTATAGTGGTTGGAGCTTCCTGTTTGGACTGGAAAGGAACCAGACATTTTCCTGTAAGCAGGAAACCTCTTAAGGAACCCTCTTAAGCAAAGGAACAGATTCTCCCCAGGTTCTGGACACACCAGACTGTCTTTATGTGGAAAGGAAGTGGGGCTGTGAGCCAGCTGGGGTTGTCGCAGCTTTATTGTACTTTGTACAACTCCCCCAGGACCTGGGAAGCTTCAAAAACAAACCCAGTCAGGCAAACTGCCTGCAAAACAAAAGAGGGAAAAGGCGATGGTCCACTGGACCCAAGGGTACGTGTTTCATTCCAGCCTAAGTGCGTATACCTGTGATTGTGAGCAGGGGTACAGGCTTGTGTCATTGTGAGCGTGCATCTGTTTGTATGAATAGCTGGGTGAATGTATGAGAGTGTCTCTTTGTGTGTGTACAGAGCCTACCGTGTGTGGTATTTAAGTGAGCTTCTAGGACTATACATAGTTCACTACTGGAGTGTAACATGTGTTCCTAATATGTGAGACGGTACATCTGTATATCTTATATCAGAATTTGAACTTTTATATATGTACAATATGGTGTTGTTAGTCATTTTTCAGTTGTGTCCAACTCTGTTACCCATTTGGGGCCTTCATAGCAGAGATACTTTGTCAGGTTTGTCATTTCCTTCTCCAGCCCATTTTATTGATGAGGAAACTGAGGCAAAAGGAGTTAAATGACTTGTCCAGGATCCCATGATTAGTAAGTGTCTGAGGTCAGATTTGAAAATTTATGAAGATGAGTCTTCCTGTTTCCAGGCCAAACACTCTCTCCATTCCACACCTAGCTGCCCTTGAACTTGGATCCCAAACCCTCTTAATTCTAGAGTCTTCCTTCTGTTAATGATTTCCTGTTGGTCCTCTAATTGTTTAGACATGGTTGTTGATTTAGCTCTTCCATCAGATTATAAGCTCTTTAAGGATAGGGACTGCCATTTGTTTCTTTTTTGTATCCCCACGGCCTAGTACATAGTGTTTCATAATGTTTATTGATTAATCCACGGTGTACTGTAGCTTATATATATATTTAAACATGAACTTGGTATGAATGTTTAGTATATGTGTGTGTATGTGTGTGTGTGTGTGTGTGTGTGTGTTTGTGTTCACATACACACCTGTCCTTCCACTCTGGAAGCCCATAGTGTTTCTTCTATAGGCAAAAGATTTGTCTTCTGAAAAAGGGCAACAAAGTGGGAATCAGAACTCTAGGAATTTAGTAGTGACAAAGCTAATGCTGCTAATGAATAAAAATACACAAGGGACACAGTTATTCATGAATATAAATTAGCTGAAAATTTCTTAGATCCTCTGTGGGTTGAGTATTTCCCTTCCCTACCTCATCCATAGCAAAGTTAATGTGATTATGAGGTTGATATGTTGATGGACGTGGGTACTCCATCCATTCATTCACTCAGCAAGCATTTATATGTAACTCTAAACTGGGCACTATGCTAGAGACCTGACGGTTACAAAAAAAAAAACCAAACACTTGCCTCTGTGGATTATCTGTTCTTGGAGGGGGATACTAAAAGGGGGTTACAAAATGTATATAGAGAAGTAAATACAAAAATAAATACAAACTAGATATAAACAATGAGAAGGCCAAGTTTGAGGGTCAGCAAAGTCCTCATGAAGGTAGCTAGGTGGCACAGTAAATAGACATTGTACCTGGAGTTAGGAAAACCTGAGTTCAAATCCACCCTCAGATGCTTTCTAGCAATATCACACTCTCCTGTGGTGGTCTTATTCCCTTTTTTGTAGTTTGTTTTTGTTTCTGTTATTGTTGTTGTTGTTTGCTGAGGCAATTGGGGTCAAGTGACTTGCCTGGGGTCACACAGCTAGAAAGTGTGGTGTCTGAGGTCAGATTTGAACTCAGATCCTCTTGACTTCAGGGCTGGTGCTGTATCCGCTGCACCATCTAGCTGCCCCAGTGGTCTTATTCTTTACCAAGGCCAACCCTCATACTTTTTCAAGCCATCCCATTCTATCCTGTTTGTTTCAACAGATTGTTCCTTCTGTCATCCTTAATATTTCACTTATTTTCAGTCTCTCTATCTTTATGGCTCATCTCCTACTGCCTACTACCATGTCTCCCCTACTCTGAAAAAACTCTCACCTGACCCTTCCATCCCTGCTAACTATAGTCCCATATCTCTTTATAGCTAAACTCCTCAAAAAGGTCATCTATAATAGGTTCTTCCTCTCACTCTCTTCTAAACTCCTTAGAATCTGGCTTTCAATCTTATCATTCCACCACAATTGCTCTCTCCAAAGTTCCCAGTGCTCTCTTGTTGCCAAATCCAATGGCCTTTTTTCAGTCCTCCTTTTCCTTGACTTCTCTGCAGCTTCTCCTTGAGATTCTCATCTCCAGATTGATTTACCAGACACCTTTCTCTCCAGGTTCTCCTCCTACCTATCTGACCATTTCTTCTCTGTCCCTTTTGCTGGATCCTAATCCAAATTACACCCTCTCACCATAGATATTCCCCCAGGGTTCTGTCTTGGGTCTTCTTCTTCTATATTATATCACTTAGTGATCTCATCAGCTTCCCTGAATTTAATTATCATCTCTATGCTTTCCTGCCCCAGTCTCTCTGCTGACCTCCAGTCTCCCATCTCCAACTATCTTTCCAATAGACATCTGAAAAACTAAATTCAGTGTCTTTTCCCCTAAACCTTCCCCTGCCTCCTACCTTCCCTATTACTATAGAGGATAAAACCATCCCCTTAGCTTCTAAGATTTGAAGCCTAGGAATCATCCCAGATTCTTCACTATCTTTTAACTCCACCCTTCCCCCAAATCCAAGTTGTTGCCAAGGCCACCGATTTCACCTTTGCAACATCTCTTCAATGTGTCTCCTTCTTGATTGTGATGCTGCCACCACACTACTCTTGCCTAGAGTATTACAGTAGCCTTTGGGGGAGTCTGCTTGCCTCAAGTCTCTCCTTCTCACCCCATCCTGTATTCAGGCACTAAAGAGATTTTCCTAAAATGCAAGGCCGATCATTTTACTTTCCTACTCAATAAATTCTTGTGGCTCCCTGTTATCTCCACTAGCAAATACAAAATACTATATATGGCATTCAAAGGCCTTCATAACCTACTCTCTTACATTTCTAGTTCTCTTACACCATATTCTTTATCAGATATGCTTCAGTGACAATAGCTTCTTGCCTGTTCCATGAATACGACACACTCCATCTCTCTGCTCCAGTCATTCTTTCTGGCTGTCCACCCCCCAACCCCCATGCCTGGAATGTTCTTCCTCCTCTGTTCTGACTACTGACCTCTAGGCTTCCTTTGAGTTCCAACTAAAATCCTACCTTCTACAACAAACCTTCCCCAACCTCTCTTCAGTCTAGTGCCTTCCCTTTCTCCATTATTTCCTATTTATCTTATGTATACCTTATTTCATGTTGTCTCCTCCATTACTCCTTTGTCCTCCCCTCACACCTCCACCTTGTGTAAGAGGAAACACTTGGGCTGGGCTTTAAAGAGAAATAAAAGTATTTCATGCATGGGATATAGCCTGTGAAAAGACACAGGGAAAGAGAATATCCCATATAAGGATTGGCAAGTAGATCAGGGTCAATGGCAGATACACACCATTCTATACTTTCTTATCCTTCCTTACAATTGCTCATGGAAATCCTCTATGGAGCTTCTACCCAAAGTACAGAGGACTTTCTCTAGCTTAAGCTGGTGCTGGGACCAAGGGAACACATGGACTGTCCATTGATTATCTTTCAATAAATGAAATGCCCACCTTCTTTTCCAGTGTCACATTTCCCAGGTAACATTTCTGAAAGTTTCTCCAGCATGGTTCTTCACTAATTGTATGTCACTACCTCCCCATGTTCACCGTGCATGGATGAGTTGGTCCATAAGCCCCTGTATCTCAGACAGACTCATGATGCTAACAAACTGGGTTCAGAATTGAACACAAAGGCAAGAGCAGGTGCATGTCATTTGGTAAACATTGTACTTTCGGTGTCCCTGAGCTTCTCTGAGAAACTAACGCCCATCTTTCAAAAATCAATTTTTTTCCTCATGATACCGTGTGCATGAATATTTGGAAATCCTGCAGGTAGGAAGAAGTAAATTACATATTGCTTAGAGGGAAATGAACTTATCATTTCTCTGCATTTTATTATGATGACGGACTTATTAGTCATTCCAGCAATGCCTTTCCCATACTCTGAGGGGAGGAGAAAGGGAAAGGAAGAACAGAACTCATTTTTATTATTTTAGACAGGGAGAAATTGAGTTCCAGAAATGTTTTTTCCCCCATTTTCTGTATGCTCTCAGATGGGAGAACTGGAAAGATGGAAAACTGGAAAGAAAAATTCACACAAACCCAATTTCATCCCCATCCCCATTCATATTTCTATTTCATATGGAAATTTTTGAACAGATATCAGCTCTCCCTCAGTCAGGAATTGTGCTGTGACTCTGTGTAATCCTCAGTGAACAGAAGCTAGGAAGTTGTCCCTAACTGATTTCTCAGCTTAACATATCTCTTTAATGAGAACAACAAGCAGGGATGAAGAGTGGAAATAGGTCAGTCAAGGATGGACAGTGAGAGGAAAGGAGAGGCAGGATGTTCATGATACCTGGAGGTATCTACTTCAGACAACATTCTCATCATGTCGTTCCTCCACTACTTTAGAACTTTCAGTCGATCCCTATGACTCATCATCTCAACAGAAGCATTATGGCATAGTGGAGAAAGCAACAGATTTGGAACCAAATGACCTGTGCTAAAATCCTTCCTCCAAGACTAATAAGTTAGATAATAACGAACAAGTCACTTTCCCTCTGGGAACCTCAGTTTTCTCATCTACAAAATGGGGAAATAACACTCTCAAACAAATTTGAAAAACTTAAGAACTCTGATCTATAACTAACCTCATTCAGTAGGACTGACAATGAAATATAATATCCCTGCCTCCTGACAGAGAGGTGATGTGCCTCTCTGCACATGTACGACTACACAGAGGTGATAACTGAATCCAAAGGTCTGCAGGTGTGAGTGATCTCTGGTGTTTATGTCTATATGTCTGTGGGTTCAGGGGTTCCATAACAAAGGTCTGTTTGCCACTATCTGCCTCAGTTTCCTCATATGTAAAATAGAGATAATAATGGCACCTACTTCCAAGGGTGGTTGCACAATCACACTGGGATCTTCCTTGGTTCTTCTTCCCCTTCCTTCTGTGCCCCACCCCTTTCAAAAAAAGGATCTTTTAGATTTAGAGATGGGAGTGGAGGGAGGACAATGAGTTATGGAGACCATTAGCTACAGAACTTAGAGTTCATTTAGACTACTCAGTTGCCCAACATTTATGGCATTTATAGCTGCTACCAGTCTGAGAAGTGGTTATGGAAAGAGCCCTGAACTGAGAATCAGTAGACCTGGTTCAGTCCTGGCTTTGCCACCATCTGGTTCAGTCCTGGCTTTGCCACAAACTGGTGGTATAATTTTGGTCCTCATTTCCCTTTCCTGACCACAGTTTCTTTTTCTTTTTTTTTTTTTCTTTTTTTCTTTTTCTTTTTTTTTTTTTTTTTTTTTGCTTAGGCAATTGAGGTTAAGTGACTTGCCTAGGGTCACACAGCTAGGGAATGTTAAGAGTCTGAAGTCAAATTTGAACTCAGGTCCTCCTGACTGGTGCTCTATCCACTGTGCCACTTAGCTGCCCCCACAGTTTCTTTATTGGTAAAATAATCTATAAGGTTCCCTCTAGTTTAGAGATTATAGGAATTTATTAATTCTAATTCACTAACAGGGAACAAACGTCATTAAAACTCCATTTTCACAGAAACCTCTCTGGGTAAAGAATCCTGCAAAAACCTGCTGTGGAGGAAGAGAAGCCAAGCTGTCTGATTTGCTTTGGGGCATTTCCCTTCCCTAATGACCCATGATGCGATTTTCTTAAGGTCAAGTAGAACACATAGTCTAAGCATAAATTAGACAGTAACAGAGGCAGCTAGGAAGGGTGTTGCATAGAGTCAGGAAGACTTGACTCAGATCCTACCTAAGACACATATTAGCTATGTGATCTCAGTCAAGTCATTTAACCTCTGTCTCTCCTATTTGTAAAATAATGGGAGTACATTTGTCTAAAGGATAAAATAAGATAATATTTGTTAAAGCACTATGCAAGTGTTATTCATTACTATTTTTAGATAAGGGCCAAAAATGGTAAAGTAAATGAAGTAAATAGAAGCAATAAAAACAATTTCAGGGGCAGCTAGGTGGCGCAGTGGTTAGAGCACCAGCCCTGAAGTCAGGAGGACCTGAGTTCAAATCTGGTCTCAGACACTTCCTAGCTGTGTGACCCTGGGCAAGTCACTTAATCCCAATTGCCTCAGCAAAAAGCAAAAAAAAAAAAAAAAAAAAAAAAAAAAAAAAAAAAAAAAAAAAAAAACAATTTCAAACCAGCACTGGCAGAAAGAAGCAGAAGAAAATAGGAAAAAAGCTTGCCTTCCTGAGTTCAGGAAGAACCAGGTTTATTGTCTGAGACTGGGGAAAGGTTTGCTTGCTGTTATCTGCCTCAGTTTCCTCATATGTCAAATGGAGATAATAAAGGCAACCACTTCTCAAGATAGTTGCACAATTGCACAAGGGTAGTGGATCTTCCTTGGTCCTTCTTCCCCCTCTCTTCTGCTCCCTTCCTCCAAAAAATGATCCCTTAGATTTAGAGATGGGGTGGGGAGGACAAGCAGAAAGCTAGTTGCAGTGAGAGCTAGCAGTCAGGCATTGGGGGCTCCCTCCACTTTCTTCCTCCCTTTTCAGAAGTGCTTTCTCTCCACTGCTAACTGCCAGATGTGGAAAGGACACCTGGAATGGACTGCTCCAGTGCAGCCCAGGCCGCAGCAGGGCAGAGGTTGAGCGATAGCTGGGTATGGACTCTGCCATCCTCTCAAGGCTTCCTCCCCGAGCTCCTGCTAGTGCTAGGGAACTCCCGATAGGCGAGAGGTGTCGGGCAGAGACGGGAGGAGGGAGACCGGGACTTGACCCCACACACACAGTGGGCGGCGCGGAGCCGGGCGCTGCTACTCTGGGGAAAGCTCCCAAGGGTCTCCCCCTTACCCTCCCTCCCCAGCAGTTCTGACTAGAGCAAAGGGGGTGGGTGGGGTTGGGGCTGGGCTCCGAATCCCGCCCCACGGAGTCCCAGCCCAGTTAGCTAACTCTAAAGCAGCAGGAGCCCACTCTGGGCGATAGAACCGGAGGAGCCCAGAGGCCCTCGGATAGCCGGAGAGGTCCCGGGACAGCTGAACGGCCCCCCGACAACCGAGGCAGTCCCCAAACAACCGGAGCACATCAGCAGTCCCAGGACAACCAGAACACCCTCCGAACACCCGGAGCAGTCCAGCGGCTCCCCGACAGCCGGAGCGACCTTCAGACAACCGGAGCGGTCCCCGGACAATCAGAGCAGCCCAGTGGCCCCAAGACGACTCCAGCAGACCCGAACAACCAGAGCAGCCCAGCCGCCCCAGGACAACCAGAGCAGCCCCCGAGCAATTGGAGCAGCTCAGCGGCTCCGGACAGCCGGGGAAGCCTCCTAGACAGGCAGAACAGGCCAACGGCCCTTCGGACAGTCGGAGCAACCCATCGGCCCCCTAACAACCGGAACACCCCCCAGACAACCGGAGCAGTCTCCGGATAACCGGAACAGTCCAGCTGCCCCGGGACAACTGGAGCGGCCCCCGGACAACCGGAGCAGCCCGGAGGCTCCCGGGAACGTTCCGAGGTGGGTCTTGCGCCCTGGCGCTTGACTGCTCCCACACGAAAGCAGCCTAGGCTCCGGGCAGTTCCCACAGCCCTGGGCGTTCGTGGGGACTGGTCCGGCTCAGCCGCTGCCAGCAGCCGCCTCCGGCTCCTCCATCACCGCCGTGTCCCCCCAAAAAAGGACACAAGAAGAAAGGATCGGCGGGCGTGATGGCTCTCAGTTTCGGGCTCCAATTGCAAGTCGTGTTGCTTCTGGCCGGCCCGGGATTGGGAGCCCCGCCCCAGGCAGGGGAACGAAGGCGAAAAGCGGAGGTAAGCAGCATCCTCTGCCGCCGTCTCTGCGCCGGTGCCCAGGCTTGAGTGAGGCAGAGGGGTACGTGTGCTTGGGACAGGGCTAGCCCCTGCGGCCAGACCCATGGGTGCATTTGCACATGGGGCGATCCCCAGAGCTACAAAGAAGAGCTGCAAACTCCCCCCCTCTCCCACCCCTACCTTCTACCTCCCTGGACAGGAATACAAAAAGCAGAAGGGCCCAGGATTTTTGCAGGTTTCCCAAGATCTATTTCATAATCTGACCAGAGATCTGCTTTCAACACCCCTCACCTGACTCAAGGACGAGACACAAAAACGTGTGTGTGTGTGTGTGTGTGTGTGTGTGTGTGTGTGTGTGTGTGAAGGTGAGACTGTGAACCAGTCTTGGGAAAGATGGATCCTCCCCTAAACCAACTTGCCTCAAGTAAATCCTCCTAACAATAGGGAGAATGGGGAGACGCTTTTCGCCCAGCACTATGTGGGAGACACTTTGCTAGCTCTTGGAGAGAAGTATTAAATCTTCAAATTCCAGCTTTTCCATTTTGCCCATCACTTCAACTCTCTGTGACTCAGTTCCCTCACCTGTAAAATAGGAACTATGAATAATAGCTGTCTTGGCTACCTCATAGGGTTTGCTGTGAGCACTCACCTAGTGTTAAGACTCAGCACTTTGCAGCAGTAAATTATTACTAATTTGTCAGTGTCAAGCCCAGAGCTCACACCCAATACTGCCTCCTAGGCCTTTATTATTTTCCTTAAAGAATTTACAATCTACTATGTCAAAGATATTTTATAAGGCAGTTGAGCTGGGAATAGGGAAGGGAAGCAAAGGGAATCTATAAAGACTCGGATATGTGCTGGAAAAACAATTGAATTTTTATTGTACATTTGCTAAAAACACTTTATTTATATTGGACAAATAGCAATAGAGTGCTGGACTTAAAGTCAGCAAAACTGGCTTTCAGAGATTGATTCTCATACTCTAGCTGAGCAATCCAAGGCACTTAGCATTTAGCTCACTTTCTAGGATGTCTTAGATGTCATAGATGGTTTAATATCAGCTTTGGTGGAGAGAATTCCCTCACCTGGAATTCTTGATCCCATTATTTCCTATTACTTCGGTGCTTACTGTTTCTATCACACTTTTCCAAGTCTATTTTTTTTTTAAAGACATCTCTAGAGTTATCTTAATTCTTGGCACAATAATTCAAAGGTGGGGCCAAATCATTCCCATTTTAAAAGCAGAGGAAGCTGGAAAGTGAGGCTTAAGAAAAAAAAAAGAAAAGAAAAGAAAAGAACAACCCAAAGTCATATAGCCTTATACAGAGTTATGGATACAAAACTCATAATTCCCCATAGGGGCTCCTTCCTGCCCTAAAAGGATCCACTTACTATCTCCTTTCTGTGGTGTCCAAGAGTTGGAAGGAACAATGGAAAGTTTAAGGAAAACTTTTCTAGATCATTCTGGTGGCCTCATCCCTTTCCATTTTTGGTTTATAGTGTTTGTGTGTAATCAAATTAAATAAAGGATTCCCCACCCAAAACCATTTCCAAAGATGGGTTTCTTGATCTTTTAAATGTTCTAGATTACTATATTTCCTTAAATTGGAGTTCTGTAACTCCCACATTAAGTGTTCTCATGGTCCCCAGTATTACTACTAATAATTTCCTTCTAAAAATAATAATTTACTAAAAAGTTAATATGTTGCTTCACACATATGAAAATATGGGTTTCTTAAACGATCCATAAGTGGAAAATGGAAAGTATCTGCTGTTTCTTCCTGTAGGGAACATCTTATAGATGAAGAATCTGAGGTTCAGGGGTGTTAAGCCCATTTACAGATGCGAAAATAGAGGCTCAGGGAATTGCCCAATATCATGTAAATAATAAGTATCAGAGCTAGGTCTCATACCCAGTACTTCAAATCTGTTCATTCTCTTATGTCCCACTGTCTCTGGGCCTCTCAATAACCAGCTAAGAATTCTTGAGACATCTCTCAACCTTTTCATCCCATTCCCCTACATACTCCCCCTTCCAAGCCAATGCTGGTCAGACAATAGTTCTGCTAGGGGGAGCTTTGGAAATTAACAGCTGACAGGGGCAGCTAGATGGTACAGTGGTTAGAGCACCAGCCCTGAAGTTAGGAGGACTTGAGTTCAAATGTGGCCTCAGACACTTAACACTTCCTGGCTGTGTGACCCTGGCCAAATCATTTAATCTCAATTGCCTAAGGAAAAACAAAAAAGAAATTAATAGCTGACAGACTGACCATTTTTCAGTTTAAAGAACATTGTTCTTGGAAGTGGAGATGTGAAGGGGCAATGTTTGAAGTGGACAGGAAATGTTTTAAAAGCTTGAGAACTTTGAGTATGGCTATGTTTGGGGGTGAGGGGAATGTGTATACATGCCCATTTCTGGCCTTCCTTCAGGGCATGGACTGTTTCACTTTTGTCTTACTCTCCCCAGCACAGGGCATAGTGCCTGGCATATGTGAAACACTTAGAAATGCTTCTTGATTAATGTGTGGATTAGGTTGCCTGTGTTGTGTGTCCTTGAGTAGCTGAGCACATTCTCACAGGATAATAAAGTACAGGGTTTTCTGGAGTTCTAAAGGTTTATTGCTTATAAATCTACTTTACAATGAACTGTTCATTGTTGTCCACTTGGAAAAGTTCAGGCTATTTGGAACAGCAATGAGTGGGAAATGCAGCCTGCTGTTGAATGGAAGGACTTACATATATGGATGAAGTCTCTCAGATTTCCCTCCTCACCTCTGACCCCTTTTTCCCTCAGTGCTATGGAAAGGACTGTCTCTGGGGGACTTGTCTGATTGCATTTGCACTGATATTTATCATAAGATCCTAAAAATATTGACTGGGGTTCTGCTTACTGATGGCCTGGCTGAATTGGCAAGTTAACACCAAATGTATTATTGATGGGAAGCTGGAAGACTCGAAACCCATTTCCCCAAGGAGACTTTGAGCTTTGGAGTCTCTGCCACTGCAGTCACTGTGTCTGCTTCTCATAGCCTGAAGCTCCTCATTTTGCTTACTGTGAGTCAGAAATAAAGCAGTGGAAGTTGTTCCCATTGTCTCTGCATCAGTGACTCATGGATGCATGGTGAATCAGTGCCATAAGTAGAAGATGATCTAGGGACCCTATGGGACCCCAAACTGGACATAAATTGGTAAAAAGTGGTTCGAGAAAGACAAGAAAGATAGCAGGAGCCAGGAAGTGGCTCCTTTTCCCTCTGGACTAGCTTTTAGGGAGACCTTAGGGTAGTGTCCAATTCTGGGATCCCAAATTCAGGAATGAAATAAGGACAATTATGGCTGACTCTAGGACATTGTGATTGATCTTTAGCCCATAGAAGGGAGTATGTGAAACACATGCAGTGGAGATTGATCAGCTTCTCTTCATTTATCCTAAAGACAAAATATTAAAGGGGAAAAAAAGAAAATTCTGCAAGACTCCCACTTTTCAAGAGAGAGAGAAGGGGGGGGAAGGGAAGGAGAACGAGAGACAAAAAGGAATCGAGGGAAGGGAAGGAAAAAGGAGAGAGAAAAGAGGAAGAGGAGAAGAAAAGGAGGAGGAGGAAAAGGAGGAGGAGGAGAGAAAAAGGATAAGAGAAAGAAAAAGGAATAGAGGGAAGGGAAGGAAGAAAGAAAAAGGAATAGAGGGAAGGAAAGGAAGAAAGAGAGAAAAGAGGCAGAGACAGACTGAGAGAGGGAGAAGAAGAGGGAGAAAGAGAAAAAAAGGAAGAGGGAAGGAGAAAGTGTATATGTGATGGACTACAGATGAAGAACAAGGCAGATATAACTAGATATGTCCAATAATAAAATTAGTTTTGTTTAATTATACTTACTGATGACTAGGAAAGGGTTTTATAGGAGAGGAATAATTTGGGAGAAGAAATGAAGTAGCAACAGAGGTACAAAAAAAGAGAGAGAGAGAAAAGAAAGACAATAATATTGGCTAAACCTTTAAAAAGATACAGAAGGGGCAGCTAGGTGGCGCAGTGGATAGAGCACCAGCCCTGAAGTCAGGAGGACCTGAGTTCAAATCTAGTCTCAGACACTGAACTTGCTTAAAAGCAAAAAAATAAAAAGGTACAGAAGTAAACAGATAATAGATATATATACAGATGATAGATATAGATGTTAAATGACAAATTGAAAGATAGATATTAAATGGTAGATAGATATATGATATATAGATATAAGATTGATAGATAATAGACAGATATAGATGTATGGATGGATAAGCATGAACACAGACAGATGGGGATCAGAGAGAGAGAGAACATTGTTTCTCTCTAGATACCATAAGTTCCTTGAGGGCAGGAATTGTTTCATTTTTTTTACTTTGTATCTTCAGGGCCCAGCATGGCACCTCAAAGTTAGTAGGCACAGGGATTTAAAAAACTAATTGGAGAGTAAAGATTTTTTAAATTCAAATTAAAATATCTGCTTGTGTTTAAAATGCATTTGCATAGAAAAAAAGGAAAATATGATCACATATATCTCCTTGCTTCTATTGACACATCTGGTCCTTCTAGATTTGATTCCAACTCTAATTTACCTTTTATTCTGACTCTGACACTCCCCTTTCCCCAGCTCTAATACCAGAACTAAATTCCCAGAAGATTGAGAGACAACAGAGTGGACATATGTTTGGAGTCCACAGGACCTGGGTTCAAATACCAACTTGCTTATCTCATTTTTCTCATCTATAAAATGAGACAGTTGTATTAGATGGTCTCTGAAGCCCTCTCACTTAGGAACATATGATCCTATTATCTATTGACTCTCTAGCCCAAAACTAATTTCCAGCCACATCTTGCTATTGCCCCATCCATTGAAGAACAGAATTTCTTTTTTTTTTTTTTTTTCCCTGAGGCAACTGAGGTTAAGTGACTTGCCCAGGGTCACACAGCTAGGGAATGTTAAGTGTCTGAGGCCAAATTAGAACTCAGATCCTCTTGAGTTCAGGGCTGGTGCTTTATCCACTGCGCCACCTAACTGCCCCAGAATTTCTTCTTTTCTAAGAGAGAAAATAGGAAGAGCTCATGAATCTTCCTGTAGCCAGTTAACACATAGTCAGAAATGGAACTCAGGAACTTGACTCCCAGTTCTCTTCAGGCTCAGGAAGGGGGGGATTTTCATTCCGCCTCCAGACACCATGATCACCACCAGGGTCACTCAGAATTGTTGTCATAGGGAAGGTGTCTCCCACCTCCATCCCTAACTGCCCAGCCTTTATCAAAATGAGTAAGGCATGGTTGGTACATGACTAGGCCAGACCTGGTTGAGTCACCTTAGAAGCACAAGCCTCCTGTTGCCTTTATAATCATTGAGAGCCTTTGGAGGAAGACTCCAGGGCAAAGGGTGGGAGAATAAGCAATGTCGAAGGTTCTACTCTGTGTCCAGTAAACAAAGGATACTTGAATTTTCTATAATAATACTAATAATTGGGACAGCTAGGTGTCACAGTGGATAGAGCACCTGAAATAGGAGGACCTGAGTTCAGATATGGCCTCAGACACTTAACACTTCCTAGCTGTGTGACCCTGGGCAAGTCACTTAACCCCAATTGCCTCAGCAAAAATAATAGCTAGTATTTATATAGCACTTTAGGTTCAGCTAAATGGCACCTTGGATAGAGCTCTGGAGTCAGAGAGATTCATCTTTCTAAATTCAAATCTGATTTTAGACATTTATTAGCTCTGTGACTCTGAGCAAATCATTTAAGCCTATTTGCCTCAATTGTCTCATCTGTAAAATGAGCTGGAGAAAGAAATGGCAAACCCAGTATCTTTGCCAAGAAAACCTCTTCATGAGTTCAAATCAAGCTGTATGACACTGGGCAAGTCACTTAACTTGTTTGCCTCAGTTTTCTTATCTGTAAAATGAACTGGAGTAGAAATGGAAAGCCACTCTGGTACTTCTGCCAAGAAACCCCCAAATGGGATCCCAAAAAGTTGGACACACTGAAAGGCAGTAGAGAAGTCAGGAAGGATGTGGGCTTGATTAGGCAATAAACATCATTGGTCATTTTGGAAGGGGCTGTTTCAGTTTAATGATGAGATTAGAAGCCAAATTGCACAGAGTTTGTTTAGAAGAGTTAGAGGGAAGGAAATTGAGTGGAGATGGCTTTTCCAAGGAGTTCAAAAAGGAAAGATGAAGAAAGATAGCAAGATAAATTGGTAGCACTAGGTGTTAGTGAGGACTTTTTAAGGATGTGGGAAACATGAGCATGTGTGTAGGCAGCAGGGAAAAAAGCAGGAGGGAAAACAGAAAAAAGAAAGATTGAAGATAATATGGAAAGAAAGTGGAAGTGGTAGCAGGGGTAAGCTCCAGAAAAGACAGGAGAGGATGGGATTGTGGGTTATGTAGAAGGGTTGCCTTTCATGAGAAGAATTATCTTTTCATTAGAGGAAAGAGTAAAGGATGAGATTATTGGTGATAATATCAGAATGATACAAGATGGGAAGAGGGAGCTCTTAATGAATGGCTGTAAAGTCTGAGACATGATCCTCAGATGAGAGGATGAGAGAGGGATAATATGGAATACTTGAAAGAAGACAAAGTTTGAACACCTGTTATGGTGAGAAGAATTGACTGCATTATGGGTCAGTTGAAATTAGAAACTATCAACTTTCTCCCTCCATCTTCACCCCACATATATATCTTCAACGTTCCATAAAGGCCCATTCCATGTCCCAAGCACTGGTACTAGATACGGGGATGCCCAGGGAAATGAGGAAGCAGCAGCTAGTGAGCCCCCCCCCCCTTACTTTTCTTCTCTAAATGAAGTTTAATTAATTAATCCCAGGAACTGGAGCAAGTGTGCAGAGGAGGAAAGGTAGGAAAAGGAGAGGCAGGGGAATAAGGAGCAGCAAAGTCTTGGCCCAATCACTCCCTACTTACTCAGGCAATCACAGATTGTAAGCTTCTTAACCTAATAGGAGAGATTGTCTGTTTCCTTCAGAAAACAAATTATCTTGTTCCATACACACCCAGGGTGTGTGGCTGTGGGTCTGGGTGTGGGTCTGGGTGCGTCCTGGAGAAATAGCCAGGAAGAGGATCAGACACCTATGGAGAGAGGCCAGACATTTTGATTCAGCCAGACAGAGGGACAGACAAATAAAACATGTCTTTTGTATAACCATGTAGTTCCAAATATGCAAACAGGTTATGTTCCCATAGTAAAATTGTAAGCCAGTCAATAAACTTTTATCTATTATTGTTTTTGATGCTCTCCGATCCCATTTGGGGTTATCTTGACAAAGGTATTGGAGCAGTTTGCCATTTCCTTCTTGAGGTCATTTGATAGATGAGGAAACTGAAACAGAGTTACACAGATAATAAGTGTCTGAAGCCAGGTTCGAATTCACACTATCCACTGAGCTACCTAGCTGCCCCAAACATTTATCAAGCACCTACTATGTTAAGTACTAGAGATACATATATGAAAAAAGAGAGTTCCTGCCCTCAAGAGGCTTTCCCATGAAAATATTATGAATAATTTCTAATTTGCCATTGTCTTCTCTAGCTCATTTGACACATGGGGAAACTGAGGCAAACAGAATGAAGTGACTTGCCCAGAATTATATAGTGTGTCAGACCAGATCTGAAAGTAGGTAGTAGAGTCCAGCCAAGCAAATTACAAATAATATTATAAATGATTACTGACAAACTATCTAATCTACAAATTATTATTCAGCTCATAATGTATCTATAATATTAATATTTGCAATAAAAAACCAGAAAGAAGCTATAATCTTAAGAGCAGATTATTGCACAGTGCCTAAAGATTTGCAAAATGATCTGTATTTTTAAGTTCATTTGTTCCTCAGAACTTTATGAAATGATTTATCAACTTTACAGATGATGAAACAGACTTAAGTGATTTGCCCTTGATCAAACAATTAATAAGTGTTATGGGTGGAGTTCAAATCCAGGTCTCCCATGAGAACAAGACACAATAAGAAATAGTATTTTATTTACCTTGGATGCTGTTGTCTGAGAAAAACTTGGTTTATTTTAAGGTGTGTGAAGAGGCAGGTAAAAACATCTAGGGAGCATTTAAAGGGAAAGCAGGGTACTTTCAAGGACTTCAGAAAGGGGTTTTCATCTAGTACAGATTTTGAAAATAAAATGAAGTAATGATTGTAAAGTGTTTTGTAAATCTTAAAGCCCTATATGAATGCTAGCTATCATTATTATTATTATTATTACAATCAATAATGTGTCCTTAGCAATGATTAGGGGTCATTTTTTTTTGGCTCAAACTGAGAGAGAGGAAGAGAGATTGTTTTGGAGTAACTGATTAGCAGGGAAGCTAGGTGGCCCAGCTGATAAGGAAGCTTGGCTAGACTCCTCTTCCTGCATTCAGATCTGGTCTCAGCTGTATGATTTTGGGCAAGTCACTTAATTCTGTTTGCCTCAGTTTCCCCATGTGTCAAATGAGCTGGAGAAGGCAATGGCAAACCACGCCAGTGTCTTTGCCAAGAAAACTCCAGATGAGATCACAGAGAGTATGACTGAAAGAGCAAAATAACAAAAACTGATTAGCAAGAAATGGAGAATTTCACTAATGATGGTAGCCTGAGAAGTCATAGAGAAGTCCAGGTATCCTACAAAAACTCTAGCAAATATCTGAAAAGTGATCAGAAAAGTCACTGGTGCAGAAAATCAGACTCTATTAAGTAAATTTCTTGGGGGTTCGATGGTCAGGAGCCAGCAGGAGGGAGTGAAGAGATGTCACCTGCAAAAGCCAGCATGAGCACAGGTAAGCCAGCCATGGAAGCAGGAAAGGGCCCCATCAGGGAAGGTGAGTGATTGCTGTGAAGTAAGACCAGGCCAAGCTCAGGTAAGCCAGCTGGAAACTAAGTGGGCTAAAAAGGGGACCTTCTCAAGGGAAGCCAGCCAGAAACTCCAGGGACCAATGCCAGCAGGCAACTCTGAACCCAGGGAGCCTGGAAGTCAGGAGTTCCCAAACTATCTAAATCTTGAGTAATTATGATTTGAAAGTAGATTCTAATTGTGATTTGTCAGAACAGAAGCAGGGAAAGAACTAGTGCCTGTACAGGCAGCACATTCCTGGAAGCCCTGCAAATTTGTTATTGTTAAGTCTGACTCTTTGTGACTCCTTTTGGGATTTTCTTGGCCAAAATACTAGTGTGGTTTGCCATTGCCTCATTTTATCGGTGAGGAAACTGAGGCAGATAGGATTAAGTGGTTTATCCCCGGGTTATACAGCTGGTAAGTGTCTGGAATAAGATTTGAACTCAGGAAAAGTCTTCCTGACTCCAAGCTCAATTAGATCTTGGGGCTGTGGCCTGGAGGCCTAAAACCAGCTTGATTTCTTATATTCTACGTGGGTCTGCCAGGACCACAACAAAGTAAAGCACCACTTTCCAGCTAGGGATTGTACAGAAAGAGACTGACAGACACCAGAACCTGTGGTAGACCACAGGGAGACTGAGGCTGAAGCCAGGATTAAGAGAGTGGGAGTCTAATTAAGCAGATACTCCACAGATATCAGCAATGACAAGTGTCATCCAGATTTTGGCAGGGACAGGATAGAACAAGCCCTACCCCACCCATCCAAGAGTGCCTGAGGGAGTTGGCCCAAACCCCAGTTCCACATCCCTAACAACTTAGACTGCAAATATGAGTAAATAGAGGAAAATATCAAAAACCACAGTCAAAATAATTATGGATTAAGAGAAGCCCAAGAGATAGACCCAGATGAAAGAGAATAATCTCACACTCTGCCACAACATCCAGAAGTAGGGAAGAAGAGGGGGAAAAAAAAGTCAAAATCAAAAGGCTCAGAAGTAAGTTCCTCTATGGAGGCTAGAAGTATTCAGAAAGATGACAGGCAGGGATGAGTGGTTAAGCCAGCCACAGAGAACTGTCAACCAGAACGGCCAGGAAGAAATGAAGAAAGAGATAAAAATTCTAGATAAAAGAATTCAGGAGGGAAAAAACTCAAAGGAATACCTCTCAAAAGGGAAGATAGAAAACCTTACCCAAGTAGTGAACTCCCGGAAAAAAAAAAAATAGAATGGAGAAAAGATAATTCCAAGGTGGAATATAATGCGCTCAGTATGACATTTAAAGCCCCTTAACAAGCTGGCCCCTTCTCACCTTTTACACTTTACTTCCCTCCATATATTTTATGGTTCAGTGATACAGGCTTCTTGCTGTTCTTCAAACATATGCTTCTTCAAACTCATGCTTCTCATAACTGCAATGCTCTCCCTCCTCACCTTCATCTCCTGGCTTCTCTGGACTCCTTCAAGACTTAATTTAAATCCCACTTGCCTCAACAAGCCTTTTCCCATCTCCTACACCTCTTATTTTCCTTCCCTCTGAGATTTCATCTACCATAGTATTTTCAGTTGGATCCAATTCTTTCTGACCCTATTTGGAGTTTTTTTGGAAAAGACACTGGAACAGTTTGCCATTTCCTTCTCCAGCTCATTTTACAGTTGAGGAAACTGATCCAAATAGGGTTAAGTGATTTGCCCAGGGTCACACAGCTAGGAAGTATCTGAGGTCACATTTTAACTCATGAAAAGGAGTCTTCCTGACTCCAGGCCCTTTACTCTAGCCACTGTGCCTCTAAGCTGCCTTCTACTGCACCAGTTCTGTACATATTAAGATCCAACTAAAATTGTACATCCTACAGTAAACCTTCCCCAACCCCTCTTCATTCCAGTGCTTTCCTTCTGTTAATTATTCCCTACTTATTGCCTATATTTGTTTGCATGTTATCTCCCCCATTAGATTGTAAGCTTCTTGAGAGGAGGGACTTTTTGCCTCTTTTTTATAATCCTAGGATTTAGCACATAGTAGACCCTTAATAAATGTTTACTGAATTGAACAAAATGAAAACATGTATACTATAATTGTTTACAAGTTCTCTTCTTCATTAGAATGGGAACTCATTGAATGGCAAGAGCCACCATGTTTTTTGCTTTTATTTGTATTCCCAGTGCACTTTAGTAAGTATTAATGGGTTCATAGGCTTGACTGACTGATGGCAGCTAGTCAAATGGGGTGATTGGGAGATGTGGTTGAAGAGGAGGGAGTTTAATCAAAAATGGTGGCTGGGGGCTTTCCTAAATTAGTGATCTGGGTGAAACTGTCACCAACAATGGTAGAAGGAGTGGGCAGATTGGGAGTTTCTCAGAGGCAGTGATTTACTTTTAGGGTAGTAGTTCCCAAACTAATGGTCCAATGGAGTTCACACTAAAAATTATTTAATGATACCTTCAATAATTGCAAAATATTTTAAGTAGTATATTACATTTCCCTGAGAGTTCACAATACTTTTTTTTCCATTGTTGTTGAAAAGACTTCCCAGAACACACACACATACACACACACACACACACACACACACACACACAAAGCTGTGAACCACAACACCAGCATTTAGTCACTGATATAGGTAAAACCCATTGATTGGATCAGACAATCTCTTAAATTGGCTTCCCAATGGTAATATTGGCTAAGCACAACTTGGTGAAGGACTAAAGTGAGAGGTAGGCTGTTAACAGGAAGGAATCAGGAGTGAATGGCCTGCCAAAAGATGATCTAGTCATATATATGATGCATTTGCAGGTGGAGTCTTTCTAGCTCTAGGAGTGTCTATGTTTCTGATATGTTATAAAAGTCAAATATGGGCCAACAAGTGAATTGGCGGTGGGGAAGGGTTAAATGCAGACAGTAATTGAGAGATGGAGTTATTGGTAGGAGGGGGGAAAAGCCTTCCTGGAACAAAATTTGGTTTTTCTTTTGTTTTGTTTCTTCCAATTGGCAGGGGAAGATAAAAGGGAAAGAGATAATAAATCTTTTAATTGAAAATTAAAAGTTTTGAGGGTTTTTTCCCTTATAAACTTTCTGGAAAGAAGTGAAGTTTCTGGAATAATTTCAGTGATTCACAAAAAAGAAATAGATGTAAGAACCTTAATGGGAAGTAGAAGAAACCTCAAGTCAGAAAAAGGATAACCTCAAAGTGCATATTGAAGCACATATTTATTTGGACATGACTAATGTGGGAATTTGTTTTGCTTAAATATACAGGTTTGTATACATTTAGCAATGTATACAACAATGTGGGTTGTGGATACTTTGGGGAGGGTTATTTTGCTCTTGCTTTTTTTCCTTAAGCATAGGAAAGGGGGAGGCAGAAAGGAAAGAATTTAAAACTGAAAAGAATAGAATTTTTAAAAATTAAAAAATAAAAATTTTAAAGGAAGTGGGTGAGGAGGGTTGCAAAGCTCCATTTCAGGACTATAAACACCTTAGAAAGCTATAATTCTTCAGTAATGTGTCTTTATGCTTCTGGGGACCAGGACTGGGAAAGTAGTAATGGTTTCCTTTGTCTCCCTGGCCTCCTGCCTTTCCCAGGTATTCTTGGAGAAGTATGGGTACCTCCCTGAGCACGGTCCAAAAGCTTCCAGTTCCACACAGCTTACAGATGCCATAAGGTAAGATGGAGTTGGTCCAGGGCAGGGGTAGGAGATTAGAGGATTGTTGAGGAGGAGTGAGGGACCCTGAGAGTTAACCTCTCCCCATCCTCACATGGTCTATCACAACTCCAGGAAGTGAGGTCATGGATGTTGCTCCCTCTCCCCGATTCCTAGGGCATTATCCCATGGCTCCTCTTCCCCATCTACTATTTTAATTCTTCCCTCTAGGGAGTTCCAGTGGGTGTCCCACCTGCCAGTCAGTGGGCAGCTAGACACCGCCACAATGCGCCAAATGGCCCTGCCAAGGTGTGGGGTGGATGACTCGGAGAGCCATTCAGCCTGGACTGAAAGGCTCAGTTCTCTATTTGCTGGACGCAGAGCCAAGACGAGACTCAAGAAACGCTTTGTGCAGCAAAGTGAGTCCTCCTCCTCCTCCTTCCCCTCCTCCCACAGGCCTTCAGGAACTCCAGAGAGAGGGGGTCCCTTCCCTCTTTCTTTATAAGGAGGTATCTCTAACTCCTTATGGAGCAGGGGCAATAAGAAAGTTGATGGGACCAGAGACCAGCCTGCTCCAAGGAGAGAAATTGAGGGCACTATTTCCCATCTTCCTTTCCTTCATCCCATCCCCATCTAGAATGAAACACAGAACAGCAGAAGTAAGAGCTGAGGACCACCCACCTATATCAATGATCTCGCCTGTGGAACACAGCCCATTGTCCCACCAGCTGTCCTCCACTTCCCACACACAGTCTTCAAAGTCCAAGGCTGGACTCCACCCTCAATCCCTCCCCTACTGAGCTATCACACTGACAGGAGGAACAATGCAATGATGAAGAGCAGCAGATTTAGAGTGGGAGGGGCTGAGTTCAAATTCTGACTCAATCACCTACCTAATACCTGTGTAAACTTGGACAATTCCTATTACTTAAGTGGACTTAAGTTCCCTCATTTGTAAAATGAAGGACTTGGATCAGATCTCTAAGGTCTGATACAATAATCTGACAACAGTTATCCCTTCCACAATAGAGACTGTCCCTGTAATGGTTTCCATATATGGAAATTTTGGAGTTTTGCAAAAGCCAAAGATGACACTCAAAGTCCAGCAATGACCAAATACTTAACCCAAATTTTACAGTAAAGTACTATAAATACTCCATAAAAGAACAAGAAAAAAATCAGACTTCCTTCTCTGGTATGAAGGGAAAACAATTTTACTTGGATTTTCCAAATGGGGGGTGAACCCCCATGTTTTGGAAGGGATAATTGTAGGATAGAAAGAATATTGGATTTCAACTCTAACTCTTAAAGTCAAAGAACCAGATTCAAATCCTGGTTTTGGCATTCACAGCCTACTTAAATCCACCTACCTGTGTGATTGTGGCAAGTCTCAAGGTCAATCTCCTTATCTATAAAATGAGGAGCTAATTAAACCACTGACTTCTAAGTTCTCCTATCTCTATGAGATGTGACATATGATAAGCATTTCCTCCTGACTCCTAAATCCTAGAGTCAAGGGGTAAGAAATGGAATTGGGAGGATCATGTGGTGAGGAGATTCCAGGATTCCAGCCCAGCCTGGTCCTTAGTAAATGGTTATTGATGGACCAACCATCCTGGAGGTAAGTAGGAGAAAGTGGGAGTCGGTGGGGTACTTAGAGAGCTTCTTTGGGTATAGAGGAGGAAGCATTTTCTTCCATGAAGGGAATAAAAAGAGTAAAGGAAACTGAACAGGTGAGGGAGGATGCCAGGTGACACCTGTCTTGGAAAGGAGTGTTGAGGAGAGTCAGGGAAACTGAACAGGTGAGGGAGGATGCCAGGTGACACCTGTCCTGGTTGAGGGGAATCAGGGAAACTGAACAGGTGAGAGAGGATGCCAGGTGACACCTGTCCTGGAAAGGAGTGTTGAGGAGAGTCAGGGAAACTGAACAGGTGAGGGAGGATGCCAGGTGACACCTGGCCCTAGAGGGATGTCCTCCACCCTGTGTAACTATGGTGATAAGCCTCCTCCTGCCTACTCTCTATAGCCCCAAGTCAGGAATTCATAAACTTATAATTTTCCAAGTTAGAAAACAAGCCTGAGCCGGAAGGGCACTCCTTCCCCACTCACCTAAGTTCCTTCCTTTTCTCCTGGGCTCCTCCTCCCCCAAACCAGACCTCTCCTTTTCACCTTTCACAGTCTGTTATTTGTCCTCTCCCACCCCTCCACACAAGAACACACAAAGAAGCTTCCTCCCTGGCATTGGCTCTGGGACAGCTGGAATCTCCAGGGCCAGCCTCAGTGGGAGTGGGGGAGGATTTACCTAGCCAGCTGCTGCCCCCAAAGCTGCACGAGGGAGTGAGGGGACCCTCCGAGGAGTAGTTAGGAGTCCCTGACTCCTCCAAAAGGAACAGTAATGGCCGGGCTGGGAGAAGCCTAATTCTGTGCTCCAGGAGAATCTTTCCCCACCTTTTCCCACAACAGGCTACAAATGTCAGTTTATTCCCTTTCAACTTACATACGTGGGTGAGGGAGGAGGTGTGGGGGGGAGAGTCTAGAACCTGCTTTTTCTTGCCCTCCTTCCCTTCCTGTCTATTGAGGGTTCTCTCCATCACCATCCCTGAGGAGTTATTCTCCAGGGCAGTCTAGGGTCGGGGACCAAACCAAACACACCAGAGAAGGAACCTTACCTTGAATGGCATGAAGTATGGAAGAGGTACAAAGGAGATCTCTCCACCTCCTTATTTCCCTTTTGCTCCCATCTCTCCTCAGCCTGTGATAGCCTGACATTGAACCTGGTCAGTCCTCTGTCCTCCCTCTCCTGTTCCCACACAGAGTTTCCAAATCCAAGACTGTCCCCACCTCCCTGCTTCCCCTGGACAGTCACAGTCAAAGGAGGGAGCCAAGAAAAACTCAGTTCCTAATAGATGCTAGGCTAAAGACGTATTTATATATTATATTTGTGTTTATTTCCTCAGATTTATTACCCACCTCAATATGCAATGTTATTCTCCTATTCTCTCTGCACCTAACATGAAAGTGTCTTCCCACCTCCTCCCCAAGAGGCAGTGGACTGGGTCCCAGACCTGGAGATACAGGGAGAAGGAAGGGAAAATGGAAACCATGTTGGTGGGAGGAATTACAATGTATCTTTGTTAATAATATCAGCTGATGCTTAAATAGTACCAGACCAGAGCTTCCTAGCAGGGGAACATGGAACAAAGTAAGTCCCTGAAATTAGATGGAAAAAAAAAATTGTCTCCTTTTTTATTAAAGTATAGTTGAAATTCGACATTTCTTAAAAATGTGATTATAAGTAACAAACCCCAACGATCATCAGATATTTTCATATCCATTGTTGCAGGTATCCTGAAATATCATTTATATTCATCACTATTTTAAAATCCAGATAGCTAGAATTCAGAGCCTGGAGTAAGGAAGCCCTGAGTTCAAATCTAACTTCAGACAGCTGTGTGATCCTGGTTTAGTCACTTAACCCTGTTTACCTCAGTTTCCTCATCTGTCAAATGAGTTGGAGAAGGAAATGACAAACCATTCCAGTATCTCTGTCAAGGAGACCTAAATGGAATCATGAAGAGTAGGACATGACTAAACCCCAACATCTTCAAAATTATTGTAGTCATTGGACTACATGTAATTGCTATCTTCCTGTCTACACACTGTATTTTTTCCCCTGAGGCAATTGGGGTTAAGTGACTTGCCCAGGGTCACACAGCTAGGAAGTGTTAAGTGTCTGAGGCCAGATTTGAACTCAGGTCTTCCTGACTTCTGGGCTGGTGCTCTATCCACTGCACCGCCTAGCTGCCCCTACACACTGTATTTCAACATAATCGATTTCCTTTGTAATCCTCTATATTGTTTAAAAAAAAAAAAGGAAAAGAGAAAAAAAATTCTTTTTAAATAAAAACCTTCACCAGACTAACTGGCCAAAGGATGCTGGAGAATACAAAAATGCTGAAGAAGCTCTAACCTACATGTGCATGATTTCATTTGAGTCTCATAACAATTTTGTGAATATTCAGACATTTGTATCCCCATTTTACAGATGAAGAAACTGTGGTTCAGGAAGATCAAAGAACATAGCTGATGAGAATCAAAAGCAAAATTTGAATCCAAGCCTTTGTGACTCTAAGTCCAGCATTACATCCAGAAGGCAAAGCTGCTTCTGGACAGGTCTGTCCGGTTTCAGACCTGTGGGCCAGAGCTGAAGTACAGATATTGGCTCCCTGGCATAGCTGGGGAATGGGAGGGGCAAGAGTTCCCAACCCACTGGGGCTTGCATGGGAAACTGCCTTCAGATTGGGTCTCTGCCCCTCTGGCTAACACTCATGTGTCCTCTCTCTCACGGAAGCACCACAGCCCCCACAGCTCTGAGCTGCTCCGTCTCGAGATGATTGTCAGATAGAAACACTAGAGCTATTCATTCCAGTCAATCCCTGTCTTGTGTAAGCCTTACATTGTGGAAAGACTGGGAGCCACAGGACCCACGTTTAATCTTGGTGCTGTTCTAGCTTGGAGCCAGTCCTCTTCATTTTCTGGGCCTCAGTTTCCAATGTGTAAAATGAAGTTATTTATTTAGACTAAATGGCCTCTGAGGAGCCCCATCCCCCAATTCTAAATTCTATAGTGTTCTGACTTTGCCAATGGGAAGTGGGAGGAGGGATAAGGTGGTGGTAGTGAGATGGCTGGGGAAGGTATCTGCAAGAGAGAGAGCAGGAACCACCCAATTAGCAGCTCCAGGTGGAGAAAGCTACTTTCCCTCTCTAAAGTTGGAGTTACAGTCGAGTGGTGGGCAGAGTGTGGAGGAGTCAGGAACCCCTAAATTAGAAGCCTGTCTCAGACTTAGTTACTATGTCACTTTGGCCAGGTCACTTCACTACTGCCTTAGTTTCTTCATCTGTAAAACGGAGAGATTGGATTTGATGGCCTCCAAGGGACCTTTCAGATAGAGATCTATAATCCTATGAAAGAAATTACTTAAACTGACTGGAGATGGTTGTAGCTAGTAACAGAAAACTACTTCTTTCTTCCTCACTCCTTCCCTTCTTTCCTTCCCTTCCCTTCCTCCTTCCTTCCCTCCCTTTCTCCCTTCCTTATCTTCTCTCCCTCATTCCCTCCCATACTCCTTCCCTTTCTCCCTTTCCCTTCACTCCCTCCTCTCCTTCCCTCCCTCCTTCCTTTTTTTCCTCTCTTCTTCCCTCTCTCCCTTCTTCTCTCTGTTTCTTTTTCCTTACTTCTTTACTTCCTCCCTCCCTCCCTCTCTTCCTTCCTTGTTTCCTTGCTTCCTTCCTTCCTTTCTCTTCTCTTTTTTCCTTCCTTCCTTCCCTCCTATTCTCTCATTCTTTCCTCTTTTCCTTCCTTCCCTTTTTTTTTTCTCCTAAGTTTCCTAGATGAATCCTACAAAGACATAGAAAGTGGGGTAAAGTGAGGGGGATGAGAAAGAGTAGGAAAAAATGACAATGAACTTGTGATTCTCAAGGCAGCTACAAGTCAGGGATCCCATCAATGGGAAGAGAGGGATAGCGGGAGCAAAGGAGACAGTGGAAGCAGCTGGGGATGACTCCCATCTCCTTATCACCTACCCAGTGCTTAGAAAGCAACTGGGGATCTCAGCTGGAAAGGAACATAGATAAAAATGAAAATCAGCCCCAGGTGGGGATGGGAGAGAGGGAAAGATGGGTCTTAAAACCTTGGGGTTAACCTATATACCTGGGCCTGTCCTAGCATCAGACTAGGAAGTCTCTGAGGGGAGAAGCCCCATTCCCTGTATATCATAGACTTTTTTTTAATAATAAACTTTATTACCACTCTTTGATTTTAAATTTCAGTCACTCTACAGTAACCAGCTTAGCCAAGTTTGCTACATTTTACCCCTGTAACTCCTCACCTCTCTGCCAAGAAGAGAGAACACTTCATTCAATTGCTGTTCTCTTAGGCAAATACTGATTTTCTTGTAATTCAGTATTCCAAACCATAATTTTCTAATCTAGAATTTGGAGTCTAAGGCCCAGAAAAGAAGGTGGGGGCTGTTTGGAATAGAACAAGTATTAATTAAACCCCTATTACCTGTCCAGCAGAGGACTTAGTGCTTTACAAATATTATTTCATTTAGTCTTCATAGCTCCCCTGGAAGGTAGAGGCTTTTATCATCCCCATTTTGCATAAAAGGAAACTAAAGCAGGCAGCGTCTTTGCGACTTGCTCAGGGGGACACAGCTGGCAGGTATTTGAGGCAGGATTTGATTTCAGGTCTCCCTGAGACCAACACTGTACCCTCTGTGCCACCTGGCACAATAAGGGCAAATCAGACAGGGATTTCCTGCCTTACCCACTTCAGGGTTCTTTCTACTCCATCGAGACTCCTCTCCCTCTCCCCCCTGACTGGGGAAAATGAAACGTGCATCAGGAGAAACAGCCCTGACCCTGGAGTTTGGGGGGCCATGCATGCCCGAGAATTCAGTGCATAAGCAGGCTAACGTCCAGTTCTCTGGTTCTTCCTCCAGCAGGAGGCAAATGGTACAAGCGCCATCTTTCCTACCGCTTGGTGAACTGGCCCGAGTACCTACCAGAGCCGGCAGTTCGCCAAGCCGTGCGGGCAGCCTTCCAGCTGTGGAGCAATGTGTCCTCTCTGGAGTTCTGGGAAGCACCAGCGTCAGGCCCCGCCGACATCCGCCTCACCTTTTTTCAGGGTGACCATAATGACGGGCTCAGCAACGCTTTTGATGGGCCAGGTGCTGACTCCTTCCTCTTCCCTGTAAGCCTCTCTCTTTAACTCCTTCCCCTGGAAAATCTCCCCACTCTTGTCCCTTAGCCTAGAGAGAAGGTGGGTGAGGGGTCTCTGGTTAAGAGCAGCAGGGGGGAAGGAGGGCATAGCTGCACCATGAAATGCTCACATGCAGATGCATGTATACATGCATGCATAAATATACACACATATATGTTTGCAAATATAATTATATAACACTATTTGTGCATGCATGTACATATATATACAGTGCACTGTATACATGTATATTTACATGCATTTATACATGCACACATGAATATACACATAAAATTGGGCAAGCAAAATAGAAAAATTGGAAATCATTTTTCCATTATCCACATCTTTACTCACTTGCTACAAACACACCTCTTCCTGTTTTCCTTGGTGGTTTGATTAATTTTCCTTTCCCTATAATGATAGAGTGGAAATAACAAAAAAAATCCTGAATTTCCTAGCCCACATCTTCCATAGCTCCAATCTCTCATTCATCTAGTGACATGGAGGACCTGCCAGCTGGGTCCCGACTCTGTCCATGTATTACCTGTGTGACGTTGGTCAAGACATTTCATCTCTTGAAGCCTCAGTTTCCCACTTTGTAATGAATGAGGATTAGATGATTTCGGAAGTCAGAAAAATGTAGTAGAAAGTGTTAGATTTTGAATCAGAAAACCCAAATTTGATTCCTTCTTCTTCCACTGAGACAAGGACTTATAACTGACCTGTCGCCTTTGGGTGTCTGCAGGAGGTGCCCTGGCCCACGCCTTCTTCCCCCGTCGTGGGGAAGCACACTTTGACAGGGATGAGCGTTGGTCCTTCAAAAGCCGCCGGGGTCGGAACCTGTTTGTGGTGCTGGCCCATGAGATTGGTCACACGCTGGGGCTGGGTCACTCCTCTGCTCCTCGGGCTCTCATGGCGCCCTATTACAAGAGACTGGGACGGGACTCTGTGCTGAACTGGGATGATGTCCTGGCCATCCAAAACCTGTACGGTGAGCATCCCTCATCTGAGCCCCTCCCATCTTCCTTGCCCCTACCTCCAGCCCTAATGAGTGGATCCAAGCCTCCAACTAACAACATGTCCACTTCATGACCCTCAGTGCCCCGACTCTCAATTCTAATCTCATTTCCCCATTCTCTTCAACCCTGTGACACTCGGGTACCTATTCTCTTCCACCCCTGTCACTCAATACTCCCATGTCAGACTCTCCATCCTTTCCACCTTCCTGTTTTTTGCATTCGTTTTCTTAAATCCTTGGTTCCAAGTTCCTCCTCATGCAGCACCCCAATAAAACCCAGAACCAAAGCCCCTATAACCTGCTGCCACTCAGCATTTTGCTCCAGTCCCTTCCATGCCTAACCCTTAGCATCTCCCACAATAGGCCCCCAAATCTACTCCTGCCACAATGTTAAACTTCTTGATCTCCAGAGATCCCAACTATTCAACTCCAAACTTCTTACTCATTGACTCCTTGACCCTCAAGTCATCTCAACAATTTTTTCCAGTTGAGACATTTTAAATAATTTTATTCTTCAGAAATGTTCTTTTAAAATTTTTTAAATAATATCTTTTTTATTTTCAAATTACATGCAAAGATAGTTTAGTCAATATTTACCCTTGCAAAACCTTGTTTCCAAATTTTTCCCCCTCTCTTTCCCCAATCCCCTCCCTTAGACAGTAAATAATCCAATATATGTTAAACATGTGCAATTATTCTACACATATTTCTACAATTATTATGCTGCACAAGAAAAATCAAATCAAAAAGGGAAAAAAGAGAAAGAAAAAAAGCAAGCAAAAACAAAAAAAGTAAAAATATAGGTTGTGGTCCACATTCAATTACTATAATCCTCTTTTATTTCAACAATTTTTAATGTTCCCTTTTAAATTGTTATGACTTTCACTGCTTACTGATGTGGAACATAGTTTTTTTTTTTTCTCCAAAGCTGTCCAGGCCCATTTCCAAGATGCCGCACTACTGAGCAAATCTGGGGGTTCAAATGGATGCTTCTCCCTCTGGTGATCCCATTGCCTCCTATGGTCTCATTTGTCTGGTACCCTTCTTAATCTAATGCCTCCTATCCTGCTCCAGCTCTCCTTGAGTCTACCTCTGATCTCTAAGAAGGCCTCTCTTTCCTGACCCCAATATATCCCCCCTTAGCAATCAATTTCAGAGAGCTAGATTTGGAATCAGGGAACAGAGATTCAAATACTGGTTCTGCCTCTTCCTACCGGTTACCTTGGACAAGTCACCTCACTTACTCTCAAAAATAAGGAGCTCTAGCCCTGAAGCTTTCATTTGTGCTGCTGTTACACGTGATCTCCCCAGAGTGCACAGAATGAGAATTCCTGGGGTGTTCTTTTTGTTGTTTCCCTTTAAGATTTAAGGCTAGAAGGATCCTTAGGAGATCATCTCATCTGATCCTTTTATTTTACAAGGCAAATTGAGGATTACTGAGATTTAAGTACCTGGTCCAGAGTTTGGAAAAGTCAGATTTTGAACCCACATCCTTGACTTTGTCCAGCATTCTATCCACCACTGCTGTGACTGACCCTATCAAATCTAGGAACAATAACAGCCTTTTCCTATTCCCCTTCTTACTGCTCCCATTAGGCAGTGAATCCAGCCAGAGCCCCAGCTTTAGCCTTTTTTTCTCTCTATAGGACAGCCCCTGGGGGGCTCAGTGGCTGAACAGCTCCCTGGAAAGCTATTCACCAATTTTGAGGACTGGGACCCACACAGGTCCTGGGGCAGGAAATCTGGAGCTAGAGGACCCTATTATTGTCACTCTTTTTTTGACACCATCACAGCAGGTAAGGAGACATTCTGCTCTATCTCTGCATCCCCCTAAGGACCACTTCCATCCTGTTAATGGAGAAAGGGAACTAGATTTAATAATCAGACCTGAGTTCAAATTCCTGCTCTGCCTGTGTGATCTCAGGCAAATGTCTTAACTTCTCTGAACCTCAATTTCTTCAGCTGGTAGCTGGCCTCTGAAGTTCATTCACCATTTATTGCACCATTTATTGACTCTGATCCTCAGTTCCCAAGTCTCAAATTCATCCTGCCCCTTCCTGTCCAACCCTTCTACCAGATAGATGTCTAAAGTTTGGGGAAAGTAATCTGGGTTTGGTCATTTGGCCCCATGTACTTGGATGATTCAGTAGTACATTGCCACTGAGGTTATTATCTTATAACCACCCCCTGGGACTTTGTCTTCCCCTTGGTCTCCATGTAATGTAGCAATGGAGACAGTAATGATGGATCGCCACTATGACACCATTAAGAACTAGGGATGGCTTGGACAAAGGAGAGAAGGACCTAAGTAATTTTCCCTCCATCTTTTTTTTGGGGGGTAGACAAAGATCACCGAGTCTACATCTTTAAAGGAAACCATTTCTGGGAGGTGGGGGCTGACGGCAATGCTTCGGAACCCCAACTCCTGCAGGACAAATGGGCCAGTTTGCCCTCCCACATCGAGGCAGCTGCTGTGTCCCAGGATGATGGAGACTTCCACTTCTTCAAAGGTACAGACTTGGGGTAGAGAGGCCAGGACCTCCCATCTCCTGTTTCCTCAGGGTTTCCAAGTGGGTCTGAGCTCCATGGAGACATGGAGCAGTAAGATGAGAACTCGAGAGTTAAAGACTTAGCGCTGATGTGGGAACTTTCTCCGATGCTCACTGAGTCACATCATTAGCTGTTTCTGTAAAGTGAGGAGTTAAACTGAATGGCCTGGGAGACTCCTCCCTTCTTAGATCTGTGATCTCTCTCTCTCTCTCTCTCTCTCTCTCTCTCTCTCTCTCTGTGTGTGTGTGTTTCTCTGTGTCTCTCTCCTTCCCTCTCTCTTTCTCTCTCTCTCTCTCTGTGTCTCTCTCTCCTTCCCCCCCCCCTCTTTCTCTCTCTCCCTCCTTCCCTCCCTCTCTCTCTCTCTCTCTCTCTCTCTGTGTCTCTGTCTCTGTGTCTGTCTCTCTGTCTCTGTCTGTCTGTCTGTCTCTGTCTCTCTGTCTCTCTTTCTCTGTGTCTCTCTGTCTCTCTCTTTCTCTGTCTCTCTCTCTTTCTGTCTGTCTTTCTCCCTCTCCTTCTCCCTCTCTCTCTCTCTTTCTCTCTCTCTCTCTCTCTGTCTCTGTCTGTCTCTGTCTCTCTCCTTCTCTCTGTCTCTCTCCTCTGTTTCTGTCTCTGTCTCTCTGTCTCTCTCTCTCTGTCTCTTTCTCTCTCTATCTTTCTGTCTCTCTGTCTCTCTCTCTTCCCCCCCCCCCTCTGTTTCTGTGTGTGTGTGTGTGTGTATTGAGCAGAAGTAGAGGCAAGAACTCTCCACCCTTTAGGCTCAAAGCAAAATGGGGCTTTGTTTCTGCCACAAGCCCCCAAACCTGAACAGAATTCCACCCACTCTCTACACTACTCAATGAAAGCTAAGAAAACCAAAAAAGACCCATTTTTCTTTTGAAAGAAGTCTCCTCCCTGGAAGCCCCTCCCTATCCCCCCTTCCTTACTCCCTTGAACTTGAATCTGTGACCTCAAAGAAAAGTTCATCAATCATAAGATTATATATCTAGAGCTGATCTGAATGGTCACCTAATCAATCTCCTTTTTCATATAAAGAAACTGAGGTCCACAGGGGTTAAATGACTTCCCCAGATCATACAGGAAGAAACAGGATTCAAGCTTGGATCCTGTGATGTCACATTTGGAAATCTAAGTTGAAAGCTCTTTCTACCACGTTGTATTCCCCTGCTGTGACCTCATCCCAACCTGGAAAAGAGCCATTTTTTTTTTAAGAGTGGGCAAAAGGAGATGGGGACTAGAGACATGAACAGCAAAGCAGATGGAGAAGGCAGGGGAGAAAGGAAGAGGGAGGCAAGAAAAGGGACCTATTCAGAGAGGCTGAGGGGGAGAAAGTGGGAAACATTTCTAGCCATCCCTTGTCTTCACCTGGAAAACTGGGAATGGTCCTGGGGCTAGGATCTAGCTGAGACCAAGGCCCCGCTGCCCAGTGCTGACACCTGCTGGGGATTTGCAGAACATAGCTTCCTCCTCCATGAACAAATTGGAGATTGAGAGCTGAGACGGACTTAAAGATACAAATCTGGATCTGGCAAGTCTCAGAAACCATATATTCCAGCCTTCTTCTTTTACTGGTGGGGAAACTGAGGTGTCTAGAATTTTCTTTTCCTCCATAGAATTTCAACAACTTGCCCAGAATTAAACATGAGACAAGATTTGACTTGTCCAGTAAATTCCAGTGGTTTTCCATTCCCTATAGCATCAAAGCTAAACTCTGTTTGGCATTTAAAGCCATTCACCACTTAATTCCCATTCACCTTTTCTGCCTTATTTTACATTGCTTACTCAGTTGTGTCTGGCTCTTTGTGACCCCATTTGGGGTTTTCTTGGCAGAGACACTGGAATAGTTTGACATTTCCTTCTCCAGCTTATTTTTTTTTTTTTTTTGCTTTTTTTGCTGAGGCAATTGAGGTTAAGTGACTTGCCCAGGGTCACACAGCTAGGGAATTCAGCTCATTTTACACAAGAGGAAACTGAGGCAAACAGGTTAAGTGGCTTGGCCAGAGTCACACAGGTCTAAGGCTAGGTTTGAACTCAGGTCCTCCTGACTCTTAAGTGCTATATCACTTCATTGCCTACTTAATCTACAATCCAGTCACATTAAACTTCTTACAATTTCTCCAACACATAGTCCCCCATGTCTGAGATGCATTTCTTCTTTCCTCTGCATTGTATATTTCCCAATATCCTTCAGAGCTTAGTTTAAGGGCCACCTTCTTGATCCTGATCCCCCATGAGCTCTAAAAATAAAAATGGGCTTCTATTTTGTGTATTTTGTACAAGTATATGGAAAATAAGCTCCCTTGAAGGCAGGAAGTGTTTCATTCTGCCTCTGTAAACCCAGGGCACATTGTCTGGGATATAGATGGTGAGCTCTAAATAAATGTGTGATTTATTGACTGATCACAGGTCCTACGACTAGAAGTACTGCTTCCACAGCATTCTAATCCTTCCAATTTTAAAAATTAGTTCTTACCTGCCCTAAAGTCAGGAGAACCTGAAGGCCTCAGACACTTAACACTTCCTAGCTGTGTGATCCTGGGCAAGTCACTTAACCCTAAGTGCAAAAAAATAAAAAATAAATAAAAATTAGTTCTTAGCTCCCTTTAATGTCCACAAAACCCAGAATGAGATGGGAATAAGGAGACAAAAATAACCTTTGAAAAAGCAATGTGTAATTCCCTATCACACTGCCACAATGGCTCTTTTCTCTGTCACCATTCTTTTCTAGCCTTGTTCCACCTCCTAAAAATGACCTTCTTCCATTCCTACCCCATGCTTTCCCCCCTCATCTTCTTTCTCCTTACCTCCCTTTCCACACTAGCTCTGTCCTGATTCTGTCTGTTCTCACAGGGAGTCGATGCTGGCGATTCCGGGGATCAAGACTACTGAAGGGTTACCCCCAACTATGCCGAGCAGGAGGACTCCCTCGCCACCCAGATGCTGCGTTTTTCTTCCCACCACTACACCGAATTGTGCTCTTCAAAGGTCCTCGCTACTATGTGCTGGCTAATGGAGAGCTGCAGATTGAACCCTACTACCCCCGAGGTTTAAGGGACTGGGGGGGTGTCCCCGCAGGAATCCAAGGGGCACTGCCTGGGTCTGAAGGCTCCATCCTTTTCTTCCGGGATGACCGCTACTGGCGTTTCGACCAAATCTCACTGAAGGTGGTAGCGACAGGCCGGTGGGCTGAAGAGCTTCCGTGGATGGGCTGCTGGGACGCTAACTCTGGGGGTGCTCTGTTTTGAGCCCCTAGATTTATGACTAGTCAGGACTCTGGTGCCCAGCCTTATATTCCTCTGCCATGGAGAGAGAGGGTATTGTAGGAAGTCTGCACAGTGCCCATCTCTGCAGAAGGAGGAACTTAGGTGGGGTTATGTTGGAGTGAGGAGAGGACTATGGATGGGCCATTCTCCAGCTGAAGTGTCCAAAAGGAGTGTCAAGGAAAGCAGTCAAGAAACAGGACGTGACACTGCCCCAGTGGACATGATGTAATGGATGAATCCCAAATAAAGTGAGGAAAGAAGAGAGAGAGGGGGAGGAGAGAGAGAGAAAAAGAGAGAGACAGAGAGACAGCGAGACAGAGAGACAGAGAGAGGGGGAGGAGAGAGAAGGAGGGAGAGAGGGAGGGAGGAGAGAGAAAGAGAGAGGGAGGGAGACAGAGAGACAGTGATAGGGGGAGGAGAGAGAAGGAGGGAGAGAGGGAGGGAGGAGAGAGAAAGAGAGAGAGGGAGGGAGGAGGGGGAGCTACAGCTCGAGAGGGGGAGAGAAAATGAATATTAGAGAGCTAGAAAAATATTGCTTCCCAGTCCCACCCTAAGCAGCCCTAGAAGAGTAACAGCAGCAGAGTCAGCCAGTGCTCCCTCTAAGGAAGAACAAATTTCCAGAGTAGTCGACTAAAATCTCTCCCTGCTGCAGGGTCAGCTGGTCACCTTTCCCTTTGAGCCCTGTTGTCTCTCACAACAGCAGCATTCTCCAGAACACGCACACACACACACACACACACACACAGAGCATTCCTTAAGCCATAGGCCCCATAAAATAGCTGAGATTCTTAGTGGAGGAGGCTGATTCTCCACCCAAAAATAACCCTGCCCCCAATCAGGATAGGGCCTACAATACTGATTCCATCCCCCCTTCTTCTGATGTCCACTCCCAAGCTCTGGATCTGCCCTCCAGTATCCACAATTCATGCATCCTTCATATCCCTTGCAGACAATTCCCAGGTAGGGGAAGAATGACTTACTGGTTGTTCCAGGAAACAGAGACTAGACCACCAGAATTTTCTTTGTTTTGCCTCATTTTCTCACTTTGTATAAAGGGGAAATGCCTTTTACCCTGGTCTAAATTTTGTTCCCAGAAGGCAGGGGAGGAGAGAGACACGGCACATGTTTAGTTACTGAGGGGGAGATGGGAATCTGTCTGAGATGGTCTTGGATCAAGGTTTAGGGAGAGATGCAGTGGCTTGAGTTCCTGGTCACTGCCCTGTAATTTGACTTTCAAAGAACTAATTAAGTTAGCTTGAAAATCAGACCTTGGAGAAAACTCAGAGAGAACTCCCCGGCTTCCCCTGCCTCTCCTGCTCCCCATTTCACCTTACACACAATGCTCACGGAATTGATTGATGCATCGAGGGCTTTATTGAACATCCTCCACCATGAAGGGAGGGTTTATAAATAAAACTGTCTCCTGGGAAGGGCTTTTTTGCTCTGCCTCAAATTCTTCCTGATCTGAAGCACCTGAAATGGCCAAGAGATTATTACAGTGGAGAAAAGGAACAGGGCCAAACGAGAGAGTCTCAGGAAGCAGTGAGCAGTGAGGATGTGTCTATGGGAAGGATCATGGGTCGGGGGAGCAGCTAGGGATTTCCCAGTTGTGGGTCAGGCTTTCTTTTGATCTTTCCCCTAAAATACAAGGTGTCCCCAGTCCCACAGGGCCAAAATGCCAAGGAGAGCAACAGGATAGAAGATAAAGGGAGGCAGGTTTGAGGGACCCCATATGGCCTGAATATCACAAGCAGGGTTTGAGCATCTCTCATGGGCAATATCAAAGATCCCTTGTATCCAAAATGGTAACTAAATGCCAGGAATAGAGCATGTTTCCATTTAGAATCTAAGGTGTCTAAGAGGCTGGTATGGCGGTTTAAACATGAGAGATAATAGGACTATAGGTTTAGAGCCCAAAGGGATCTTAGTGGGTATGAAATCCAGCTTCTCATTTTACAGATGGGAAAATTGGGAAAAACTTTCCCAGGATCATACAGCTAGTCTGAGGCAGGATTTGAACCCTCCCAGTCTGGTGCCTTATTCACCATCTCCATCTTCTGGATGAGGGCTTAGATACCACCTAGCACGGCCTTTCCCCTCCCACCCCGTATTTAAGGCCCACAAGGCTCACCCCCTTCCCAGTGGTCCAGGATACAGTGCTCAACATAGTTGGGGTCACAGTGCAGAGTCTCGCATTTCCTGCAGAAAAGAATCTCACAGCGGGAACAAGGTGCTTCATTGGTTCGCTGCTTCTCCAGTAGGCACATCTGCCCCGGCTGGATCCTCTTCCTGGTGGTTCCAGATGGTGGGAAGAGGAGATCAGCATTGCCTCACTCGGCCAATGGTAGAGCCCTTCTCCTCTGGACCTTGCTAATTAATCTAAGGGACTTAGAAGGAGAGATTCCTTCCTCCTACCCCCAGCCTCCCTGTCTCCATTTTAGACTGCTCAAAGGTTTAAAGGGTTGAGAGGAATATAGCTAATCTCTATGGGATATAATAAAGTGAAAAGACCCTTAAATCTTGGATCCTATCCATATCCCCCCAATCTCACCCACCAGAAGCCAGCTTTTCCCCAAAATCGACAGCATCCTTTGGATTTTCGGTACTATGAAGAAACCAAAGAGTACCATCTTCCTTTCTCTCAACAGCCCAACCCTCCGAGATACCTCCAGAACCAGGAAGAACAGTCAGGAGCCAGGCTCCCTGTTCTAAGTACCTGTCCACAGGAAAGGCTAGATTGGAGAGGAGGGTAAGGGGACTCAGCCAAGTCCAGAATCCACTCTCAGAGCGCCTCAGGGTCGACACCTCAGATGCACTGGACTCTTGACGGAGAGGACAGTAAGATACAGAGCCTTTGTCTTTCCCATCACCATCCTGAAGCTCCTGCCCCGATTCCCAGTAATCCCCCTCCTTCTCTGATGCATTCTCTGCCTTATCTGAAGCCTTCTCATCAGAATCCTTCTCCTCTTCATTGTCCCCCTCTTCCGCCTCATCATCTGGGAATTCTTCTGGATCCTTTTTCCACAGAGGGATCTTCAGACCTAGGAAGATGGGACAAAGGAAATCTCAGGACCATTTCACCTTTAGTCTAGCTTTTCTCCATTTAGATCTTGGGCACTAAAAGAACTAACAATTTCTATCATGACTACAAATCAAATGAGGAGCTCTGGGTAATGATTGTATCCTAATTTTTTTAAGACATTTTAATTCAGAGACAGAAATCCCAGGGATTTCACCTTCATCCACTATAAAGTTCAAAGAACTGCTGTCAAGCCTTAGACACAATTATAGGAATAGAGATTCAGAGATGAGTGAGATCTTCAACCTTCTCATTTTACAGATAGGGAAACTGAGGTCCAGAGAGGTTAAGTGGACTTATACATAGCCAGTAAGTTGCCAGTTGTCAATTATTTGCAAGAACAGAAGGATGACTAGGCAAACTTTTTCCATGTTCTCACATGTCTGTGATATTTCTCTTCTCTCTCTCTCTTTTCTCTCTCTCCCCCTTTATTTTTCTTTTTTTTGGGGGGATGGGGTGAGGCAATTGCAGTTGAGTGACTTGCTCAGGGCCACAAAGCTAGTGAATGTTAACTAATGTTTGAAGCCTCATTTGAACTCAGATTCTCCTGATTCCAGGGCAATGCTCTATATACTATGCCATCTACCTTTCCCTCTTTCTTTTCTATGTCCCTGACACCACACCTGTACAAGGTTACCTTTGTTGTTGTTGCTCAATCTTTTCAGTTTGCCATTATCTCCTCCAGTTCATTTTACAGATGGGGAAACTGAGGCAAAAAAGTTTAAGTGATTTGGCCAGGGCCATACAACTGATCTGAGGTCACATTCAAACTCAAGTCTTTGTGACTCCAAGCCAGGTACTCTGTCCATTGTACTACCCAGCTGTCTTAAGCCTTATCACCTGTCAATTATTAGAATAGTCTCCTAACAGATTTTCCTGCCTCCACTTCCTTCTCCAGTTCACCTTTCAAATTATAAGGATCATCTCTTATATCCATAGATCCTATCACTGTTTTCCTTAGTCTTGGAAGGCAGGATGAGGTGCTCTTCCCTTTCCCTCAACCTCCCCTATAACTTCTCCCGCACCCTTCCCCAGAAAGTTTTCCCCTTCATTTTCTTTGGCTCTGTGCTGAAACATGGAGTGCTGAAAAATAAAAGGGATGTGAGGATCTATTGCCTGTCTGGATTTAGCTGACCTGGGATGAAACATTGGCTATGATTTACAAGGAAGGTAATTGAGAGGGGTCTTGCTTTTTCAGGTATGGTTGTCATAGTGATAGCTCTCTAATTCAATTTTTATAGGAAATACAACTGTGTGTGTCAAGAAGAGCCCTCCCAATCGCCCTCCTGACCCACTCACCATTGCCCCGCTTATCCATTCCTTAGATATTTCTGTGTCAAATTTTGGGGGAATTTGTCTCCACACTACTTAACCCACCTCAGGAATGTCTCCTATCCCACCCTAGAGAACAGAAGTGACAAGGACTTCCCCTTATCCCTACACATCTGGGTCTTATCACCACTATGACTGTTAGGTCACAATGGAGTTAGAACCCCAGCCTCCCAAGAGTCTCAGACCAGGATGCCTGAAAACTCCAAGCCTCAGGGATTTTCTTCCACCTCTTCCTCCCCCTCCTTCCCATCTTTCTCCTACCTTTCTCTCCAAATTGTCTTTTTGTCCTCCTGGAAGAAAAACATCCTCAAATGAAGGAGAATGTGAGAACCTGAAGAAGAATAGGATGCTCTAATTGGGGGTGAAAAAGAAGTGTGGAGCTTAAGGAAAAAAGGGAAGGATCTCTTACCTTAATTTCCAATTTTCTACAATACCTGTGGAGTAGGTGATCTGGGCACTATCCTCCCTTGCAGGGAGATCCCAGGCTAAGGAAACACACACACACACTCACACACACACACACACACACACACACATTCCCTGTCCTAGGACAATCCCATCTGTTTTTCCAATAAAACCCAAGGAAAATATTTAACTATGAAAAAACCAACAAGAATATAAAGGAGGTGTATATATATATATATATATATATATATATGTGTGTGGGTGTGGGTGTGTGTATATCCCCAAAGGAGGTGTGTGTGTGTGTGTATATATATATATGTATATATATATATATATATATATATATATACATATTTCCCATAATTACTTTTGGGAAATATGTGTGTATATATATATATATTTATGTATATATATACATATATATTTATGTATATATATACATATATATATATATATTTCCCCAAAAGGAGGTGTGTATATATATATGTAATAATATACATATATATACATAGTTCCCAAAAGTAATTATACTTTTAAACTATTAGAACTTAAAACTGCACAAAAGACTTTTGAAACATTCTGTATATGCTTTCTCATATTCAGATGGAAAATATGAAGGAACAGACTTATAAACAATAAAATGTAAGCCCCCTGAGGGCAAGGAGGAGAAGAGGGGTCTATTTAGGGCAAGGGGATGGGGACTATTTGTCTTTATGATGCCAGCCCTAGCACAATTTCTGGGTTGAAAACAGATGGGAAGATGATGGAGAGATCAGACAGATTTACATACATATATACACATATATGTGAAATATCAGGTTAGAGCTATAGGATAGGAGGGAGAAAAGCCACCTTCTCCTTTTCTGGTTAGGGTTTGCCTTTTATGACCAAGTATTCCTTCTTGGGCTCTGTGCTGTAGTTTTCTCCTACTCTCTCCTTTCTTTGTTTCTCTCTGTTTCCTTCTTTGAACTCTATCTCCAAGCACATTTTTCCAACCCCAATTGTTCTCCATATAATAATCAAGGTACTTAGGGGATGCTGCAGAAACCATGACTAGTTCCTCTGGCTTGCCTTCACCTGGACTGGTGAAAAACTGAGGGAAAACATTTTCCTCCTTCTTCCTGGTTCTGCCACTATGATTTCAAGAGGACAGTCCAAGGCAAAACAAATTTCCTTCATTTTTTTTTTTTGTTGTTGTTGTTGTTCAGAAGAGCTACAGAGCCCATGATGTGCTTTCCTGCTTATCTAAGCAGCAAAGTTCCATTTCAAAAAGTCCAATCTGGTCCTAAGGCACTGCTGGGCTACAGTGATACCATGAGTGAGAGCTATCACTTTCCCTTCCATCCCAGCACTTATGGTGGTGAATATTAAACAGGCAGACTTTCTGATCTTGTGTTCTCACTCAGAAGGTTGAAAAAATCAAAAACCCACTCCAACCATTTGGAGAGGGAAAATAGTAGGAAATGTATTGTAGCTAATACTTGATTATATCATATTTTTCATTTAATTAATTAACTTAATTAAACTGTTTCCTTAACTGCATTTTGGAGGCTGAAGAATTTTGTCAGACTCTCAACAATGAGATGATTCAAACAAGTTCCATTTGTTCAGTGAAGAAGGCCATATACACCCAGAGACAGGAATATGAAATGTGGACCACAACATATTTTCACGCTCTCTATTGATGTTTGCTTGCATTTTGTTTCCCTTCTCAGATTTTTTTTTCTTGTAGATCTGACTTTTCTTGTACAGCAAAATAACTGTATAAATATGTATATACATAAACAAACAACAACCAAAAAAAAACAATTTTGTCAGAATTTAAGAGGAAATGGAGCCTTTTGAGTGAAGTTAAGGTACATGAGCCAATGAGTGGAAAGCCTTGGAGTTTTATGTGCTTCTTCCCAGTGAATTTGTGGGCTGCAATCTTTTACTGCACAATGCTCCCACAAGCCCATTTCACCGGATCCTTTCTATTCCAAAAGTTCTCTTTGACTTGGGCTCAAAGATCCCTTTGATTAACTTCAGTGCTTTCTCTCTTCCACTGTTTTCCCTAAGCCTGGGACAGCCCCCAGCTTTTGTCTCCTCCTCCTTAAGATGTTCCTTCTCTTCATTGTCTCAGCCCTCCATCTGCAGCAGTCTCAAGCTGGGTGGGGTCCTTGCCTAGAGTTGTTCTCAGTGGGGTGTCCCTTCTGCGGTCACTAGCCCTTTATCCATTTCCTGGCAACTCAGTAACTTGGTGATTTCACAGAAAACTTTCACACAGACAACACAGCACATTCCCACAGTCGCTGTATTGCTGATTAGTATTTCCCTTTCCAGCAGGAACTAAGAACATTGGCAGGGTCTCCGTGTTTCTTCAAGCTTCCATAGAAATGAATCAGATCCCTAATTACTCTTGTCATTGTTTCCTTGTTCCATTAATACAATTAGTTCAGTTATGTTTAGTCCATGCTTCCAAGATTAGAAGCCGGCGTGGAGTTAGTGTAGCATCAGGGAAAAAGTACTGCATTTAGAGCCACAGAACCAGAGTTCAAATCTTGTCTCTCATATGAGCCAGCAGCTGTTCTGTCTCCCCGAACCTCAGTTTTTACATCTGTAAAAATGAAAATAGGGCAGCTAGGTGGTGCCAGCCCTGAAGTCTGGAAGACCTGAGTTCAAATCTGGTCTCAGACACTTAACACTTCCTAGCTGTGAGACCTTGGACAAGTCACTTAACTCCAATTGCCTCAGCAAAAAAAAAAAAAAAAAAAAAAATGAAGTTATTAGGTTACATAGCCTCTAAGATCTCTTCCACTTTGAAAGATATATTCCTGTCATCTCACCTCTGTCAGATGACAATCACACTCCTTTAGCACATAATAAATCATTTGAAGGATCTGTGATTTTGGAGACAAGGGTTTCTTCTTCTTTTTTTTTTTTTTTTAATAATTTATCCACATTCTCTGACAATAGTAATCTAGTGTTTGATAAAACCAAAGACCCCAGTTTTTGGCTTAAAAACTCACTATTTGACAAAAACTGCTGGGATAATTGGAAACTAGTATGGAAGAAATTAGGCATTGACCCACACCTAACACCATATACCAAGATAAGGTCAAAATGGATTCATGATCTAGGCATAAAGAATGATATTGTAAACAAATTAGAACAATGTAGGATGGTTTACCTCTCAGACCTGTGGAGGGGGAAGGAATTTGTGACCAAAGAAGAACTAGAGGTCATCATTAATCACAAAATAGATAAGTTTGACTATATCAAGTTAAAAAGTTTTTGTACAGACAAAATGAATGCAGACAAAATTAGAAGGGTAGCAGTAAACTGGAAAAATATTTTCACATCCAAAGGTTCTGATAAAGGCCTCATTTCTAAAATATATAGAGAATTGACTCAAATATATAAGAATTCAAGCCATTCTCCAATGGATAAATGGTCAAAAGATATGAACAGACAATTTTCAGACGAAGAAATTGAAACTATTTCTGGTCATATGAAAAGGTGCTCCAAATCACTACTGATCAGAGAAATGCAAATTAAGACAACTCTGAGATACCACTATACACCTGTCAGATTGGCTAAAATGACAGGAAATGATAATGATAACTGTTGGAGGGGAAGTGGGAAAACTGGGACACTGATACATTGTTGGTGGAACTGTGAACAGATCCAACCATTCTGGAGAGCAATTTGGAACTATGCTCAAAAAGTTATCAAACTGTGCATACCCTCTGACCCAGCAGTGTTTCTACTGGGCCTATATCCCAAAGAAATCATAAAGGAAGGAAAGGGACCCACATGTGCAAAAATGTTTGTGGCAGCTCTTTTTGTAGTGGCTAGAAACTGGAAATTGAAAGGATGCCCATCAATTGGAGAATGGATGAATAAATTATGGTCTATGAATGTTATGGAATATTATTGTTCTGTAAGAAATGACCAACAGGAGGATTTCAGAGAGGCCTGGAGAGACTTGCATGAATTGATGCTGAGTGAAATCAGCAGAACCAGGAGAACATTATACACAGCAACAAGACTATATGATGATCAATTCTGATGGACATGGTTCTCTTCAACAATGATGTGATTCAAACCTATTGTTCAGCGATGAAGATAGTCATATACATCCAGAGAGAGGCCTGTGGGAACTGAGTGTGAACCACAACACAGCATTTTAACGCTTTCTGTGAATATTTCCATGCATTTTGTTTTCCTTCTTAGGTTGTTTTTTCTTCTTCTCTTTCTAGATCTGATGTTTCTTGTGCAGTAAGATAACTGTATAGATATGTATACATGTATTGTATTTGTCATATAATTTATCCTATTTAGCATGTATTAGATTACCTGTCATATAGGGGTGGGGGTGGGGGGAAGGAGGGGAAAAGCTTGGGGAAAAAAGTTTTTGCAAAGGTCATTCATTGTAGAAAAATCACTCACATGTTTTGTAAATAAAAAGCTTTATAAAAAAATAATAATTTATCCACATTCTCTAACCCTGTGTGAAACTCCCACAAACCATCTGAAATTGGCCTACCCAATGTGCTGAGGGTCTTTCTCTGGGTCTGAGTACCAAAGAGACACATGGGCTTGCCTATATCTTACACCTGTTCTTATTGATGAGGAACCTCTCTGGTCTTAGGGGAGCTGCTCTTGAGATAACAGATCTACAGTCTGTTGCCAGGCCCATCATTCTAAAGATTTTTACTGGTAAGCACCCAACAATGATTGGGAGCTCCTGGAGGGCAGGAACTGACTTTTTTTGTGTCTCCAATACTCAGCACAATGCCCAATATGTAAGAGACATTTAGCAAATACCAATTGACTGACTTATTGCTCTCCATTGTTCACCAGTGTTCACTTGGTGGTGCTACATGATTATAGGTCCTGGGCGGTCATGATCAGAAGAACCAAAGTAGAAGGATCTAAAGAGTAATGGATCACAGATCTAAAGCTGAAAGGGACCTCAGAGGCCATCTAGTTCAATATCTTCATTTTACAGATGAGGAAACCAAGACCCATGGTCCTTGCTTATAGTCTCACACTAGAGAATAATTGTCACAAGCAGGATCTGAACTCAGACTCCAGAGCCAGGGCTTTTTTTTTTTTCCTGTCTATTTGTTTCATGGTAGTTTGTAGAACATTTCCATTGAGACCTTTATGCAAGTCATAGTCTCAACAGACAGCATCAAGGAAATGTATGATCAGAAAATAATGTGAATCAGTCAAATAGCGAGAGCATAGGATGATGGGTTGCACTGTTACCCAAGAAATGTAAATATACCTAGAGGAAGGTTTCCAGCACAATGGCTAGTTCTTTTGTGGATCTGCCCCATTGGGCCATTGTGAATGGAGCACTTAATCCACTATGATGGTGATCACAGCACCTGACTTCAGAGTCCCTACTTTTGACCAGGGATCCCATTTGAATAGCAACAACTACTGACATTTGCACAGTCATTTAAGGTGAGCAAATCTACTCATTTACATTTCCTCTGACCTTAAAAACAGCAATTCAGTCAGGTTGGTACTAGGATTATTATCTCCATTTTTACAGCTGAAGAAACTGAAGCACAGAAGTGGTAAGTAATTTGGGCATGGTCACATAGCTAGTCAGTGTCAGAGTTCATTCAGCATCTTGAGTCCATCAGTTTTCTGTTAGAAGTGGGGTAACATGATTCATAATGAGTCCTCTGGAATAATGCTTTGGATTATTAGGATTTATTTAGGATATTTAGGATATTAGGATTAAAGGAACTGCTTTGATCAGAGTTCCTAAGCATTTCAAAGTTGTGCATCTCAACAATATTGTTGTTATCATATAAATTGTCCTAGTTCTGCTCACCTCACTCTGTATCAGTTCATACAAGTTTGACCAACTTTCTCTGAAACCATCTCTTTCATCTTATTTTATAGTACAATAGTATTGCTTTATATCTAGATGTTATCATTTTTAACATTTATATACTATTCCATAATTGATGGGCATCTCTTGATTTCTAGTTCTTTGCCATTACAAAAAGTGTAGCTATTAAAAAAATTTTATACATGTAAGTCCTTATATATATATATATATATATATGTATAGATATAGATATAGGATTTGGAGCTAGATTTCTTCTGATCCAATGAAAAAACTCAGCAATACATATGTAATTCTAGTGCCCCTTTCTTTCTTTTTTAATTAAAGCTTTTTATTTGCAAAACATATGCATGGATAATATTTCGACATCGATCCTTGCAAAACTTTCTGTTCTAAATTTTTCCCTCCTTCTCCCCACTCCCTCCCCTAGATGGCAGGTAGTCCAATACATGTTAAATATGTTAAAATATATAATAAATCCACTATATGTATACATATTTATACAGTTATCTTTAGTGCCCCTTTCTTATGTAAACATTTTCTTTATTAAAAGGGACAGAAAAAAGGATACTTTTTGTGATGAACACAGAGAAAAGCAGCTTGAGAAGAGACACAGTTCTGAGAAGAAAAGTAATCCCTCAGAAGTAAAATTACTGAAAGATGGTAAAGACTGTGGCAGTTCATTGATTTCCAGAAGCTAATTTATATGTAATAGGTTGACTGACCCATGAGATCCCAATAGAAGCTACATATGGGCTACAGAAAATGAAAACCTTCAGATCTAAGATAATCAACAGAAGCAGAGAAATACAACAGAAACAGAAAATAATAGCAGTTGCTTTGAATTGAGCCCATTTGAGACAAGCTGACTAGAAAGAGACTTAGCAGTTGATGTGGGGAGCTAATCTGAATGGAAGAAGGCTCTGATGCTGGGAGCTGATTGGAAACAGCAGATTCCCCTGCTGTTTGAAGCATTAACTAGGGATAAGTTTTTCTCTTTAGCAGTTAGCTGCCTGAGAGAGAGGCTTGTTTACTTTGCCCTTCACTGATCTCTACAATACTAAAAGGGGGAGAAACATCTCACAGTCCAGAGCACTAACCTGATTAGCACTGCAGAAGTAGAACTGATTTTCTTTGAAAGAGTATAATGCTGCCCCAGCACCAAGCCAAGGGAAGAGGCTTAAGGCTTAAGGCTGCTGTTTGCTAAAAAATAAATAAATAAAAACTTAATGCTACATCAGCAGTCTGAGAGCAACAGAGAAGCATCCAGCAACAGAGTGAAGTCCAGAAACAAGAGCAGAACAGTCTAGCAGGTGATGAAGGATATAGACTGTTCCCTAAAGAGACAAAGAAATCAGGGGCGATGTCCAGCAGCTGTAAGGGTTTTTCTACTCATGCTATGTTTCTTGTAAGTTTGTGCTCTTATCCTATGTGCCTTGGTGGTAGTATGACCAAGTTATGGGAAAATAGGATTATTATAGCTTTTCCTCCTATTTGTAAATATTTCATGATTAAGTTAATGGCATCATCTTGGCTGGGACCACTGCAGATGGAAAAGCTACAATTGGGAGTAGTCAAAGTATATCTCCCTCAATACCAAAGTTATTTCCTAGGACCATGAAAGTGAGTTGCAGCAATATGCTGCCCTATTTGAAGAACCATTCAAACACCTCAAAGCCTGAAGCTTTGGAAATATCGGGCAGATATTGAGAGAAACCTGGCTAGCATAGACCTAAAGTACTATATATTCAGAGGAAGCAGGATGGGAGAGTAAGGAAAGGGTTAATTCTTCCCAGAGGATGTAGGTCTGGAGTTGGGTCTTGAAAGACATATGCCATTTGAATAAACAGAGAGAAAGAGGGAGAGTGAAGGGAGGGAGAGATTCTGGGTTTTTTTTTAAATAAAACAGACTTGGTAAAGAGTGACCAACTGACAGACAGAGATAAATAGACAGACAGAGACAGATACAGAGAGGCAGACATAAATATAAGAGACAGAGACAAATAGCTAGGCAGACAGACAAAGAGGAAAAAAAAAAAAAACGAAGGAAGGATATGTTGTCAATAGAAATCCTTTCAGGACCTGCTTCACCCCTCAAGTTTCTCCCCTTTCCAGCATCTCTCCCTTTCTCTCCATCCCAGGCTTTTCTGCCACAAATCAGAAAAAAAATAACAATTATTTACCAAATGAAATTTGCTTACATATATCCCAGTGGAGAGGGTGAGTGTCCTAGGTCTCATTCTTATTTTTCTGTATTCGGGGAGCAAGACCAGTCAGAGCCTGCCAGTGGCTACCCTGCAAGAGTTAATAGGGAGTGTTTGTAGCAGCCCTTGTCACCAAGGAGAGGAGAGAGCTCTGCAGCAAAACCCAGCAGGAATGATCCAGCCACCTTGAGGAGTGTTGGGGATGGGTGGGGGGGAGAGAAGGGAGGTTCACTTGACCAGTGCAGCTCCTACCTGTACCTTGGCAGTGGTAGCAGGTCCTCAGGATGGCCTCAGCAGCCAGAAGGGTGAGGTAGTTACCAGTTAACTTAGTGGGGAAGGGAGAGAGAGAGAAGTTTAGGAAGGTATTCAGGAAGTCAGTGGATTGGGAGGGGGGTGAGATTGGAACTAATTTTGCCATGGAGATGAAGCGTGAAGAGTGAGCAGAATGGGGAGAATGGGTTTCTGAGGGAAGTGGGAGAGAGGGAGGGATAAATCAGAGAGACAGGGTCAGCCTAAAGCAGCTCAGGAAGGAATCTCTCAGTTTGGTCAACCTGAGTCATAGAACCCCGGGATAGCCAGGTGAAGGAAAGCCGGGAAGGAAGAGGAAGCCAGCCTTAAGCTGATAGATCAGGAACCTAGGGGGAGGAAGTCGCCTTAGGTTTGGCCCATAGTCTAAAACTTGGAAGATGAGTGGAGGGTCATTTGTCACCAGCCCCTCTAAGTCCCAGCCCAGAGGCAAGACGATGTCCAGACTCCCAGATCCCCCAATACGCAGCATTCGGCCCTTTAAGTCCAGTGAACAGTACCTGGAAGCGATGAAAGAGGACCTAGCTGACTGGCTTAGGAATCTCTATGAACTGGATATTGACTCAGCCAACTTCCTGGAGATGCTGGAGACCGGCCAGCTGTTGTGCCAACATGCCAATGCAGTCACCCAAGCTGCTCAAGGCTTCCTGGCCCAATCCCCGGCTTTGGCCCAGAAAATCTGGCTGCCCAGATCTGGGGTGTACTGCAATGGGGCAGCCCAGCCAGGCACCTTCCAGGCTCGGGACAATGTCTCCAACTTCATCCAATGGTGCCGAAAGGAGATGGGCATCAAAGGTAATTGCCTCTTCAGAATCCGTCTGGGACCCACCCTGGGACAAGGCTTCTTTGGGGGCCAGGGTAGCATACTGGAAAGAGCATGGGACTGGCCCGTGCCTGGGCTCTAACTAAACTAATTAGAACTAACTGGTCAGTTTTTTTCTTTTTGACAAGAGTTAAACTTTTCAAAAAAGAGTTCAATTCCTGCCTCAGATAATTATTAGCTGTGTGATCCTGGGCAAGTCACTTAATTTCTCACAGCCTCAGTTTCCTCATCTATAAAATAAAATAATAATACTCTGCCTTGCCTAGCACACTCTCTCTCTCTCTCTCTCTCTCTCTCTCTTGTGTGTGTGTCTTTCTCCCTCTCTCTCTCACTCTCTTTTTCTCCTGCTCTCTCTCTCTTTCCATCTATCTATCGATCCACTTATTTGTCTGGCTCTATGACTTTCTTTCTATCTCTCTCTCTACCTACTTGTCTATCAATCTATTTGTCTATCTCTGCCTATCTTTATTCATTCATGTACCAACTTATTTGTTCATCCACTAATTTACCTATTTGTCTTCATATTTACTTACTTATCCATCCATTTATTTATCTACTTATTTGTTTATTTATTTTGCGGAGTTCTGGATCTTTGATTTCATGGATATAGGGAACTCCCGGTGAGGAAATTCCCTTTACCAAGCAAACAGTTGTAGTATTAGAAAGAGCACAGGTTTTATAGTCAAAACCTGAGTTCAAATCCAGCTTCTGATGCTCATTATTTGTGTAACCTTAAGCAAGCCAATCATCTCCTTGGGCATCTGGAGGAGGAGTTTCCTCATCTGCAAATTAAAAAGGTGGACTAAAAAAGAAAAAGAAAAGAAAAGGTGGACTAGGTGATCTCTAAGACTCCTTCTAGGTCTACGTTTAGATCTATATATTTATTATCTGAGGTTTTATTGAGAGTTTAAGTGACTTGCCTAGGGTTACACAACCAGAGTTAGAGAACTTGAATCCAAGCTTTCATGATTGAAGCCCAACTTTCCATTCACTATATCTTGATGTTTCACACTTAGAGGAAGCTTAATAGTCTCTTCTAGATACTGTTAAAAGGATGTGTTAATAGTTAAAAAGATGTTAATAGCCAGACAAATAGTCAGGTAGAAAGATAGAAAGAGAAACAGATAGATAGGAGTGAATTTTTAAAAAAAAAGAGACTGTGAAAAGCTGGGATGAAGAGGGTTCCATGACAGATTAACCTTTTTCTTGATGCAGCGCGATTGCTATCCTAATGCCGTTCTTTTAGGCAGACTGCTACTTTTTAACAAGCCCCATCCTTGTCTGTCAAGTAGACCCCATTTTGCCCAGTTCTCTGCTTTCAGGTTGAACTGAATATTACGTTCCTGGGGATTTTTTTTTTTTTTTTGGATGGGTGTGGGTTAGGGGGAGTAGATAGTATCATCAATGTGGGGAACTCCCAGTGTAGAAACTCCCTTCATTGATGCAGATATAACACATCTGAAATTTTCAGTTTTAGGGAGTTGCCCAGGGCACTCTTCAAAGCTATATACTTACCTATGTTTGCATAGCCAGAACAGGTTCAAAACAAGACTTGGAAGCAAGTTTTCTTTACGCCAGTACTCCAACTTAGGTTCTGTTGCTTCCCACCCAAATGTTTTATGTCCTTTGAGGTCTCTTTGAGCCATAGTTTCTTTATTTATAAAATGGAGCTTCCAAGATAAAGATGTAAAGATGAGGGGCAGCTGGGTGGTGCAGTGACTGGAGCACCAGCCCTGAAGTCAGAAGGACCTGAGTTCAAATTTGGTCTCAGACACTTAACACTTCCTAGCTGTGGGACCCTGGGCAAGTCACTTAACCCCAATTGCCTCAGCAAAAGAGAGAGAGAGAGAGAGAGAGAGAGAGAGAGAGAGAGAGAGATGTCAAGATGATCTCCCAAGTCTCTCAGTCTCTCTCAATTCCATTTGTCTTGTGGGTGCAAAAATGGGATCACCCCAGGAATTTCTCCTTTCCCCAAAAAGGTTCCTCTTCCAAGAAGGGAAAGGAAAAGGGGGAATAAGCTGATCTATCCCATTCTCCCTTCTCCGACCCACAGAGGTGCTGATGTTTGAGACAGAGGACTTGGTGCTGAGGAAGAATGAAAAGCACGTGGTCTTGTGCCTGCTGGAGCTGGGCCGGAGAGCCTGGAGGTTTGGGGTAGCAGCTCCCACCCTGGTGCACCTGGAGGAGGAGATTGAGGAGGAATTGCGGCAGGAGCTGGCCCTGCCCCCACCTGACCCTCCTCCACCAGCTCCTCCTGCCCGGCAAGCCTGCCATTTCAAAAACTTGGACCAGATGGTGAGGGATGCAGGGGAAGGAGGGAGGGATCATTCCATACACCCTTAAGCCTTCCCCAACCTACCAGTCCAGACATCTAGTCCTGCCCATTGAAGGACCAACATGGGGGAGGAGCTAAGATGCAGAGCTAAGAAGCTCCCTGGACCACTTCTTGGTCTAACTCAAGGGACTCCCTGCCTTCCCTATCCTTTCCCGCCCCATCTCTTGCCTCTTGGGGTGACTGCTCTCTCCAGCTTCCCAGAACCAGAAAGGCAGGAGCTCTGAATTTTAGTCACTAATGAGCTTTCTGTGTGAGTTACGACCTCAGTCAAGTCCTTTCCCTCCCTACATGCAGGAAGTGTGAAAAATGAAGGTTTTCTATAGTCCTTTAGAAATTTTACCCTCCAATTATCCTGCTCCTCCTGGAGCACTTGGTAATAAATGGTCTCCCCTTCTTCCTGCTCCCAGACTAGGTCCCCAGTGATCTCCTGAGTAATCCAGAGAGATGCCATAATACTCCTCCTCTCTCAGCCCTTCATGAGTGTGTGTGTGTGTGAGAAGAGTGATGGGATGGAGATTGAGCTTAGAGAAGTGGCTTTGATAGGGAATCCAAGGAGTCCTCCAGGAACCTGCTTCCTGTCTTCCCTTGCAGGTACAGAATCTGGTGAGTTACTGCACCTGCCCTGTGCAGTTCTCCATGATCAAGGTGTCTGAAGGGAAATATCGAGTCGGGGATTCCAACACACTCATCTTTGTCAGGGTGAGTTCCTGAGTGAAGGCTGCTGGGAATTGGGGTGAGGGTAGGGAGATGATCTCAGAATCTCCCTCTGCACATAAACCATTTCTGCTGGACTGGGGTGGGAAAGGATAGGGAAGGGAGGGAGTCCCCTGAGTTAGAGAGTATGGGTGAGTGGCTATTCCTGTAATTACTGGGGAGTGGGACAGCCAGGGGCAATTAATTCAGATATGCTAAGGAGAAGGGGAGTCACTTTTCTGAGTGTATCTTGGGTAGGGCTGGGTGTGGTAGTTTGAATAATACTTCTGCTAGGGAGTAGTAAATAATTCCTGAATACTCATGACCTGAGGGAGTTGTGAAACTCCTCCAACCTTGAGGCAGCTGGATCAAGATGTCCACAGGAGGAGGAGGTTGGCCACCTTTGCTCACCTTGACAGAGGATGAGCTTAGGGACAATGGTACTGATTTCCCACAGTGTCCTCCCCAACTCACCTTCATGCCCAAGGCAGAGGAGGGCAAAATTCCAGGTAGTATTCGTGCTTCTTACTGGAATACACACACACACACACACACACATATATATATGTATGTATATACACATGTATGTATATGTAAATATAAAGAGAGAGAGAAAGAAAAGGAAGGAAGGGAGGAAGGAGAAAGAAACAGAGACAGAGAGACAGAGAGGGAGGGAAGGAAGGAAGGAGGTGAGGAAGAGAGAGAGAGGGGAGGAAAAGAGGGAGGGAAAGGGAAGGAGAGAGGGAAGGAGGGAGAGGAGATGTAAAGAGAGACAGAGACATGTATCAGAAACAGCCAGGAAACACAGTGGAGTACTAATCTGAAATTAGGAAAATATGAATTCAAAACCAGTCTTACATGCTTACTAGCTTGTGTGACTTAAATCACTTAGCCTCTGACTCAGTTTCCTTATCTGTAAATGAGAAAATTGTAAGTCATATAATAGCACCTACCCTTCAAGGTTATTGTGATTATAGAACGATATATTATATTTATAAAGCGCTTGACAACCTTTAAAATGTTATATAAATGGTTAGTGGTGGTAGTCATTTCAGTAGTGTCCAATTCTTCGTCTAGTTTGGGGTTTTTTGGGCAGAGCTATTACTATTTCCTTCTCCAGTTCATTTGACAGATGAGGAAACTGAGGCAAACAGGGTTAAGTGACTTGCCCAGGGTCACATAGCTTGTGTTTGAGGTCAGATTGAACCAGACTTCACACTCTTTCCACCTGGCTGCCCATATAAATAGTAGTTATTATTATTATTATTTATTGTTCCTTTTTCTGTCTGGAAAACCCTCTCACAAATACATATTAAAACAAATGTGTATTGAAAAGCACACGTGTTTTAAGCTGTGGGGATGTCCTTTAGCATGAGTCTGGGGCTCTAGGACAGCACAGTTTGAAGGTAAAGCCCTGATCCAAGTCTTGTTGGAGCCCCGGTCCCCTCCCACTGACCTCATCCTTCTCCCTGGCAGATCCTGAGAAAGCACGTGATGGTCCGAGTAGGGGGTGGCTGGGACACGCTAGGCCATTACCTGGACAAACACGACCCCTGCCGATGTACCTCTCTCTGTGAGTCTCTCTGGGCAGCTTTGTAGCCCGATGTGAGAGGTAGGGGAGGGGAAGGGGTAGGACAGGCAGAGGGGTTTTGAGGAAGGACTAGGGGCTGATAGTAGGAGTCAGGCCAGGTAGGAGGCCTGACTGGGAGATATTGTCTTGGAGCATCCCGAGGTCATACAAGAAGTAAAGGGGAAGCTGGGAGAGGGAGGAGTTGAAATGCCAAGAATCACCACCAGGTGGCACTTGAACACTTGGATGGATGATGGTACTTGAGAGGGAGGAGAGAAGGGCTATAGTGGGTTTCTACAGTGGGAAGTGGGGTAGGAATGGAAGGGAGATGATGGGATGGGGGGAAATTGGGCAGTATCAGCAATATCAGCAGATGCTGAGCCCTTTTTTCTCCTTCTCTGTCCCCCCACTCCTGGGGGGGATTGTTTTGGCAGCTCACAAGATGGGCAGCCCCCAGAAGCTGCAGATTCCCCCAGTACAGCATGAGGTGAGAATACAAGGGGGTCCTACACAACCTCAGCCCACCCTGACCATCAACCGCTCCCAGAGTCCTCTGCCTCCAGTGGATTGGAAGACATACACGCCTCCAGGGCGCAAGCTTCGACCTCCCCCCTCCTGCTCCCCAAGACCTCAAGATAGGTGGGGGACAGGTGTGGGGTCTTCAGGAGACACAGTTGTACCTCAGAGGTATGGAGGGGGACAGGCAATCTCCCTTTCTTTCTCCCTTGGCACCCCCTACCTTGTTCTCAGGACAACTCCCTAGTTCTCCCTTTTGCCTCCTTCCCATTTTCCTCTACACCCCCATCCTGGGCACTTGATTTTTTGCCTTTTTCCTGACTCCTCTCCCACATGTTATCATTGAAAGTGAAATGTTAAGAGCTAGAAGAGACTCTTAGAAGTCATCTGATCCACTTCCTCGATTTAAAAATGAGGTGGCTGACTGACTCCAGCTATTGGAAGTTGGGCTTAGATTCCAGGTCTCTGACATCTGATCTAGAGCTGTTAGCCAGCATTCAACCCATTTGATTTTGGGGGGAAATGTCTGAAAAAAACACTACCTTGTCCGGTAACTCTTTCTCTTCTCAATGGGGAAAATAATGGGAGTCAGGAGGTGTGAGAATTTTGAGCCAACAGCAATGGAAGGAGAGACAACTATCATATTCACAGCAAAAGGAGGTGGTCAGTCTAATGGGATGGAGAATGGTCAATTTCTATCCAATGGGCAGCAAAACATGCTCACATTTTGTCTCCTAAGGAAGATAGGGTGAGGGTGCACTTTTTCCCACAATAAGAGAAGTCTTTTGGAGGTTAGGGAGAGATTATTTTACAGGCAGGAGGCTGCATGAGACTAGAACCCCCAACTCTATTGCAGGAGTCAGGAAACACCAGCTGCCCCATCCCGTGGCTTGTCACCAGCTAGAGATGTAGCCTCCAAATCCCAGTCCTCAATCACAGGAACTGGCCAAGATTTGCATCAGGTTCCTATGAGACAAGGGAAAGGCAGGTGCTTACCTGAGACTCCCAGGGGAGGGACTCCTAGCCGCTGGAGCCCTGGAGACATGGATATCCAAGGAAGCTGGGTCACTGATCCTACTCTTCAGAGGGTTTCAGCTCCTGAGGTGGCTCCTAAAGAACCACTGGGAAAAGTTCTCTCCATCCTACCTGTTTCCTCCAATCTATCCAAACCCTTTACCCTCAAACAATCCCTTCTGGATCCTGGGAAGCCTTGCCAGCATCAAGCACAAGGAGTCATTACCTCCCAACTTGAGGATCCTGGATTTGTCCAGTCCTCTTCCCCTAGGAAAGGGGTCACCAAGATCTCCATCTGCTCAGCTCCCAGTCACCCACTAACACCAGGAAGGAGTCCTTCAGAATCTGAACGTGGTGCCCCACCTCCCACAACAGAAACAGGGAAAGACCCCACAACCATAAGGGTCAGAGCTGGAGGAAGGAACACCCCTCAGCCCAGAAATGGAAGTCAGTCCCTGGAGATGAAGTCAAAAGGCCAGGATCAGACACTGGGCTCTGTGACAGGGGCTGGAAGAAGCCATCCAGACAGGTACCAGTCTGGAAGACAGACATTCACCATTCTGTCCATTGACAAGGTCAAGGAAGAAGCACTGTCCCAGAGCCTGGAAGACGAGATCTTGATGGACATCAAGGTGCTAGAGGCCAGAGGGGCCCATCCAGGGGTCAATCCTTGCCCCACAGAGTCCCCAGCAGTGCATATTCCTCGAAGTGGGGTATATGTCCCCCATCCTGGGACCCGGTGGCCAGTGCCTGGCGCTCTTTATGATAGTGTCATTAGAGAACTGGCTCTAGAGCCCCCAGCCCTCGTCAAGGTGGACACGGGTGGCTGGGGGGTGCCCACCGGGCATGTTCCTGAGCTAGATACAGCCCAAAGCAAATGTGACTCAGAGGGCAAAAGGAGCTTGGAAGAAAATGGGGTGGGGAGGAAGGCTGACACAAAAGGGAAGAGAGCACCAACTTTAGGACGGCAGGGAGGGCAATCCCAGACCCCACTCCCTGAGGCCAAGGGCAATGAAGTCCCTCAACCCGTGCCCACCTCTGACTTGGAAAAATCTAAAGTGCCCACAGGGAAAGGCAGGAGGATG
>JAJPUD010000611.1:240497-251621 GCA_023553655.1 Myrmecobius fasciatus | reverse complement strand
ACCCCCAAGTTGAGGGGTGGGCTAGGCAGTGCAGGAGATGGGGGTTCAGGGGAGGAGGAAGAGATCAGCACCGGCCTGTCCACTGAAAGCCTGGGATCACCACCTGCTGGTCCATCCTGGCTTCCACAGGATGATGAGGAGTCCTGGGTCTGAAGTGATGTCCAACCCTGGTCACACCCTCTGCTCAGTGTGTGGAGATGGGTCAGGGAGGAACAAGGATGGGCCGACTTCCAGATTTCTGACCTTCCCAGCCCACCCCCAGAAGGCCGGAGGTTTCCCTCCCTCCACTCTTTGCCCCAGGGTTTGAGCTAAAAAGGTCAGAGTTGGAAAATTGCTTTGATCCATTCTGTTGTACAGAGGGCACCAACCCTCCACATTTTCACACTCCATTTGGGAAGGTGGAAGAAACTTCCAAACTACTCAATAATCTAAAGTGGCTCCCACTCCCATCCTCCAACCAGGAGCCATTTCTTGACCCTCTTACCTTTACCTCTGGACCAAACCCGAGTCTCCTCTCCCAATTAAGTTATTAAAGCTACTTGTGTCTAATTCTGTGTCTTTCTCTGAGTTTTTGGTTGATAACCAAGTAGAGAGCCATAAATAGCAGGGGTAAACAGCTTTGGCCCAAGACTTTCTCACTTCTTGGTCTTCTGGGGAGAGAGGGGCAACCACCTCCAGTCACCATAATAGGGTCCTGCCACGGTTAAAAGCCTGCTCCCTCTTTGATCTTTGAAGAGGGCCAGGATAGAACCTCATTTCTATAGTACTTGAAATGTGTCAAAGAGCTTTCTGGATCACAATCTTGTGAAACAAGCAACTGTCTGATGACTGCTTCTATCACACAGAGGAACAAACAGGTTCACAAGAGTAAACTAGCTTGCCTAGGGTCACATAGTTAGTGGTGGAGGCAGGATTGGGACTCCAAATTGGTGCACTTTAGATTGCCATACACTGCAGAAGTGGGGCTCAGGACATGTCAGAACCTTGGCAGGGGGAAAGGGTTGGAATAAATGGGTGAAGGAAATTTTCTGCCTACAAAAATTGAACATCCTCAGGGCAGTTTGGGATCTGGATGTGGGGGAACTATGGGATATTTCAAGAACTTAGCTCCTAAAATCACCCAGTTTATGAAAGAGGCTGTGGGCTGCTTTTACAGGCTCTAGGGAGTGAACAAAGAATCAGAAGAAAAATGCTTAAATTAAACAGGATGAATCCAGGTTAGACATCAGATTCTTGTGATGTTTAGACCTAAATGAGACATTTAAAATAATCTAATCCAATGTGAAAAAACCCAAGACCCAGAGAGATTTGCCTGGAGTCATATATCTAGTAAGAAGCTGAGTTGCTTTTTGAACCCAGATCCTCATATTCTAAATTTGATATTCTTTCCTCTATATAGTACTGCTTTATAACATTAAAAAAATGGAATGGGAAGCGGGCAGACTGGTTTTGAAAACCAGAAGACAAGACATCTTTCTGGATGCCTTGAATGAAATATGAGGCTAAGGGATGTGGTTCAGATAACCTTCCATCCTGTGGATCTCCTTCTCTGGAATTCTTACTTGTTCTTTTTTTATGCCCCTCTTGAAATCCATCATCCCAAATCTGGCCTCAGACACTTAACACTTCCTAGCTGTATGACCCTGGGCAAGTTACTTAATCCCAATTGTCTCAGCAGAAAGAAAGAAAGAAAGAAAGAAAGAAAGAAAGAAAGAAAGAAAGAAAGAAAGAAAGAAAGGAAGGAAGGAAGGAAGGAAGGAAGGAAGGAAGGAAGGAAGGAAGGAAGGAAGGAAGAAAGGAAGGAAAGAAGGAAGGAAAGAAGGAAGGAAAGAAGGAAGGAAGGAAGGATGAAGGAAGGAAGAAAAAAAGAAAGAAAAGAAAAGAAAGAAATCCACCATTCTTGACACTTTCTTGTCATCTCTGACATCATTGACATTGGTTGAACCCAGAGTACCCACTGGTGGTAATCTGCTTCTTGGAAAGTATCTGGGCTCTGCCTCTTGACTCCTCCTAAAAATCCTAGGCTCCAGGAATAAGCCCTTTCTCCCACCCACCCACCCTGAGCCATCCATTTATCCTCCTCCCACCAAAGATAAATCCAACTGACTCCTCAGTACAGAAACAAGGGAAAATGTTCCCTGATTTTTTTTTTTAATCTGACTTCCCATAACAGAGCAACAGGCTTTACAGACACTTCCAGACCCTCTGGCCGGAAACCCTGGAGAGGGGGAATAGAGACTGGAGGGAAGAGGAGAGGGATCCAAAAATCCAAAGAAGCAAAAAAAAAAAAAAAAAAAAAATGGGAGGGGTGGGAGAATCAATTGGGTGATACATTCGTATAGCTTCCATCAAGGGGGGAGATGTGTGAGGGGGGAAACCAAAGACCTGGGTCCCCCTTACCCCCTTTTCCAAGGACACACCCATCCAGGGAAGATATATTGAAGCTAGAATGTGACATGGACAGCCAAGATGTCACTCTTCCTGCCCATCTCTGGTCCCCTGAATAAGGGGCAATAGTATACGGGAAGGAGAATGTGAGGCACTCTCATTTACCCTCCCAGCCACCTGAAGGGGTGGGGAAGGGGAGCCGTCTCCTATTTTAGAGGGAGGCTCAGAAAGGGAGAGCAACTTGCCTAACATCACACAGCATGTCAAGGACTAGAATTCTGGTGTCCTAGATCATCCAGGGTTAGGGCTATTAACTCTCTAGGGGAGACTGGGGGACCAGCTGGGGAAACAGAATACCACAGGCCCCTCCCAACACCCTCAATCCTGATGATAAACTTATCTAAATTCCCCAGGGCCCTCCCCAATCTCAACCCCATTTGCAAACCTCACCTTGGACCCAATCTGTCTTCTGTCCTACAAGCTGAATTCTCAGGCATTGTCGACTTAGACACCCCTGGAGAAATGCCATCCCACTGTTTTATCACTGAACAAAGATTTGTGGGGTTTAGCTTATTATGTGGTCTACCCCTTGGTAGATGAGACAGCATCTATGTGGGGACACAGGATGACTTCTCTCTCCTCTCTGTGTCCCCCCAGCTCTGAGAGCCAGCATCCTAGCCCTTGCATTATTATTAGTGTCATTTTCATCATTATTATTGTTATTTCTAAAAAACTGACAGTGATGAGCTCCGGTGACAAGAGGTAGAAATCCGGCCAGGGAGCCGGTAAAAATGGGGAGAGGGCTGAGACCGCAGTGGGGAAAGAGGGTCAGCTAGAGGGAGGAGGGGAGCTCTCAAACAGACCTCCATCCCAAGGGGAGGTTGGGGACAAATCTAGGGAGGGAAGGAAGGAAGAAGGGAGGGAGGGAGGGATCCCCATGCTTATCTCAAGTCCTAGTTTTGCTTGTCTGGGATTGATAGGAGGAGCTGAGTAATCAGAGGGGCAAAGACAGCAGGGAGAATCTGGGCAAAGTGAGCCTGTGGCCAGATGTCTGAGGGAGGCCTGCCCTTTTGCCCTTTCCATGTTGGGGAGGAGAGGGGGACTCGCTCTCCGCCATGGGTGACCCAGCCACCCTGGGGAGATGGTCCCATCCATCATCCATGCCCTGCAGGGGACGAAAACATCCCAGTTCTAGAAGGGCAAAGGGATGGAGAAATTGACGCCATGGGAAACCTGATCTTGTTTTTGCCTCTTTTTTTTTTTTTTTTTGGTTCCAAACTGGCTATTAATTAAAAGTAAAATATTCAAACCAAAGGTTGATCTGGCTCTGGGGGTTGAAGGGTCAGGGGAGGGAGTACCTGACAGGTACCAGGCCATCAAGTTAAGGCTGGAAGGTAGGTGAGTTGTGTCTCTGGAGGCTGCTGGGTGGGAAAAGTCTACCTGGAGAGGGAAGGGAGGGGGCAGCTTCACATTTGGAGGTTCTGCCCCCTTCCCCTCTTGCTGACCCGGGACTGCAATCCCCTGACCCTAGTCCCAGGGAGGCCATCGGTGTTTCTCTGCCCTTTACCCCCTCTGGTGCCATGCCAAATGGGCCTTTGGAGTGACCACACAGACCCTCACAGACCTGAGGCAGGGAGATGGAAGAAGTGAGAGCCCTATGGGAAAGGACAGTTCAGGGGACAGGGAAAAGGACGGACAGAAGGTAGACATCTACACAGAAGGAAAGGAGGACAGACAGAAATGGAGTGGGAAGACAGGACAGGGATGGATTCTCAAGGTGTGACAGCCTTAGGCCAAGGTGGCATGGACTCACCAGGGGTGGAGAGGGTTCCCCTTCAGCCCTGGACCCCAATCCCAGAGGGCAGCAGAATCTGGGAGAGGGAGTGTTTATAGGCTACATTGCAGAGAATGGCTGTCCCAGGAAGACAAATGTTAGGGTACAGAAGGACTAAGGACTGGGAATCCCATAGGGGCAGAGTTAGGAAACACTGGTGTGTTTGAGTGTCAGGATGGGTGACAGGCCTGTGCTTGGGCTGCAGGTTCTAATCTCTTCCCCATCCCGTCAGCACCCCTTCCAGTTACCTCTGAGGCCCCTCCCTCCACCCCCAACAGGGGCTCTGGCCTTCAGTCCCTTATTGGCCACTTTGGAGAGGGAGGGCTGGGCAAGCCAAATGCCCACCCCCTGCCACCCTCAGCTGGCTCTGTTCCCCACCCCTGACCCTGCCTCCCCTAGCTAGGACAGCAACCTTGGCGCGCGGCCCCCAGCCCTAAGGGTAGAGAGGGGGAGGTCACATGATGGTGCAGCGGTTGCGGCGCAGGGCACCCTGGAAGCGCAGGGCTGCGTGCACGTGCTTGCAGCGGGCACAGCCCACACTCTTGAGCAGCTCGCTGAACAGCAGGAGGATGTGCCAGTTGTACTTGGCCGAACACTCCACGTAACCGCACTTCCACGTCTTCCGGACCAGGTGCGACACGTTCCAGCGCGGGATGACGCGCCCCCGCTGCAGGTCCCGCTTGTTCCCCACGATGATGATGGGCGTCTCCGAGGTGCCTATCACCCTGGGCGCCCCAGGGCGGGGTGGGAGACAAGGAGGGCAGAAAGGAGGGAATGGCGGGAAGGGGCAGAGCCCATGGGAGAGTTAAAGAGGTAGAAGGGGAAGGGGAAAGGAAGAAGGGAAGGCAAACCCGACTTAGCCCAATCTTCACCTCGTGCTGCCGTCCACTCCTCCTCCAAGGAGTTCCAACCACAATCTGGGACACCCTTACTCTTAAAAATAAAACAAACTAAAGCAGGTCAGGAGGGTATGGGGATCAGGAAAGGATTTTAGGTGTAAAAAGTGGTATAAAAATTTTTATGTAAAAAAAATTGGTGTTCTCCCCTTCCTGTGCAATTTGGAGAGGTTCACCACCGGTCACCCAGGAAGCCCAGACCTTGTTATGTTGTTCCCAAACTGTCTAGAAATTTAAAAACAAAAACCCAGAGCTGGTTGGCTTTTCAGATGAGGAATGGGGAAAGGGGAGATTGTCAAGGATTAGATCACCAAGTTAGGGTTGAAAGGTCTGGGTCCCTGGGAGCCAGGGGGTGGGAGAAATACCCTCCACCTCAGGCGCCTCACCATGGATCGTGGTACCCAATACCGTCCTGCCTGGTACTCTTGGGATAGCATCTAGTTTTTCTAGAAGTCTCTCTAGGGGATCCTGCCCTTTACACCCACAGTTAGGGAGAGGGGGAAGCTCTGGCTTTATCGTTCAGGGAACTACATTAAAGTACTAGAATCATGCCAAAGAATTGTGGGAATCTGGGATGGACGGGGTCAACACACGTGCTTTCTCTCCCTGGCTCTCTGTCTTTCTCTCTTTTTCTGTTTCTCTGTTTCTGTCTCTGTTTCTGAGTCTGTATCTCTCTCTGTATATCTGTCTCTCTTTGTTTCTCTCTGTGTCTCTTCCTCTCTCCCTTCCTCTCTCTGTATTTCTCTGTTTATCTGTCTCTCTCCCCCTCCTTTCTCTCTCCCATCTCTCTCCCTCTCTTTCCCTCCCTCCTTCCCTTCCTCCCTCTCTCCCCTCTCTTTTTCTTCCCTCCCCCCACCCTCGGGGGTGGGGGTGGTCTCTCACCTCGTCTCCAGGATCTGCTGGCGGATGGTTTTTACGTATTCAAAACTGTCAAAGCAGCAGATGTCGTAGACCAAGATGTAGGCATGGACACTCCGGAGCCCCCTGCAGCAGGCATCTGCCCACTCCTGTGACAATCCCACACCCAAAATCATCATGAGAGTAGACAGTGAAGTTCCCCTTATTTACTGATTAGAATACCCAGGCTGGTCCATCCCCAGGCTATGAGCTTAGAGGCTCCTGCCGCTTCTCCCAGTCTCCCCTGGAAAAGGAAAGCTCCATCCCTAAAGACTGTCTGTAGGGAGAGCCTAGAACTGGCCACCACTGAAGCTGAGACTTTGCAAGGATAGTGGTGTAAATGCAGTGAAAAGAGTTTCTAAAACCTCTTCTAATTCTATATTGGTGAGTTTATGAACCCCAAACTGGGAGTCGGGAGACTTGGATTCACAGAATCACAGGATTTAAAGCTGGAAAAGATGTTAGAGATCATCTAGCCCCACTCTCATTTTACTTAATGTTGTTCAGGCATGAAGTTTGTGACTTCATTTGGGGTTTTCTTGGCAAAAATACCGGAATGGTTTGCCATTTCCTTCTCTGGCTCATTTTACAGATGAGGAAACTGAGGCAAACAGGGTTAAGTGACTTGTCCAGGGTCACACAGCTAATAAGTATTTGAAGATGTTTTTGAATTCAGATCTTCCTGACTCCAGGCCCAGAAATATCCACTATGCCACCAAGCTACTTCAATACTAAATACCCAAATACTAATGGATACTAATCATCTATTTTGATGCTCTAGCTCTTCAACAATGCAGATTAAAATCCATCAATACCTATCCTATGGAACGTTAATCTATGTCCTTTTATAAATTCAATAAAAAGGATGACTCAAAATTCTGGAGCCCTTCCTCTATTTCTCTGAACATTAAGAAATTATCAATGGAACACTGTACGTAGCCACTTGTCATCCCTTTTCCTCAGCACTTGACTTCTTTTAACTCATAATTGCTTAATAACTTCTATTCTCATTCATATTTGAAGTTCTAAAGTGGATATCTGTTGCAGCCTTAGCACTCCCACCATCCTTCATTTACCAGGGAGCAAATTTGAAAGTCCAGAGAAAGTAAATGACTTACTGACAGCCATACAACTAGTGTATGGAAGAGTAGAGGCTTGAGTTCAAATCTAACTCCAAGTCCATGGCTCTCTCCATACATAAGCTCTCTCATTTTCTTTTCCCTGTTCTGCTGCTGTGTGAGCTTGGACAAATCATTTCCCTGTCTCGCCAAGTTTTCTCCTTTCGTAAAATTAGGGGACTGGACTGGATGATCCATAACTTCAATTCCAGTGTTTGTGTGTTCATATAAATCTAGCAAATTTCCCTGGCTTCTATCCAAGCATAGTGAGAGTCCTTTGCTGTCCATGGTCCTGAAAGTTTTTCTGGCCCAAGATCATGAACTTCACCCTTTGTTTCATGCGTGAAATTGGCCCCAGTGCTCCAGATTTCAACCTATGGCTCTGGGAAACTGAGGGGTATGACAGATATATTGTTATGCCCTGAGCATCAGAGAAAGATGGTAAAGTTGGGTGAATTCTAGAAGGCAGAAGTAGAAACTAAAGTAGGTGTAAAGAGGATCCTGGGATAAACCCTGGGGATAAAGCTTAAAGTTAGTTACCTAGAGGAAAGATTAATGGGTGGTACGCTCAGATGAATGGATGACTGTAAAAGGCTGATTGGATTAAACAGCAAATCCTCTAACAGATTAATTAGCTAATTAATCAGTAAAGGCAGAAGGATTTACTGATGTAATTTAGTGGATAGAGCTTTGGGAAGAGGAGGAGCTCATAGCAGATCCTAGAAGGTAAGTCTATGAAGCAGAAAGGTTCTCCTTAGAGATCATGAATACCACAGGCCACTGGTTTATTGGAGGAAATGGGGACCACTCCTGGTCACTTCCAGTGAAATTAGTTGGAAACTGGTGTGGGAAAGGTAGAGAAGACAGAGGGCTATCTGGATGTTTGTTCTTCATCTCAGTTAAGGAAAGGACAAAGTTTTACTTTGCATTGGGAAGGGGGAAGCTTTCAGAAAAACACACCCAACTCGAAATCAGAGTGAGATGTGAGGTGCTTATTTCAGGACACATTTAAACCTTTAAATAGCTACTCACTCTTCCTAGGCTGGACTGTTTCAGTGATCCTGAAGATTTTCAGGGGTGGCAAAATGGAATATATGTAATGATCTCAACAAAGTCTAGCCTGGACAGCCAGTCACGATTTTATGTGGGTTTACCCCCATCCCAATCCCACTGAAGCAAAGGAAAAGGGAAACCAGACACCCATTCACCATAAATATAATCAGAGATTTCAAGCTAGAAGGGATCTTGGGTGCCATGTAATTCAACTTCTAAAGGTCACATTGGAGTTCCAGACCCTATTGTCTGACTCCAAATCCAATGTTATTTCCATTGCTCCATGATACCTCTCCCACCCTCTTTGTAGTCTCTCCCTGGGAGAGGAAGCAGCTGCCAGCCTTCCAGGATGACAGCCCCACCTCTCCCTTGACTCTAGCTGCCTCCCTGGTGGGGACCTTCCAGGCTTATTCCCACCCACATCTCCCCAAGGACGCCTCAGGGGAGAAGAGGAGGAGAAAAACTTCTGGAACCTCCTGATTGGCTAAACTCTCCCCTCACATCTCCCCCTTCCAATCAAAACTAAAATGGTTTGGGGCATAAAAAAGGAGATGAAAATCCCTAAGGAAGTTGGTTTTCTTCAAACCATATAGCTGTATTTATAGAGAGATTTATATAGAGATTGCTCTGGGCTTGTGTTAGTGTAGGAATGGTGCTATGGGATAGGAGGCAACCCAAGCTGGACTTTGGGATCATTTACATATCTGCAAGGTACACAGCCCGGGATATTCTTATCTCTGTCACATTAGCTCACTGTGACTGTCTCTAAATTGCCTAATCTCCCTGGTTTCCCTGTCAGTAGGAGGGAAGCAATAGGGAGAGGAGTAATTGAGGCCCCATTTTAGGAAATTCAGATGGATTCAGATCTAGAAAAGAACTCAAAGGACATTAGCCCACCCACATTTTCCAGATGACTTGTCTAATGCTCCCAGATACTATCAGTGGTGAGATTTGAATCCAGGTGCTTAGACCCTAAGGCCCATGTCACTTTTCACTTAGCCATGCTGCCTTTCCAAACAGATATTCCTACCACTGATGCAGACCTCCCTGGGCAGGGCTACTCTGATGGAGGAAGAACTAAATTTTAAATAAATTAAATTTTTGAAGAGAGATAGCAATAGACACCTTAAAGTCCAAAAGAGTGAGAAAAGGCTCATTTTCCTACTTGAGCAGGAAAATAAGAAGAGGGGTCAAGGGCCTCAGAGTAAGAGCAAGTTGGCCACTCTGGCTATAGATGTAAATTTTTTTAACCTCAAAGAGTGGGCTAAAAGATTTTATTTACACACTGTCTCTTTCAGGAGCCTTCCATCACTATTCTTCAGGCTTTCTCTTGGTTGAAACTCTTTATCTGCTCTTTTCTTGTGTCCTTGGCCCTGACATCCTGGCTGATGGAAATGCAGAGATAATGGCGGTTATGAGATCGGCATGGCCCTGGTTACTGACTTGGGCAGATGGAATGATTTCTGGGCACTGATCTCTTTGTTTCCAAATCCCAACCTCTGCAGTTTTAATCAGGGATTTGCTACTATGAGCCAGTCCTTCGGTCCTCTGCATGCTAGCTGACCCGACTGTGTCCTCAGATTTTTCTCCAATCACCTCTAGAAACTGTCTGCAGAGCTGCACAACTTCCCTAACGAAGAAGCCTGCCCCATAGCTCTGTCCCAATACTAATAATAGCTTACATATTATATAAATGTCTTCTTTCACATTCATTATCTCCCTGATTGTGGGAGGTCGATTGGGACAGGTATAGCTTGTCCCAGGAGGAGTGGAAGAAGTAGCAGAAAACGAGGGACTAGAGAGAAATCTGGACTTAAAATCTTGGAGGCTGTTGTCCCCAGAAGTCCCCAGATATGAAGTGAGGATCTCCTAACATCATTCACAGGGGAGTCCAGGAGAGTGGGAAAAAGTGTTTGGGCTGGGGTAAAGAGAAAAAGGAACAGGAAAAGTGTGTCAAGGTGGAGAGAGCAGTGGATTGGAGTTAAATGATCTCTGTTAGAATCCAGATTCACCTACTACTAACCATGGCTACCTTGGTCTTATTCTGTTTGTTTGTTTTTTTTTTTTTTAATAAAGCTTTTTATTTTCAAAATACATGCAAAAATAGTTTTCAGCATTCATCCTTGCAAAATCTTGTTCCAGATTTTTCCCTCCCTTCTCTCCTTCTCTCCCCTAGACAGCAACTAATCCAATATATGTTAAACATGTGCAATTCTTCTATACATATTTCCACAATTATCATGCTGCACAAGAAAAATCAGAACAAAAAGGAAAAAAATGTTACTCCGGGTTCTTGACCCATCTTTACTGTCTTGCTGTTCAAGTGGAAGAATTAGACTTTAAGCTTTTTCCTGTTTTTGAGGGGATGTCCATTGCTATTTCTTTTCAAAAACAGGAGAGGATTAGAAGCTGGTCAAAATTTAAATTTTAAGAAGAAACTGAGGCATCACTGTACCCTCAAATTTCCCTAGTCAAAATAAAATTCTAGAGTTCTGGTTTCCCAGGCATGCCTATTAACTTTCACCTATTATCATCAATTGAGATCATAGAAATATAATATATACATACATATTATGTATGTGTATATACATATATGTGTAATGTGTATACATAAATATGAAAAATACATACTGATGAATATGTATTTCTACATAAGTGTACACATGCAAGCAACTATCTATAAACATGTGTAAATTGCTTTGCAAGCCTTAAGTCACCATAGAAATGATGTTATTGGGGCAGCTAGTTGGTATAGTGGATAGGGCACCAGGAGGACCTGAATTCAAATATGGTCTCAGACACTTAACACTTCCTGGGTGTGTGACCCTGGGCAAGTCACTGAACCCCAATTGCCTCAGCAAAAAAAAGGAAAAGAAAGAAAGGAAAAAAGAAAGGAAGGAAGGAAGGAAGGAAGGAAGGAAGGAAGGAAGGAAGGAAG
>JAJPUD010000611.1:206274-236379 GCA_023553655.1 Myrmecobius fasciatus | reverse complement strand
AAACAAACCCAAGACCCCCCAATCTCCAGCTTTACTTCTTTAAACAAGCCCAAGATCCCCCATCCCCCAATCTCCAGCTTTACTTCTCTAAACAAGCCCAAGAGTGTGTCAGGTACTGGCTTGGTTGGGGGACTGGAGACAACATAACATCCAGTCCATCACGTTGACCTGCCTTGCCTTCCCCTCTTTTTATTTATTTTCAGAGAAGAGTTAGAGGGAAGGAAGAGGGGAACCAGGAAGCCAAAAGTCCATTTCTGCATTTCTTTTTTTGGCTCTAAGTCTTGGGTAAAGAAGCTCAGGATCTCTCTTTTGTAATCCTGGGCTCACATTCATACCTTTCCAGGGAAAAACCAAGCTTTCTTTCCTTTCTCCCCTCCCCCCTTGAAAATGTGCAACATTCCGGAACAGAACGTCTTCCTCTTCCCTCCAGCTGGACTCCTTTTGGCAACAAACCCAACCCAGACACAAAGGAGGGGAAGGCCCAGTGACAGTTAGGGGCAAGGTATAGAGCAGAGATAGCAAGTACCAGATCTGAGCTCAATCACTAGGCCAGGTTTTGTTTTAAAGTGGACTTATAATATTATTGGGAAAACTTTGATTGGCTTTTCACTGTTGCCATCCTTAACCTGTCTCCAATTTCACTCTGCCATGTCTATTCCCCCTTGCTGCAACCCTCTTTCAGCCTCAATGGAGGTTGGCTGAAAATAAGAAAATAAGATTTTTGAATGTATACAAACATGCACCTGGTCTGTTGATGTTCCTCAAGCTGGGTTGGTGAGGACTATAAGTGCTCGATGCAGAGGACTGGAAAGGCAACGAGTCTGTGAACCCACCTGCATTATTAATAGCCCAATTTCTTCCAGTCTGGAAAATAATCTGGAAAGACGAGGGCCCAAGTCCCTGGCTCTTGCCTGTTTCTTAAACAATGTCAAAACATCCTGATCCCCATTTGGATTTGGAGGCTGCCTGACCAGTTTCCTCAGGAGGGAATGGTAAGGGTCGGAGGTATCTGAATTTGGGATTGGGTGGTTTCCAATGTCAAGCTCTTTAAAACCCACCCGGAGGCATGTAGGTGGTGCAAGGGTTAGAGTTCTGGACTAGGAATCAGGAAGAACTGAATTCAGATTTGGGTGGATATTAGCCATATGACCTTGGCAATCATTTAACCTCAATTACAAAACAGGAATAATAACAGCACCTTCCTTCCAGGATTATCGTGAGGATCAAGTGAGATCAAATTTGTAAAAAGCACTTAGCATCATGTCTAGCACATAGTAGGTGCTATAAATGTTTAGTCCCTTCCCTTTCCCACCTGACTAAGGGTGAAAAGTCTCAGCCAGCACTGTGTCCCTAAAAAGTTGCCCTAGCTTAGGGAATCATAAGCATCTTTTGTCATGAACTTTTCATTATTTTGGTAAAACTTAATGGACCTTTTTTCAGAATGTCTTTCTTTAAAAACTCCAAATTGAAAGAAATGTTTTTAAAAATGATTGTAGTAAGATGCAAAATTTTTCCTATCCAAATTCTCAGACCCTTGAAATCTGTGCATGGACTCTCCTGCAAGCTGGTGGACTCCCGGTTAAAAACTACTATTCTAATGTCTCGAAGGTTCCTAGAATTTAGACCTGAAATCAATTTTAGAGATTATGTACACTTTTACCCTTGTGCTCCCCCCCCCCAATTTTATAGAAACAGAATTAAGGAACAGAAATTTTCTCAGGTGGTCAGTGGCAGAGCCAAAATTTGAATCTAGCCCTTCCAACTTCCAACAAGGAGCTTTGGAACCCTTATTTAAAGCCTAGAATCTCTTCTCTTTGTTGGCAGCTTTATGGATGCCAGGTCGTAAGCTAAATGAGAAAATGAAGAGTTTGAAGGCGACTCGGAAACTTTTCAAGAAACATCCTTGTAGCTAATATTATTGTCTGGGGGTTGCTTGGGATTCTAGGATTAGCGTTCGGGAGCTAGAAATGGGTAACAACGGGGGAGGTGTTATCTTTTCTGAGTACCACACCAGGTATTAAAATAAACAGGCTCTTGCCTGCTGGAGCTGGGGGTGGTGGGGAAAAGAAATCTGGGCCCCTCCTAGAAGCCAGAAAAAGCAGTCATGGAAGAGCTGGGGTGGGACTCCTTAGCTGCTTTCCTGCCTGTTTACTTTTCATCTTGGGACTTCCCCACTTACCATTCTGATAACAAGGGGTGAAATACAATTGCTACCCTGAATACTGGGTGCCTGCCCAGCTCCTGACTTCTTTCCTGAGACAAACAACTTTTAATTCTCTACATATGGCAAAGGGGACTGGGGTAGATGGATTTCTACCAGTTTTCCCATGAAGTGGACTTGGAGAAAGTGAGCCAACAGGTGAATCTTTTTCCCAATGTTTCAAGAACTACTTATTTTTTAATGAGACCTTCTCCCACATAGTCTGAGCTGGAGACCACATGGATAAGCCCCCAGTTTGGCCTCATTTTCAAACCATTGGTCCAGAGGACACTACCAAGAACCAGAGGGACCTTCTACTTCTCTTTGCCAACTACACCAACACAACCAGGAAAACTGCAACATGTCTAGGGACCAAATTCATGGATTCTCATCTTCTAGCATCACTATCATATTCTTCTTCAGGTAGTCTTCATTTCTATCAGGAGGGGTTCATCTTTTTTTTTTTTTGGTGTTAGCAGTCTGCTTGAATCTATGGACCTTTTCTCAGAATGTTTTGAAATGTATAAATATAATTAAAAAGGAAACCAAATATATTGAAACATTTATCAAAATACTTTTTAACTGTATAGATTCCTTGTTCTCTGGAGAAATAGCCATTCAAAGTTCCTGTAAATCAAGAGTTCTTAAGCTAAAAAGTCTGCTTTCTTAAAAAGTATTTTGATAACCTTTGGTTTAACTAAACAAAGAGAACAGAAATTGAATTAGTTAATCCAAAGTTTACTCTCTGAAATTTTACCCTGAATCCCCCAGTACCACGAGGTCAATCAGATGCTGGGTTTGCAAACTGGCATTCCCATGTATTCTGAAGGTAGAGGTTAAGATCTGTTTTGTGAGGTTTATCAGTATGACCTACTTCAAAACCTGAGATATCAGGATGGACAGGAAAGCAGGAAGCTGAAGCTCTGTTTCAGGGCAAAGCAACAGAAGGCTCCTCAAGTGGCAGTGGTTCCAGCCCCTAAGGCTCTCTCTAACCCTCTGCTTCCTTGGCTGCCTGCCTTGGAGTAGGAAGGAAGCAGCTGCCCTTATTGGGCAGATGCCCTTGGAGCAATCTGGGTGTTTTGGGGGGTGGGGTGTTTGAGACTGGGGAGGAATAAGGACAGAGGAAGCTGATCCAGGTAGGTAGGGACTCATCCCTTAATTGCTCACTGCCTTGTGGGTGGATGCAGTAAGGGGGAAGGAGGCACATGGTGAAAAGTCAAGATTTGGTTTGCAAGGGCTGCCAGGAGAGGTTTTCAAAAACCTGTGCAACCTCATCACTCCAATTTCAGATATCATGTCTGAGTAGCAACTGAAGCCCAGGGACATAGCCCAAGAAGATGGGGAATAAAGAAAAGAGTTTCAGGAGGGTGATGTCAATGACTTTTCTACAAGTGCTTCAGCTCAAGAAACAAAGCATAAACCATACTTTTATTTTGTGTAAATGAGTTTATTGACAAGGACACCGGGCCAAGTCCCTCCCCCGCCCCCCTCCCCAAGATTTCAACAAGGAATAACAGAATGATAAGCATTCACAGGGTGGTATATTTATCCCCATTCCCAACCCCCACCCTGCCTGTTTCCACAGCTTCAAACTTCACAGAACAGACACATATAAAGTCCAGGCCCAGGAGGGGAGACACTTGGAAGGAACCTCTGGACAGCAAAATAATTCTGAGTGTTTTATTTTCCTCCTGAATTCATGCCAGACAGACACACACACACAGACACACACACGCCACACACATCCCACTATCAGTTAAGTTTGGCATGGTCCAAAAGCACAAAGGGAAAGAGTGTAGAGCTGGTTAACATCTGTTTCCCTCTGAAAGAGAGTTGGAGATCGTGCTCCATGAGTAGGGATTGCTTGAAGGGTGGCACAGTGACCCAAGATGTGCCCGGACAGCTCATTCCACTGGGCCCCGGAAGGACAATGTCTACTCCATGCCTGACAGTGACTGCAAGCACTTCTGGCTTTCCTCTCTTAAGACCCACATCCTCACTTAGAGCCATCTGTCCACCCCCTTCCCCTAAACACCTCTCCTCACTGGCCCAGAGCAGGCATTTCTCAGCAGATTGCTTCACCATCTCTACTCAGGCTTCCCTTGTTTCACTAATTTAGCAGATCTCATGCTCCTTCTTGGTCTCCACTTCTGCCGAACCTGTGGACAACAGCACTGAGCCTCCCTCCTCTCTGTAGTCACCAGCTGCTGCCGGGTGCCAGGAGGGATCCTCTCCATGACTGCTGGCTTGGGTTCTCACAAGGCCCTAAAGTTGATTAGGGGGTGCCAAGCCCTACAAAGGGTCTGAGCCAGGCACACCTTGCAGGGCTGTTGGAGGCCTACAGCACCTACGAGGAAGATGGTGGGTCGCCTAGTGCCCATCTAGTCACTACAGCCAAGTTTACCTGATCATGCACAACCAGCAATCGGGGGCATCTGGAGGGTCTTCTATGGACTCGGGTCATTGCCTGGGGTTCACAGGAATCCCCAGAATCTGAAAGCTGACAGAGAGAGCAATGGGGCCGGTGGTCTTCAGTCTTAAAAGTATCTGAGGTCTGCTCAGGAGGGTCTAAGAAAGAATCCTTTTCTCCGCCTCCATTAGGGCCCCAGAGCACAGGAAATACCACATAAGGTTGGAAGTGGCCAGTGGCACCTACAGATCCCGGCTGATGCTGTCGGGATTAACTGTAAAAGGGCCGTGCCAGGGCAAGCCTCCAGAGAAGCAAATAATGAAACAAAGTTAGTGTTTCAGGTGTTGTAACATCCTTCAAAAAATTACATCCAACCTCAAAGAAGAGGCAGGGGAAGCTCCTGGGATGCTGTGTAGTGATAAAAAGTGACAACCCCTTCCAAGCCAATTCTAAACTGTCCACAGCAATGAAGTGCTGACGGAAGCAGGATAATGGATTGATGGCAGTTCTGAGCCTGCTGGGCCCAGGTTATGTGGTTCTGGAGCATTTGAGGGAGTGGGGGCTACTTCCTTTGTGATATCTATTTTACAGCCTGATCCTTCACATGACTGCCAGGCATTGGCAAAGCTGCTGGACTGAAGGGGGTGCTAAGATCAGCACAGAGAACACAGACAGGCACAGAGGAGGAGACAGAAAGCAGAAGAGGTGAAAGGCAGGGGAATGGCGTGCAAGAAGGAGGCCCCACAGGTCCAAATTTCAGCCTTCACTTTGCCACAAAGTAGTCCTTTCTCATATGGGCCTGTTTTTACAGCTGTAATATCAATGGGATCATGCAGGTTCAATCCCATCTAATTGGAGGATTTCAGGGAATGGGACAGACTGTCTGCCCTGGGGCAGAGCAGAGAGCCTCTACTTATTTTCACATAATGACTCCCACAGCTGACAGCTGCATTTCTGTCTCTCTCTATGGCAGAGAGGTATCAGGGATCCCCTCCACAATCTCCAGCAACTTGGAATCACCAAGTAAAGGAGATCGGCTTGTCCAAAAGCTAAGCAATTTGGGGAAAACAAAATCAGGGAAAGCACACTGCCTGAAGCAGAGAGGGAAAGACCAAAAAAAAAAAAAAATCACTGGAAATTCAATTAACCAGGGATGAAGTAGCTTCTCCTGAAAACATGCTGAACATCAAGACTGGCGACCATGACTCAGGCTCTACCCTTCCTCAAGATTTGCTCGGTTACCAAGGGGCACTTTTTTTTTTTTGCTTTTTGCTAAGGCAATTGGGGTTAAGTGACTTGCCCAGGGTCACACAGCTAGGAAGTGTCTGAGACCAGATTTGAACTCAGGTCCTCCTGACTTCAGGGCTGGTGCTCTATCCACTGCGCCACCTAGCTGCCCCTGGGGCAGTTATTTTTTGCTTTTCCAATTTGTTACACTAACAAAAAAAAATTCCAATGTGTATAAAAATTACAAAACAATAAAGTGCAATTCATGATTCAATGATACGTTTCCTTGTTTTAATAAACAGGTTTTTTTCCCCTTTTTTTTTTTTTCTGATTTTTGAAGTGAGTTTTCGATTACAAAATAACACACTAGGCCCTAACGCAGGTTTAGAAAACACTAGCCATTGGCACAGGATGGAGAAGCTCACAGGTGATGGGAGGTTGGGAGTGGCTGTAGCAGGGCTTACAGACTTTTGTGGGCAGGTAAAACTATCCAGAGGGTTGTGTCCTAACATTAGTACACATTAGTACACTATTCACTACCTTGGTGGGTCAGGGTGGTTTGGACTCAAAAGTCTACACATCAACACAATTGCTTCCAGTTAAAGAGTTCTTAGTTCTGCACAGATGGCAGGGGCGGTACGGAGCCTCCATTAGTCTTTTAGTTTTTCAAAATTCCATCATAGACTTGGTAGATGTACTGGGAGACTTCAGGAGCTCGACACTTCAAAGACAGCTGTGGAAGAAAACAGGAGACAGATGATTGATTAGCATGGAGCCTGGCTATAAGCCTCTCCACAAACATTTCTAACAAGGAAGTTGTCACTGTAATTTCAAGGGGCCCCATTATAGTACCTGAACAATGAGTTTGTTTACATTAAGTCAGTCTCGATTTTGGAACTTTGTCTTAAGTTAAATGGTGGCAACTATAACATTAGCATAAATCTAGGAGGGCATGGTAAAAAGAACAGTCAATGGGCCCCAGAATCAGAAGACTGGGTTCTAATGTCAAGTTGGACACTTATGACCTTGTGATCTTGATCCACTCAGTCTCATTCATAAAATGAAGGGACTGGCTGGGGCTAGGATCCTATGTAGATAGAGTTGTGTTGGAATCCTACCTAGAGTCTATGATAAACCTCTTTAGCCAGGAAAAAATCATTGTAAAAGAAATCACGATAAGTTACCAAATGACGTGTTGATAATTAACTAAAGAAGTGAAAAAGGAAGATAAGGAATACTACGGGAGTGTACTACATCAAAAAGGGTGGGATAAGAAAAAAAAATGCTCACAGTCACATACTCATTAATTTATATTTCACAAGGATATCATATAAGCTCCAAAGCACCTTTTTCCAAATCTTATTTTTTTATTGATATATTTTGTTTTCAACTTCATTTCCAAACACACCCTAAAATTAGCCACTCCTGGTAACAAAGATTTAAAAAGAGGAAAAAGAAAGCAAAGTAGTTCATATAAACTACATATCAAAACCAGCTTGTCTGACAGTCTATGCAATATTTTTTTTTCATCTCTTGGGTACCAAGTTTATTCTTTCTGATAATACAGTATTCAACTGTAGTTTCTGTTCCTGCTTATACTGTGAATAGTTTTCCTTACTCTGTTGACTTCACTGTAATCAATAATGTAAGTCTTCCCAGGTTTCCCTGAATTCTTCATTCTTGTTACTGATTATGACACAGCACTGTTCCCTTAAATTTATGTACATCCACAAATGTTTAGGCATTTCCCAAGCAATAGGCAAAAAAAACCCCAACCAACCAAACAACAACAAAAAAACCCCCAAACACTAAGAAATTGGTTTATGTGTTAATTCTCATCTTCTGAGTCCCAGCAAGACATGCTATGGGTCACAGGAAATGGGACACTGAGGGTACTCTTTTTTCATTTAATAGTATTTTATTTTCTCTAATTACAAGTAAAGATAGTCTAACATTCATTTTTGTAAGACTTTTGAGTTCCAAATGTTCCCCCTGGCCTCCTCAAGACAGCATGAAATTTGATAAAGGTTATACATGTATGATTATTTTAAACATGTTTCTGTATTATTTATGTTGAGAAAGCAAAATCAGAACAAAAGGGAAAAAGTACAAGAAAGAAAAAAAAGTGAAAACAGTATGGAGATATTCAGTCTCCATAGTTCCTTCTCTGAAAGTGGGTGGCATTTTCCATCTAAAGTCTATTGGAATTATCTTGGATTACTGTATTACTGAGAAGTGCCAAATCTTGATCATCACATAGTATTGCTATTATTGTGTACAATGTTCTCTTGGTTCTGTTCACTTCACTCAGCATCAGTTCATTTAAGTCTTTCCAGCTTTTCTGAAATTAGCCTGTTCATTTCTTTCTTTTCTCTCTCTCTTTTTTTTTGGGGGGGGGGCTGAGGCAGTTGGGGTTAAGTGATTTGCCCAGGGTCACACAACTAGGAAGTTTTAAGTGTTTGAGACCAAACTGAACTCAGGTCTTCCTGACTTCAGGGCTGGTGCTCTATCCACTGCGCCACCTAGCTGCCCCTATCATTTCTTATAAAGCAAAAGTATACCATTGCATTCATATACCAGAACTTGTTCAGCCATTCCCCAGATTATAGACATCCGCTCAATTTCCAATTCCTGCCACTACAAAAAAGAGCTGACAAAAACATTTTTGTACCTGTGGGTCCTTTTCCCTCTTTTATGACTTTTCTAATATACAGAACCAATAGTAGCACTGCTGGATCAAATGTGATTTGATAGCCCTTTGAGCACAGTTCCAAACTGCTCTCTAGAATGGCTAGATCAGTTCAATTCTACCATGTATTATTGTTGCAGTTTTTCAACATTCCCATTCATCATTATCTTTTCCTGTCACCTTAGCTTATCTGATAGATGAAGTGGTACACCTCAGAATTGTTTTAATTTGCATTTCTCTATAGTGATTTAAACCATTTTTTCATATGACTATAGACAGCTTTAATTTCTTCTGAAAATTGTCCGTTCATATCCTTTGACCATTTATCAATTGGGAAATCTTTTTAAGTCTAATTCCAACTTTCCAGAATGATCATCAACTCACAGCATTACCAAGGATTACAGATGTGCCAGTCTTTCTGTAGTCCTGCCAACAATATCCTCAATTTTTGTCATCTTCGCCAATTAAGTGGGTATAAAGTGAAACAGTGCTATTCTGTTCTTCATTCCTCATATTTATTAGTGCTCTGAAGCATTTTTTCGTATGGTTGTTAATAGTTTGCAGTTTTTCTGAGAATTGTTTATTCATGCTTTGTGACCCCTGGCCAATGACTTCTGGTCTCACATCTTTGTGTTATCTTACTATATTAAATATCTTGGATGTTGAATCCTTATCGGAAATCTGATGTAAAGTTTCCCAATTGATGTTTTTTCCCTCCTAGCAGTTACATTCATGCAAAAGTGTTTCCAATTACTATGGTCTCTTTCAGTACCAAGTTCCTGTGAAACTGTAGATATATAGCAGTTTTTTTCAACAGAACGGCATTATTTAAGTCCAGAGACTTATAAATTTACTGAAGGAATAGGAGAAAAAGAACAATTAACAAACAGTAATAATGGCTTAGAAAGAAACTCATTCACTTAGGATCAAAGTTGAAATTAGCCAGCTATCTAAGTCAATCTCAGAATCTCTTCTTAACACTCTATCAGAGGGTTATCCTATGTCTGTCTGAATACTTCCAGAGCCGGGGAGCTTACCACACTTTATATGGGAATTAGGTTGCTTCTGTGTGGGGAAAGTTCTGAAAGTTCTTTATATTGAACCAAAAGATGCTTCTCTGTAAATTCTCTGCCCTAATACTTTCAAGTCACACACAAATTTAATTTCTCTTCCACAGAATAGCTTTTCAAGTATGTGATGAGAGGTCTCATGTGCCCCTTTTGGTAAATTAAACTTCTTTTGAGCTTACTGATTGAAAAAGCAGTGGATGAAGGACATTACAGACACAACGTAGTAAGAGTAGAAAGTGGACTGTATGTGAAAGAACGAGACTTGACTACAACACTTAGCAGTTGTGAAAATAACAATAATGATAAGGGTAAATAACTTTATGACTTTAACCTCTGCTAAATGTTTGACAACCATTCTACCTCATTTGACTTCCAGAATGACCTTCTGAGGTGGGTGCTATTACATCTCCATTTTACGGATGAGAAAAATGAAGATCAGGGAGACTGACACAATCATGGCCACATGGCCAGGTCATTTAACCTGAACCCTTGCATGACTTAACCTCACAGGGATAGTGGGGCAAATCATCAAGCCTTCCAAAACATTCAACCCAAAGACTACACAAATGTGAATGGTTATTAATAAGGCAAAAATGTCTGCCCACAGACTAAGGGGATTTTTTATTGTTTGTTTGTTTGTTTTGTTTTTATCTCTGAATATTAAGGCACAGAAGCAAACTTAATACTTATCTATTCTTCTCCCTCCTCCCCCTAAGCTTTGTTTTTCACCATAACAATGAACACATTGGATATCCATATTTTTAAAAAAAGAATCAAGAGCCTTCTGTTTAAAATATAGACCAGGTGAAGTTTCTCAAAATGTTCTTTCAATAAGAGGTATTATTATAAACATTGTAAATATCAAGATCAATCTAAACACAGAAAAGAAATATCTATGATATGGATCTTTATTTTAGTTCAAGTTTTAGAATCAACCTGCTGTGAATCCAAATGATCAGCCAACTTGACTTTCTTGCTCCATAAGTTCAACTACACTTTTAAAGTTTACAGTTGAGAAATAAAGAAATGGAAGACTAGAGGTTGGCAGTCTCCTTAATAATCATTCCATGTGGCCTACTATGGAGGGCTATAATGTTGCTGGGGTTCATCAGCCTTTTACAAATTTCCTTTTTTAGAAATGTAAATAATCTTGAGAAGGGTTATAAGGTCCTCAATTTATTCATATATTAGTGCAAATAATATCTAGCTGAAGTCAGGAGCACTAAGGAAATCAGAGCTTTGAGGGCAAGTGAGATGTGTGTGTGTGGGGGGAAGTATGAGGGGTGTAATATTGGAAGGCATTTCCCTAAGAGGTGAAAAAGGAGATACAGACATGGAAGCAAAAGGTTGTTTTATAGTTATTCCTAAATCTAGAAAGGCAGCCTTCTCTCTTCCAGTCATTCTCATTCCATTGCTCGCCTCCCTAGGCCTAGGATTCAGGGTAGTTTTATTAGTAAAGTTCAACTAAGTTATAGGTTTTGGTGAGCTAGTTTAAGAATGTAAGTGCAATCTGTAAAACTGTTTACATGAGGAAAAGGTAGTTCTATTATGAAAGTATATTTTGGTTTTCATGACTCCATATGGTAGAATGACCAATGATAGATAACTGGTTAGTTTTGTTTTGTTTTTAAAGAAAACTGTAATGATACCAACAATCATTTGAAAAACTTTTCTAAGACTTGCATGAACTGATGCTGAGTGAAATGAACAGAACCAGATCATTATACACGGAAACAAGACTATATGATGATCAATTCTGATGGACATGGCTCTCTTCAACAATTAAATGTTTCAAACCAGTTCTAATTATTCAGTGAAGAAAGCCATATACACCCAGAGAGAGGGATATGAAATGTGGACCACAACATAACATTTTCATGCTCTCTGTTGAGGTTTGCTTGCATTGTGTTTCCCTTCTCAGATTTTATTTCTCTTGTAGATCCAACTTTTCTTGCACAGCAAGATAACTGTAAAAATATGTATACACATATTCAATTTGTCAAGTATTTTAACATAATTAACATGTAGTAGACTTCCTGTCATGTAGGCTTTGTAAGGATCAATGTTGAAAAATTACCTATACATGTTTTGCAAATAAAAAGCTTTAATTAAAAAAAATTTTTTTCTAAGTCATTGTTTATAGGAGAAATTCATTTAAACAGCACTGAGGTTCCATTTAATATCCATTTGATTGGCAAGAAAGGAAAATAATTGCTGGAGGGGTGATGGGAGGTTAGGCACACTAATGTAGTACTGGTGATTACAGTTCTCCAAGGCCCTGTCCTAGGACCTCTTTTCTCTATATATTCTGTTTCATTTGGTGATTTCATCAGCTCCCATAGTTTAAATGATTATCTCTATGCAGATACATCTTCTTATAATCTCAATTTCTCTCCACCCTCCCCTACCTCTAGTTTCACATGTCCAATTGCCTATGAGATACCTCAAATTGGATGTACTGTAGATATCTTAAACTCATGAACTCATTATCTTCCTTCTAGCCTCCCAATTCTTACCTTTTCCTAACTTTCCTGGTAGCCCAGGTCTGCAATGATGATGTCAACCTCAACTCATTCTCTCATACAACCCCTTCTAATGCATATCCAATTGCTGCTAAGGCCTGTTGATTTTATCCCTTGTATGAGTCCTTTTCTCTTTTGAAACTGCCAATACCCTTATACAGGCCCTCTTCACCTTATCCCTGGATTACCTTAATAACCTGCAAGTTGACCTCACTGCTTCAAGTCTGTGCCTCGATTCCCAAGGACACACAGGGAATCTAATCTAGCTTTGGGTACAAACATCAAATGATGTCAGCTTGAGGCTTCATCCTTGACATGTTCAGGGCCTTTGGCATACTTCGGATCCAGAGTTTCTGGAATATATGGCAACTCAAAAAGACAAGACTACTTGCCATTCTTTAACATGTCTCTTCCCGTCTACCATCAAAATTATCTTCCTAAAGCGCAGGCCTGACCATATCACTATTCACTAACCCCCAGTGGTTCCCTTTTAATCTGTAGGATCCAATATAGAATCCATTCAGTTGTTCAAACTCTCCTATGTTTTCAGTCTTCTCAGATCTCCCTCATACCCTTCCACATGCTTCAGAACCCTCTGAATGCTCATTTTCACTAACCATCAGGAGTGTTCCATGCCCTCGAATGCGGTCTCCATCTCCACTTCTTACCTATGCTGGCTTCCTTCAAGTTTCAGCTAAAGTGTCACCTTTTTTTTTCTTTCTTTTTTGGGAACATGGCAAGAATCTGTATGATTTCATATTTGTAATGAGTTTTGTATGTTTTGACTACTCACTTGAAGGAGGAGAAACTATCTTCTGCAAGAAGTCTTTCTAAACCCCCTGAATCTTATTGCCTTCCTTCTGAGATTACTTTCAATTGATCTTGTACAGCTTGTCTGCATAGCTGTTTACATATTGTCTTCCATGTTAGACTGTGAACTCTTTGAGAACAGGGACTATTTTTTGCCTTTTTGTATTGCCAGCATTTAACACAGTGCTTGGCACATAGTAGGGGCTTAACAAATGCTGACCGAGAAGTGTCAAGACAATTCCAATGGACATGTGATGGAAAGAGCCACCCGCATCCAGGGAGAGAACTGTGGATCAAAGCACAATATTTTCATCTTTGATTGTTTGTTCTTCCTTTCTATCTGACGCAACATGATGAATACAGAAATAAGTTTAGAAGAATTGCACAAGTTTAACCTATATTGCTTGTTGCCTTGGGAAGGAGGGAGAAGAAGAGAGGGGGACAAAAATTTGGAACACAAGATTTTGCAAAGGTCAATGTTGGAAACTATCTCTATATGTATTTGGAAAAACAAAATACTATTAAAAATTTTTAAAAAAAATAAACAAAAACAGCTGACTGATTCACTGACTGGTCCAACAACTCTGCAAAAACAATTCAAAACCTCTTTTGCCCCAGTGATCCCTATAGTCAATACCTTAGAGAGAACAGAGACAGAAGGAGAGGATCCATATGTACATAAATATTTATAGCAACACCTTTTTGTTGTAGCAGAGATGTGGAAAAAAGATGAGTGCCCATCAACTGAGGAATGGTTAAACAATTTATAGTACATGAATTTAATGGAATATTATTATATTACAAAAATGAAAAAAGGCATGGATTTAGAAAGACCAAGAGAACAATTTATACAATTATTACAATACTGTAAAGAATGACAATTTTGAAAGACTCAACAACTTAGATCAAGGTAATGGCCAACCATGAACACAGAAAACTGATGATGAAGCAACTGACTTCTAAGCAAGGAAGTGATGGACAGTAAGTGCAGAAAGAGACACACACTTTTAGACATAACAATATGCAATTCTATTTTGCTTGTTTCCTAATTTAGCACAAGGGAGAACACTTATTTATCTATCTGCCTGCTATAATTTACCTGGAGAGGTGCATAGGGAATGATAGCCATACAAAAGGAAAAGCGTGTCAATGAAATTTTAAAAATACAAAGAGAGTGAAAAGAAACTCAGAAGGGATCATAGATAAGCAAGGTATTGTTGGTACTATCATGTCAAGTTTAACAAAAACTTTAGCCAAAGATCACAGGTTCATCTGATTTTTTTCTTCTTATTTGCATATAGAAATGATCATGTTTCCTGATATTTGTTAAGTCAGCAATAAAAAAAAAATTTAGGAGTTAAGGGGAGGGGAAAGACTTTCCACAGGCTAAATATACCATGATGCCGCTGTGTTGGCAGAGCTAGCCAAGGTAAGGTGTGTATCTCGTCTCTTTTATTCCCTCTGTGTGTCTTTCTCTTTGTTTCTCTCCTCCTCTCTCTCACTGGCTAAGCTGGGCAAGAGAGAATAACCACTTCTGGGAGAATCCTAAAACTACTGTACTGAGTAACACAGTTGCTTCTGTTGACTCAGGAAGCAAAGGAGTCACGACAATGAGCATAAGATAAAACATCCTCCTTTACAGCCACAGATGAAAATAACAAAAAGGAAGGTGCTATTTTACTTGTAGTTCATCATGATCAAAGTTTCATCAAAACATTTATTTCAAATGTGTGGGATATTACACTTAAAAGCCTTTCCATGAACTACTACCCTGCCCCTACTCAATGATAAAAGTGATACACATTGGGAATCATGGAGTTGCTAGAAAGTCTTTTGAGTGTCCGTGTTTTTCTTGGAATATGAGTTCCTCATATGGGGTAAACATACATCCTTTTGGAATCAACTGGGTTGGGAACTTCCTTAGAACTGGTCACAGTAAAAGATATTTAGAGGGTGCTCCTTTTCTAAATATTCTTTGTTGCTACCAATTAGATTGCCATGATTTGTGAACAGTCTGTGCTGAAAAGAGGAAAGGTCAGAGTCCCTTGAAAGATAACAAAACACTTCTTTTCCCCTCTTTGGCAGGGCTGGCAAGACTTACCGTGTAGTTAGGATTTCCTGGTTGGATACGGAGCTCCGCCAGTATCCAAATGCCATTGGTGAGTTTCAGGGACTGGTACAGCATGTCCTGCCCTTCCACATTTCTCTTGGCAATAGTATAAACATTGTTGTTTTGCAGTTTGCTGGAAACAGTGTCTAGAAACAAACAGAAATTCCAACAGTCATTTAAAACTTTTAAGGAAGTACACGGTCCCTCCCCGCTCACCTTTCATATCTAATGATGACAATGAAAGGAGAAACAAATATCATATTGATATATGTATTATTAGTCAATAAGCATTTTTTAACCATATATTATGTGCCAGGCACTCTGCTAATCATTAGATACAAAGAAAAGCAAAAAAGGCAGACCCTGCTCTGAAGGGGCTCACAATCTAACAAGGAGATCATGTGGAATCATGTAAAAGATGGGTTTTTAGCTGAGGTTTAAAAGAAGCCAGGAGGATAAAGAAAGGAATAAGGAAAGACAGAGAAAATGCTCAAAGTCAAGAGAAGGGCTATCTTGTCTGTGGAACAGTGAGTTCAATGGATCAAAGTTTGGGAAAAGTGGGAGAGGAGAGTAATAGGAATTGAGGGGTTCTGAATGCAAAACAAAGAATTTTCTATTTTGACAGGGAGCTATTGGAATTTACTGAGTAGGGGATGACACAGTCAGAATGGTGGAATTGTGGAAAATTTAGGAAAATCTTGTTAGTCATTAGAGTGGGGAGAGGAGCAGGAAGAGCCCCTAACATGCAATAGTCCAGGTGGGAGATGATGAGGTCTGCCCCAGAGTAGGGACAGTATCAGGAGAGAAGGGGGCGTATTTGAGAAAGTAAAATCAACAGCCCTTGGCACCATATTGGATGGGGTGGGGGGTTGAGAGTGAGGCATCTAGATTATGACACTGAGGGAGTGGGAGGAGGGGACTGCTCTCAATTGTGATGAAGAAGTTTGGAAGTGATAGGAGGAAAGATAATGAGTTGTTTGGAGTCCAGTGGACATCCAGGTTCAGATGTCACAAAACTAGTTGAGGATATGAGACTGAAGGTCAGTACTGAGACTGGGACAGGAAAGGTAGATCTGAGCATCATTAGCATGGAGATATCAAATCCATGGAAGCTGATGAGATCACTAAGTGAATTATTTTAGAAAGAGAAGGACAAAACTCTGAAGGACACATAGGGTTAGAGGGTGTAATCTGGAGAAAAAATCCAACCAAAGAGACAGAGAAGGATCAACCAGACAGGAGAGAATGGTAAGTCCAAAACCCAGCAGAATCTACTATACAGGGCATTTTCAAGGATTTTTAACCACAAAGAGCAATAGAAATACAGGGGGGATAAAGGGGATGAAAGGATTTGAGGGTTTTCTTCAGATTGGGGAAAATATGGGCATGTTTATAGGCAGCAGAGAATGGATCAACAGAAGAGAGACTGAAAATTAGCAACACTGTTGGGTGACAGAGGGACAATCTGTTGGAAGAGAGAGGAGGGAATGAAACTGCTTGAGCAGGTAGAGGGGTTTGTTTAAAAGAATTGCACATGTTTAACCTATATCAGATTGCTTGCTGTCATGGGAAGGGCGAAGGATAAGGGAGGAAGGGAGAAAAATTTAGAACATAAAAGTCTTGCAAAAACGATTGTTGAAAACTATCTTTACACGTATTTGGAAAAAAATGAAATACTAGTGAGAAAAGAAAAGAGTATTTTAGGATTTCTGAACAGAGAGGAAGTGCATCTGTGGGTGAGTACTAGATCAAAGGTATGACCATCTGCGTGTGTGGCTGCAGAGGGATGGAAGATTAATTTATGGTAAGTGAGAAGACTGAGAAAGTCAATGCTTAGTGTGTTTGGGGAAAGTCAATATGGAAGATGTGGATTGTATGGCACTCAGCAGAGGAGAGACATGGAGGTGTGCCCTGAAAATGGTAATGAGGAACAAGGAATATTCCAACTCCCTTAACTCAACCAGTACATCAAGGGAATAAATGAATATATAGCCAATACTGGAAAGGACAGTCAGAGAGGCTGGGTCGAAGGAGAGCCAGGTACTGTGACTGCCAGAAGGAGTAAGAGAGGAAAAGATTTACAAAGAATGAACAGACTTGAAAATACCCTTTCTCATTAATGGTAGGAGTAGGCAGGCTCTCTAACTGTGTCTGATTCTGATGCCAAGCACTGAACAAACTAGCTCTATGGATTGAGCACAAGGTGACCCAACATGTGAATTTATGGGCAAAGGTCTTGCCAGTCATGGTCTCTCTGGGCTTCCCTTGAGTCTGGTGTCTAGCTCTTGTGGGATATTGGGTGGAAGTGGCTATAACATTTTCTTTCAAATACAGGAAAAAGTAAACTCTCTGAGGACAGCTCTTTGCATCTCTCCAAGTGCTGAGTAAGTATTACTGAATAAATTTTCTAAGAAATTCTTATTGATCCAAGAGCAATGCCCAAATATGCATTCTGCACAGAGTGCATTAAACACTCGGCTGTCAGAGGGTTCAGGAAACAAGAGTCCTGGGCCTGGAGTCAACAAGAACCTCATTCAAATCTGGGCCTCAGAGCTCTGTCTCAATCCCCTGGAGAAGGAAATGGCACCCGTGCCAGCATCTTTGCCAAATCTGACACAACCTCCCACAACCTTGATGTGGTTATACTACTCTGCAGGAGGTGCTCCCACAGGTGTGCATGCATGCTAATGTTGCTTAAGCAGCACAGGAGTGCAGGCTCATGTTATTTTCCCTACATAATGTTTCTGCACGGACTTCTCTCCTTTATATCCAGGGCTTTCATTAATGCTAACAGCAGTATCTTTAAGAATAAAGATGGAGTCCTATTACAGGGGACAAAGTGAGATGTAACAAGTAGTACTATTGTTCTTTCTTACTTTGGGAGGAAGAGAGAGGAATGAAAGGAGCTTAACTCCTCTCCCCCCATGTATATTTTAAGTCATATTATGAACATATTTTCCTAAATACAGACACAAGCTAGGATAAAAGCATCAGAAAATTCAAAACATCGCCTATTCCTAGGAATCCAATGTCCCACCTGGCTCATAATAGGCTCATTCTTTTAGCATCTATTGTTCATAACTTCAGAATCTACAACTTAAGACAGATAAGAGTAATTTTAAATGATCTTCTAGTGAGGTAGCTGCTCTGGCCAGGCTGCAAGGCAACACTGTCAACTGGGGCTCAAGGCATCAAAGAATCCCCAAAGCTTTGTTCTTATTTCTTAAAATAATGTTCTTTTTTATTGCTATAAACTCTGTCATCAACAAAGATAAATATTTCCTTATGCTAAGAACATAATAAAAAGAGAAATACATTTTATACCATGAATCCTAAATTTGTACAACTTGGCTTTTTTTTTTTTTAAACTCTATTAAATGTTAAGTCAGTGACATGGCACCCACATGCCCTGTCTGACAGTGTCCTAAGCTGAACTTCCTTCTGCTCCCTTTGGTGTATTTTTAGATGTTTTATTAATGCTACTTCTTTTCTTCTACCTTTGACAGAGCTTCTTTTAAACTGTGAAAAACTATTCCTAACTTTTAAGACTTGTTCATTTCCCAAGGAAACAGAAAATGAACAAGGGACCTTCATCACACAAGCAAAAGCCTATTTTATAGGAAAACGCCTGCAGACTTCTCATGACTTCCCTACTGAGATAAGAAAACAAACACACACACATACACACCCCTCCCAAAATTGGAAAATGTGGCAAACAGCCATGTAAGACAGGCAGAAGTTGAATGGGTCTAAGTTTGCTGCATTTGGAATTTCTCCACCTCAGAAGCCAGCCATGCTTCCATGGAACAGCTGTGTAGTATGGATTCAGCAGAGAGAGACAAGACAAGGTAGATTTCTAAAACAGGTTCCTTAAACCCTCACTTTTTTAGTATCATTCTCTCCCATATATTCATGCCTTTGATGACAACAATTAAGGTAGACTGTAGGGCCATTTATTTTAGACAAAGGATCCTGACAATTTACATTTTCCATCAAGTTCAATGTTCAGTAAGTATACAACACAGTACCATGACCTGATAAAAAGAGCACCTCTCATTATATGAATTACAAATCTAAATTAAATTCTGACTACAGAATAGTTTTTATTTTAGAAATGGATCTACCTGAAGAATAAACAATGGTGGAAACAAGGAATTAAAACTACCTCTTCCCCTAATACTCTAAGCCAGAACAAATGTTTTCATAAAGCCCATTCAAGTCAAGCTAACTAAATTATCATTTAATCTCTACGCTTTTCAGAAGGCAATAAGCCACCAGGACAAGGAGGTTAGTAAAATGGCTTACAGTAACGGCTTCCTTCCTTCTTGATGTACAGCTGGATATTTACAAGTAAGAGAAAAAAGGAACTGACCCTTGTAGGGAGAGTTGTTTCAGGAGACAAGGAACATGGATATCAATTTCTTTAAACTGTGCAAAAGAATCCTGTGCAAAGTGTCATTGAAAAAGAGCAAGAAATGCGAACTTATCTAAAGGGAGATCTAAAGGGAGATCACATTCCTGTGACCCATAAGCTTCCTTTTAGGTGACAACTAAACTGGAATACAGTGTTGGCCAAGTAGACCCTTGCCTGTTCATTCTTTAAGATAAAATAAACTAGTCAAAGTCAAGGTCCAAGCATGGTCCCGGACCTCCTGAAGTCCTCAGTATGTTGACTCCATCTGTCACACGTCAACTCTGGCATGGTTGCTCTATTTAAAGAGCTGCTACTGCTGTGATTGGGGCAGATCAGCTGGGGAGAACGGTATTTTTAGCTCACAGCTAGACTCTGAGCATTGAATCAGATACTGCAAAAACTGAGAACTTACAATGCTTTTTTTTAAATAAAGAGTTTTCATGGCTGGCAGGTCAGCTCACTCTGGACCACAGGTAATAGATGCAGTTAGGCTACCTACTTAGGAATTAGCTTTAGGAAGGTGGTTTCCAGCCATACCACTGATATGATGAACAGAAAAAGCTGGTCTATGTTCTTATGAGAAAATAAGGAAATTTTGTCATCCAAGGTTCATGTTGCCACTAGCCAAGGAGCAGTTGTACTGGGGAAGAGTTCACGGAGTGCTTGGGACAACTAAGGCAGGGGTACAGCTTGGAAACATGGAGCAATGATCAGACCCTTGTCCACAAGGCCATTTCAGACTTCAGCACAGACTGCAACTCCTCCTCGAAAGTCAAGATGCCCCCTCTTTTGGAGGGCACCCGCAGAGGCACAGATAGTGTGGCGTCCCTTCTCAGGATGGCTTTTGGCTTTCCTCTCTGAAATGCAAGGACCCCTTCAGATCAGCATCCACACCTGATTTGTCTAACTTCCATTTTACTTCTGGAGACTGTTGCTGTTCAGTCATTTCAGTCACATCCAACCCTCCGTAACCCCATTGTGGAGTTTTCTTGGCAAAGACACTAGAATGGTTTGTTGTTTTCTTCCCCAGCACATTTGACAGTTGAAGAAAATGAGGCAAAAAGGATTAAGTGACTTGCCCAGGATCACACAGCCAGGAAGTATGTTGAGGCTGGATTTGAACTCAAGTCTTCCCAACTCCAGGTTAGCACTCTCTGGAGAGCCACCCTGCTTGCCCCGTTTACGGAGAAGAAAACAAAAATAACAACAAACCAATCTAGCTTTTTCATGTGCCTTTTCCCCTGGATCTCCTGACTACTAACTACACTGCCATCATTGTTCTCAGGGAACACAGAACTTGGGCTCTCCTGCAGCTGAGACGACTTGTCCACCATGAGCCACTTCATCTCCTGCCATGAGTGGGATTCCGGGCCCTCCCTTCTTTAGTCACCAAAAGAGGCCCCAGGAAGCCACCATCACCATCATCCTAGGGAGCACTGACTATGGGAGAGAGGCGTTCCTTAACTGTCATGAAGGGTCTAATGCTCTGCTCTTGTCTGCCAAGAGATAAATCGACATTAGAAAACCAGGCTATGGAAACAAAATAAACCCACATAAATCATCGGCATTTCTATGTTATCAACAAAGTCCGGCAGCAAGAGATAAAAAGAGAAATTCCATTTAAGATAACTGTAGATAACATAAAATATTTGAGAATCTACCTGCCAAGACAAAGCCAAGAAGTATATGAACACAATTACAAAACACTTTCCGCATAAAAGTCAGATCTAAACAAATGGAAGAATATCAAGTAATCATGGGTTGGTCGAGCTAACATGATAAAAATGACAATTCTACCTAAATTAATCTACTTATTCAGTGACATAGCAAACTGCCAAGAAATTACTTCCCAGAGCTAGAAAAATTAATAACAAAGTTCACCTGAAAGAATAAAAAGTCAAGAATTTCAAGAGAATTAATAAAAAAGTGCAAATGAAGGTGGCCTAGATAGCTAGGCCTAAAACTAGATACCAGACCTAAAACTAAATTATAGAGAAGCAGTCATCAAAACCATATGGTACTGGCTAAGAATAGTTTAATAGGTTAGGTTCCCAAGACACAATAGTAAAAGACTATAGTAATCTAGTGTTTGATAAACCCAAACACTCCAGTTTCTGGGATAAGAAATCACTATATGACACAAATTACTGGGAAAATTGGAAAATAGTATAGCAGAAACTAAGCAAAGACCAATACCAATCTATATTAAGAAAAGGTCTAAATGATTTTGATATAAAGAGTGATACTATAAGCAAATTAGGAGAATAAGCAATAGTCTACCTCTCAGATCTGTAGAAAAAGAAGGAATTTATGGTCAAAGAAGAACTTGAGAACATTATGAAAAGCAAAATGGATAATTCTCATCATATTAAATTTAAAAGTTTTTGTACAAACAAAGCCAATGCAACCAAGATTAGAAGGGAAAACTGGGGAAGCAGAAAATTGGGGGGAAAAAATTTACATCTAAGAGTTCTGATAAGGCTTCATTTCTAAAATATATAGAGAATTGACTAAAATTTATAATTTGATATAATGGATATATGATATATATAATATAATGAATCTTATATAATTGGATATGATAATATCCAATTGGTAAATGGTTAAAGGACATGAATTTTCAGACGAAGAAATTAAAACCATTTCTAATCATATGAAAGCATGCTTTAAATAACAACTGATTAGAGAAACGCAAATTAAGATCACTCAGATACCACTACACACTTCTCAGATTGCCTAAGATGGAAAAGATAATGATAAATGTTGGAGGGAATGCAGGAAAATTGGGACATTAATACATTATTGGTGGAGTTGTGAACTGATCCAACCATTCTGGAGAGCAATTTGGAACCAAATTACCCAAAGAGTTATCAAAATGTGCCATAACACCCTTTGATCCAGCAGTGTTTCTAGTGGGCTTGTATTTCAAAGAGATCATAAAAAAGAGAAAAGGACCCATATGTGCAAAAATGTTTTTAGCAGTCTTTTTTTGTAGTGGCAAGAAACTGGAAACTGAGTGGATTGCCCATCAGTTGCTCTATAAGAAAAGATCAGGATGATTTCGGAGAGGCCTGAAAAGCTTACATGAACTGATGCTAAGGGAAGTGAGCAGAACCAGGAGATCATTGTACACAACAGCAAGATTATACAATGATCAATTCTGATGGATGTGGCTCTTTGCAATGAGATGATTCAGGCCAGTTTCAATGTTCTTGTGATGGAGAGAGTCATCTACACCCAGAGAAAGGATGTGGGAACCGAGTGTAGATCACAACAGTATTTTTTACCATTTTTGTTGTTGTATGCTTGTTTTTTTTTTTTCCTTTCTCATTTTCCCCCTTTTTGATCTGATTTTTCTTGTGCAGCATGATAAATGTGGAAATAGAATAACTGTATGTTTAATATATATTGGATTACACAAAGGTGTTCCAAATGCAAGGGTGAATGCTGAAAACTATATTTGCTTGCATTTTGAAAATAAAAAAGCCATTACTAAAAATAAATAAATTGGGGGGGGGGTTTGAAAAAAGAAAATCAGGCTTCGGTCTGACTTGAAGAAAAGGTTGAGACTTGGCTTTTCCGAAGAAAATAAAGAACCAGGGCTATCAAAATACAACAGAAATTCCATCTACTGTGACAGTTATTAGTAGGAAACAGCACCTGGTGCTAAGATGGTAGTTATCAGTTCTTCTGAAGTTACTGGAATTAAAGGCAATTAAACAATATCTGTTTGGCATTTCTAAAGAAAAACAATACAAATTCTGTTTCCTGACCAATTCAGAGCTTCTAAGTCCAGGAGTATTGATCAGAAGAGATTACATAGAGTTCAATCTACAAGGATTTAGCAAGGACTCCAGCATGACCCTCAAGAAATAAATTACAGATTACAAACAAAAGCCTTGGTTTTCATTTCTTTTTTTCCTTGAATTGTCACATTCCCTCTCTCAGTGGCATGTACCAGAAGCAAGCACCGGGACTAGTAGGATGATCAAACAGTCAGCACTGCACAAAGGAGGGAGTGACCAGGCACAGGGCTGAAGCTCAGCTAGATTTCAAAGGAACAGATCAACCTTAAGCAAGGGGAAAAAAAAATTAAATAAATAAGGCAACCAAGGGCAGAACCTGGAACTGCCATTGGCTGTCACACTGGAGCCCAGTAGGTTAGTTGATCACTTACCAGCATTCAAGTGGCATTCCTTAATCTGGAACTGCAGCTCGTTCTCGTTGGGAATGTCCTTCCACGTTGCAAGGAACACCTGGCGCTCTAAATTTAGGAATAGAGGAGAAGAATGCTTATAATTTGATAACATTTCAATACCACATACATATCACTATTACCAATTAAGTATGTCCTATACTACATACTGAGAACTAAGTAGTACAGTGGATAGTGCTAATCTTAGAGTCATGAAGATCTGAGTTCAAATCTAGACTCACGTACTTCTTAGGTGTGGGACCCTGGCAAGTCCCTCAAACCCTGTTTGCCTCAGTTTTCGCATCTATAAAATGGGGATAACAGCACCTCCCAGGATTGTTGTGAAGATCAAATGAGATGATCATTTTAAGTGCTTGGTACATAGTAAGCACTACAGAAACATTAGCTATTATTATTATTACCAGTAGACTCTATAATATTTTTTGACCACACTTTTTTATTAGTAATTAATTTTTGAATATATATCCTAACATTTATTTTTAAAATATGTAATGTTCTAATAATTATGTACATCATGAAATTCACAATCAAAAGAGGCAGGACTCCTGTCTGCTGCATACTGCCCTACATCATAGTACTCACTTTCTACGGGGCACCTGAGAGTCATGAGAGGATCAGGGGGGGATAAAAGATAGATCTGCTGAGGGAAGCTGGAGGCAAATATTTTCCCAGTGGCATCTAAACAGCTCCTGCTGCAGAGGTCTGGCCAGTGGTTAGATTAGAACCTCCCAGCTCAGCTCAGAAGGTTAAAGGGAGGGGGCAGAGCAGAGCGTGAGATAAGGCTAAGCAGGGCCATGGAGAGCCTTACATGAACTGATGCTAAGTGAATAGAACCAAGCAGAACCAGTGTATACGGCAATAAGAAGATTAAGTGGTGATCAACTTTGATGGTTGTGGCTCTTTTCAACAATGAGGTGATTCAGGCCAATTCCAACAGACTTGTTGGAGAGATTGAGAGAGAGAGAGTGAGCCATCTACATCCAGAAAATGGACTGTGGAGACTAGAGCCTTTTCACCTTTTTATGTTGTCTGCTTGCTTTTTCTTCCTTTCTCTCTCTTTTTTTTTTTTCATTTTTGATCTGATTTTTCTTATACAACATGATAAATATGTAAATATGTATAGAAGAATTACACATGTTTAACATATACTGGATTACTTGTTGTCTTGGGGAAGAGGTGAAAGGAAAGGAAGAAGAAATTTGGAACACAAGGGTGAATGTCAAAAACTATATTTGCATGTATTTTTTTTTTTTTTTTTGCTGAGACAGTTGGGGTTAAGTGACTTGCCCAGGGTCACACAGCTAGGAAGTGTCTGAGACCAGATTTGAACTCAGGTCCTCCTGACTTCAGGGCTGGTGCTGTATCCACTGCGCTACTTAGCTATCCCATTTGCATGTATTTTGAAGGGAAAAAAAAAAAAAAAAAAAGCAAACAAACTATTATTTAAGGGAAAAAAAAGAGGCCAAGAGAGGCACCCTGGAGACAAAGCTCTTGCACCTGGAGATAATCTCTGCTCTGTGCACAGCTGGCTGTTCACACCCACCTGGAAGTCAGGCCTCACTGGGAAGCACTGGGAAGCAGGGCCTAAGAGGTGACCCCTGGCTCTGACCCAGCTTTATGCCACCCTTAAAGTTACTTCCAGAATCAGTGCAAGCCCAGACCGAGGTGCAGCATGTGGTAGGTCCCATGTCTCACGGCCAGGCCCCTCTCACCTGGAGCTTCTAACTTGATTCCAGCCCTAAGCCCCGCCCCTTGCTGACTCCTTGGGCTCAGCTGCCAAGGCTGATTTCCAGAAGCCTGGCCGTTCCTCTCAGCAGGCAGCCGCAGCAGCTCTCTGCTCTCTCCAACATTTCTGTGGCACATTCCAAGTTTCTTGGCTTTTCCCTCCCGTCTCCAGGCCTGTGCATGGCTGCCAGGACCACTCTGCTGCTTCCTGGTGACCTCTGGGTTTCCCTGGCTGCAGAGTCTGCTCAAGGCCTGCCTCCCTCGGGAAGCCTCCCTGGCTTTGCTTCTCTCAGGTGACCTTCTGTCAGCTCTACATCCCTAGTTACTGACGGGTCGCCTCCCTACTGGTCTGTGAGCTCCTGGAGGGCAGGGGCGGTTTTTGCCTTCTCACTGTGTTCCCAGCACTTAGCCCAGTGGCCAACAGGAAGCAAGGCCTCTGGCTGACTTCTGAGTGAGACACGGGCCCAATGGACCCAGCGCCTGTGTGCCAGTCAGAGGAGGGGGCTTCACGGTCTGAGACTCCCAAACGATGTAGGGACCAATTTCTAGCAGGCAGAGCACAGCACAGAGAAGCACAAGACCCGGACACACTCTGAAGGAGTCTGAAGGAGCTGTGTCCATGACAGGGATGTCCATGACGGCACAGAAATACTGGGTAGGACAAAGCCACACTCACCCATTTTTCCATCCTCTACAAAGAGCACATTGAGTGGGATGAGGCAGCTGAAGTAGAAGACGTCAATGTTATTTTTTACAGCCACCTGCCAAGGAAGCAAAAGGAGAATCAGGACACCTGACAGCCAAGAGGGAGGAAAGGAAAGCCAAGTCTGTGTCTGGAAATATGTCACCTGGTTTCCTTTCCTCTTCTAGGTGGCAAAGAGCTTTTATCCACCATGACACACACAGTCACTCAGCGCTTACATGCATCCTCCGTTGTTCTTAACTGTCCGAGGATAACCAGTATCTCTCCATTTTCCTGAGGATGACTCCATTACTTCCTGAAAAATAAATCTCTTGCCACCCAGCTTCTTTCTATCAAAATATCTCCTCATGACACATCTTTTCCAAAAAACCTGTATTACCAGAGGCAGAGTCAATGAATATAAAATGGAAATTTGTCTGGGTCAAATAAGATCATCTGTTCATAGCTCACGCTTGTCTCTTTTTTGTTTTCAGTTTTATTATTGCCTAATTTATTTATTTATTTATATATATATATATATACATATGCCTAATGTGTGCCAGGAATTGCAAATCCATTTTTTCCATGGCCTCTTGCACTGAGTGCTACATGTTTATTCTTTTGTTGTTTTTTTTTGTTGTTGTTGTTGAGGCAATTGGGGTTAAGTGACTTGCCCAAGGTCACACAGCTAGGGAATGTTAAGTGTCTGAGACCAGATTTGAACTCAGATCCTCCTGACTTCAGGGCTGGTGCTCTATCCACTGTGCCATCTAGCTGCCCCTATTCTTTTTTTTTTTCAAATAAGCAATCCATTTATTTGTTGTAGGGACCTGATTTCTTTTTTTTTTTTTTAATTTTATTTTATTTGCATAACATATGTGTGTGTGGGTAATTCTTCAACAATAACCCTTACATAGCTTTCCGTTACAAATTTTTCCCCCCAACTTCCCCACCCCTCCCCTAGATGGCAGGATATCCACTACATGTTAATTATGTTAAAATATTGGCAAATCGAATATATGTATACATATTTCCAAACTTATCATTGTTGTGCAAGAAAAATCTTATCTACACAAACGATATATCAGATAAAGGAAACACAATGTAAGCAAACATCAATCAAGGAGTATGAGAATGTTATGTTGTGGTCCACATTTCGCATCCCTCTCTCTGGGTGTATATGGCTTTCTTCAGTGAATAATTGGAGGTGGTTTGAAACATATCATTGTTGAAGAGAGCCATGTCCATCAGAATTAATCATCATATAGTACTGTTGTTGCCATGTATAATGATCTCCTGGTTCTGCTCATTTCACTCAGCATCAGTTCATGTAAGTCTCTCCAGGCCTCTCTGAAATCATCTTGCTGGTCATTTCTTACAGAACAATAATATTCCATAATGTTCATATACCATAATTTATTCAGCCATTCTCCAATTGAAGGGCATCTATTCAATTTCCAGTTTCTAGCCACTACAAAAAGGGCTGCCACAAACATTCTTGCACATGTGGGGCCCTTTTCCTTTCTTTATGATTTCTTTGGGATATAAGCCCAATAGAAATGCTGCTGGGTCAAAGGGTATGCACAGTTTGATAACTTTTTGAGCATAGCTCCAAATTGTTCTCCAGAATGGCTGTATCCGTTCACAGCTCCACCAAAAATTAGCTGCCCCTATTCTTTACCTCATTTGCCCTTGCCTATAATTCTTTTTCCCCCTATTTATCTGCCATCCCTTTCCTAAAGCCACATCTTCTTGTGATATTCAAAGTGCCTTAACTTCCCTGTTCCTCTTCAAAAAAAAAAAAAAAAAAAAAAAACTTGTTAGAATTCCCACAGCTAACTATAGTTAATTATTTAGACCTTAGTTTACTAACCCTATATTTCTTGTTTTCTCACACAAGATTCTTGTGTGAGATTACAAGCACTCTCACTCCACAATTGACTCTGCTTTCAACTCTCCTAGTACTATGCCACATGCCATTACATCAGGAGCTCCTTCCACAGATTACACAGCAGGAGACTCAAGCTGCTGTTGTGAAGTTATCTGAAATAAGGTAAGCACCAGCAAGGACGCTGAGGAAGTATTTAAAGGACAGTCAAGCAAACTACACAAGATTTGGCTTCAGACAGAAGCTGCTAGAAAATAACTGCTACGATTGCTACAACCATCCTGGAGTACAGCAATCAGAGGGATACCAGACAGCCCCAGAAGCACAGCTCAATACCAGGCTCCAGCCAGAAAGCATCTAAGAGATCATTAGGGCTAGGCACTCTGTGAAATGCTTTGAATACAAACAGAAATAAAAAGAAAATAGTCCCTGCCTTCAAGTAGCTCACCTTCTCATGAGGGAACACAATACATAAAATGAAGCCAAAAACAGGAGGCAGAAAGATGGGCTGTGATGGCACAAATGAGAGTGAAAAGTGGAACCAGGAGAAGGATGAAGGATAACTGGCCTTCCAAATCGAAAACTCCTACAAACAGTTGAAAACCAATACTCAATCTTCTGAGAAAGGATGTAAGCTATTTTCAGTTGTGGATCAGAGGAAGGTCAGAGATTGTACACTTAAGAAAGTTCATGGATCCAAACTTTTCAGCTCTAGAGAAGAGCCAGAGGCTCAAAGAGCAGGCAGTTTGCCTAAAGTCACAGAAGCAGTAAATGACAAAGGAAGGATTCAGACCCACACCTTCTGGCTCTAAATCCAGCCCTCTGCCTTTGGCTACTGAGTATGTACAGTGGAGTTCTTGTCACACAGGAATTTTTGCACAGCTGCTCAGAGACAGCAACTTACTTGACCATCTCTGGTCATGGAGGGATGGAGGAAATCACAAAAGATAAAATGGACACATTCAACTGTATAACATTCAAAAAATTTTGCACAAACAAAATCAATGTGACTAGAATAAGAGAAGATGGTAAATAGGAAAACCAAAAACCAAAAACTTTGCATTAAACATCTGACAAGCTTGATACCTAAGATACAGAATTCACATAAATACATAAAACTAGGAGCTATTTCCCAATAGCTAAATTGGGAAAGGATATTAACAGTTTTCAAAAGAAGAAATGAAGAATGTAGATAGTCTCCATCTAGGCTAGTATTTTTTGCATATATTGCCTAAGCTAATTAGCAATTTTTAAAATTTATGGTCTATAAAGAACTTGTTTCCCATTTCTGCTTTTTTTTAAATTTAATTTTATTTGCAAAACATATGTATGGGTAATTTTTCAATATTAACCCTTACATAGCTTTCTGTTACAGATTTTTCCCCCCCAACTCCCCACCCCTCCCCTAGATGGCAGGATATCCACTATGTGTTAATTATGTTAAAATATTTGGCAAATCGAATATATGTATACATATTTTCCATTTCTGCTTTTTTACATTTATTTATTCTGTGTTCCACTGTTCTGTTGTCTCAGTCATGTCTGACTCTCTGTGATCTCATTTGGAGTTTTCTTGGTAAAAGACATTTAAGTGGTTTGCCTTTTCCTTCTCCAGATCATTTCAAGAAGAGGAAACTGAGATAAAGAGGGTTAAGCGATTTGCCTAGGTCACACAGTTACTAAGTGTCTGAGGTCACATTGGAACTCAGATCTTTCTAACTCCAGGCACTCAATCCACCCCCTCTCCTCTGTAATCCAGCATATATTTTTTGTAAAGGTAGCATGGGTGTATCCTATTTCAATTCTGAAAAAGACTTTTAGGCCTAATTTTCCCAACATTTTGTTCAGCTCTGTTGTTTCCCTTTTGTTTAACTTTGTTAAATGTATCTAGCTCTGTCTTTTTATAATGTGGCTAGTCTTCAATGCTGATGGGGGCTCTGGGAAGACATAGTGATGGATCCATTTTGGAAAACAATTAGGAATATGATAAAATTTATTAAATTCAGATCATTTAGACCAGTAATTGGTATGTGTATGTGTGTACACATGTACTTATGCATATACATACACACACACACACACATACATATACACTATACTCTTAGAAGTCAAAGAAGAACCTTATTTGTAGTAGCCCCCCCC
>JAJPUD010000611.1:89007-206264 GCA_023553655.1 Myrmecobius fasciatus | reverse complement strand
GGGGGGAAAGGGAGAAAGAGTAAGAGGGAGTTGTGGAGGATAACACCGAGGTGGCAAGTCTGAGTGACTAGGAGGACTGAGTGACATGGGTACTCTTGAGTAGTAATAAAGTTTGGTTAGAGCAGAAGGACTTTTGAGGTAAGTTAGAGGGAACTTAATCATTTCAGTGCAATCAGAAATTGCACTTAGTCATCGTGCCTCAGAAAGTAAGGCTGGCCACTATTAGGATCCAGCCTGTAACCACTTTTCCCAAAAGCTAATTAGGAAAAGCTGTTTTCCCTGGAAACATGTTGAATTTAAGATGTCTATGAAAGATCCAGTTTGAGATGTGCAACAGGTTGATTGAAGATGAGAGACTGAAAGGTTAGAGCTGGATAAGTAGTTTTGATAATCATCATTATAGAGATGATAACCAATCCAAAACAGGAGCTGATGACATCATCAAGTGATACAGTCAAGAGGGAAAAGAAAAAAAGGACCAGGATAAAGGCCTGTGGGACATAGGGAGAACTTGGCAGGAGTGATCCAGAAGATCCAGTAAAGAAGTCAGAGAAGGAGTAATCAGGTAAATAGGAGAACTAAATGAGAAGAGGATCACAAAAATCTAGAAGAGAGTAACAAGGAAAATAAACTGGGTAAAAAGCTGAGGACTGAAAAAAAGCCATTAAATCTAGCAATTAAGAGATCATGAGTAATTTTGTACAGAGCGGGAGTTGGCCACAAAGCAGAGGAGAGATGTGGCACTATGGCCAGCAGAGATGGGCAGCCAAGAAGCACTGCTATGAGATGGCATCCTCATTGGGAATCCAGGATCGTACTACATACTGCTGACTGATTTTTATTAAGTTTATTCTGAATTCCTTTATACCCTTAGCACATAAACAATACTTATTTTTACTCAAACTGCAACATCTTTGGTCTTTTAAAAACACTCCAGACACACCAAAATATTTCTAATACACTTTTTATGGTAGCAAAAAAACTGGAAGCAAAAGGAATGTCTATCAACTGAAGAACGGCTGAATTTAATATAACATAAATGGGCCCTAAGAAAAGATGAATATGAGAATTCACAGAAGTATGGAAAAACTAGTATGAGTCAATGAAAAGTAGAGTAAACCCAATATATACACAATCCTCACACACAATGTAAATGTAAAGAAAACTCAAAAACAAACAAAACCAAACCCAAACACTGAGAACTGTCATTAACCACATTAACCTGAAGAACCTAAAAGGAATCTGACTCTCCTCCTCTTCCTCTCTAGTTAGAAGGGGAAGACTGACCATGGAGTATTGCGGGAAGTCAGTTTCAGGCACTGGTTTTATTCAGCTGCACAGATGACATACAAAACTTTCCCGAAGAGATTAAGATTTATGCTGGAAAACACATGTATCTGAAGAAAAAATACCAGCATTGCTGGAGTGGCTGTAACAGCCTATCCAGTGTGAAAGCAGCCATCTTTCCTGAAGAGCAATAAAGACTCTCCACTTTGGGATGGAAGGAGGGTTAGTGTGGGAATCAAGTGACTTGCCCAGAGTCACACAGTAAGTGCCTGAGGCTGAATTTGAACTCAGATCCTCCTGATTCCAGGGCTGGTGCTCTATCCACCGGACTACCTACCTGACCCTTTTTTCCTCTTTTATACCCAAGATTCCATTACATACCAACTGATAATGGATCTGCCAGTAATACTGGTGCTCTCCTGACTTTCAGCACTGCCTGGAATTATAGGTTTGAATTATCTGTCTACCTGGGAGTGTATGCTTGGTTCCCAGAAGCAAGACAAGCACTAGATAAACATCTATTCAGGAAGCTCTATGAGCCCCCACAGGCAGCTACAGGAGATGTTCCCAACTGGAGGACCAGGCAGGTCAAGCAGGTAACTAAGTTCTGAACATAACAGGCTGCCATATAAATTCAACAGGTCTGGTGAGCAGCTTGGCATCTGTTGCTGAAAAGATCTTCCGCTGGGAAGCATTTAATCATTCTTCCGGCACAAGAGTCTCAGCTGTAAGACTTGTGAGGGAGAATGGACATATGCAAGACATGAAATATCAGAGACTGTGACCATCTGCAACTCTGATGCTCTTCCAAGCTAAGAGGTAGCGTAGGAGTTGCAGGGGACAGAAATGCTAATGAAGACCCTCTGTTCACAGGCTCTTTTATTAAGCTGGAGTAGCATCCTTCCCATGCTAGGATGGACTAAAAACTTATCTCTATGGGATGGGAGGACAAGGCCCTCTGTAGTCATTTCAGGGCAACCCGTTCTTTCTTGAGGAGACAGAAAAGATTAAAACATGCTGTAAACTCAGGCTGTAAGAAATAATCACAGAAATAACATGCAAAGTTAAAGAGGGCAGGAGAACCTCCCCCCCCCCCCCAGCTTGGAGGTTTTAAATTGATATCTTTTGTTTTTGCATCATATGTATTTCTGAATCCTTTTTTTTTACTCTCAGGAAAACCAAACCCTACATCAGCTTTGACAAGACACACACCATTTCATACCCACAGTCCTCAGCTCTGCCATGAAGAGAAGGTCCATTTTAAAAATCCTTTTCCAGGACCAAGGCTATTATAATGACAAAGTATTCAGTCTCATTTTACAGTTCTTTTCACATGGTCTCTAACTCACTGTAAGACCTTAAATAATTTTCTGTTATAAGACATCAGCTCCTCGTGGTTACTAAATACAAAGAGCTGATCTCCTTGCAAGAAAATCAAAAAGCAATTAAGAAATCCTGAACAATTCCTCAGGCCTCTCACCAAAGTTGCCAGTGCAAGGTGACTGGAAAGCAGGCACTCGAGTGCTCTCTTCCATGGCTTACTGGGCAAAGAATATCCAGAGCCCACTGGAATCTGAATGAAGAGGACACAGCCCAGGACCTGGCAACCCCAACTCACCAACCTAGGGTTCCCAAATCACTGTCCTTCAAAGCCAACTATCTTCATGAGGAAACAGAAGCACTTGCAAGTGGCAAGGCCAAAAAAGTACATGGAGGAAATGTTTCTTAGCAATCAATGGTAATAGAATTAAAACAAGGTCAACTGAGTCAGAAAAAACTGAGTTGGCAACAGACTATTTTAAAGGTTTTTGTTTTAGCTAAATAGTCCATTTTCTTTTGGGGTATATAAAATCAAAAAAGACATAAAGAAGCTCATAAAGAGGATCTAATTTTGGGGGGGAAGGGATAGAAAGAAGAGGATGAGTTGTTCTTCACAAAGCTTTCATAATTACCCTCAAACACAGAGCTGATCCCATTACTTTCCTAGTCAATAAACTCAAAAGATTCTCTCCTGTCTCTTAATTCAAATAACATCAAATTGTAAATCCTGCACAACTGATTTCTTCCAACAAGCTCCACCCTCACCTGTTGCATTTGTTTTTATTTCCTGTTTATATGTGTCCATGCATTTTGTCTCTCTAGAAAGAATGAACAGATACTCCTTGAGAAAAAAGTCTGTTTTCTTTTCTTCTGGTCTCTGCACTCTTAGAGTCTATCACAGAAACCACTTAATAACTGCTAGCTTGATTACATTCATAAAAGCTTTTGCAGTCACCTTCAGTTCAGAGGCCAAGGTTTCCTAAGAAGTTGGTATAGAGTCAGATTAACTCAATGTGGACTTTTTCCCTTTTTTTTGGTAGCCCAATTAACATGACTTTTCATTTTAAAAGGGAAGAGATCTACACTTTGAGGTGAGTTACTTTAACTCTTGACAATAACCTATATATAAATGTTTACTTGGCTCAACTCCTATCAACCTTCTATAAGAAAGTTATCTTCACGTCTGGATTCTCCTTACTCATGGGAGGCAGTCTGGCTGACTGACAATCACTTAACTGCCTCATTTTTGTCATCCATTTTGGGTACTCCTCTTCCAGTTTTATCGTCCATTCTTCCCTTCTCTCCTTCCTCTGGGGCTGCCTATCCCAACCTCTTGGCCACCCCTTCCAGAGACCATGTCACAGAAGAGTTTGTCCTGAGGCCTCACTCTCCTGACTAGCAAATGAATTTGCTGGGACACTATGGAAAGCTCATGTCTCTCCTTTTCTGGCCCCCTCCTTCCTCCTTCCACAGCCCTCCTCTCATGATCAGTTTTGGAACCCTGAAAAAAAAAATCAAATCATGTCATTCCTTCCTAGGTTTTGTCCCCTATAATTCCACTCCCATCTCAGTATTTTTCCAGATCAAAGTAACCTTTGCTACCTGTTATTTCCCTATCACAACATAAGCTCCTTGAGAGCAGATTGTTTGCTTTCAGTGTCGTGTCCCCAGCTCAGCATTCATTTCATATATGCTCATTTATTCATTCATCGGGATTGCGGACATGCTAAGTTTAATGAATTTCTGCTCTCATTTCTGCTAGAAGACACTAATTAGTAGAGGAATGGCCAAAATCCCCAGTTGCGGGTGTGAATAATCCACAAACTGGAGACAGCACCAGAGTCAAAGTTAGCCATAAATGGATTAAGGATTTGCTTCTTGCAGTTTTTAATATTTGTAAAAAGTCATCCTAGTATATGTTCATCTTTTTACAGAGGAGAATTTATGCTAAGATTCAACTTCTTATTTTCTACTTAGTATATTGGTTTTACAGATCCATAGGAAAGTGAAATAGGTTTTAATGAACTATTTTCTTCCCTCATTCTTTCTGAATCTTTCTTAATTAGAAGTGGTTCACTAGGGAGGAAGACAGAGATATTAGAAATAAACAAAACAGAAAAAACAAAAAACAAAAAGACACTAGTCATTTGCTTTATATTACTGATGTTTAAAGACAAATAAGTTCCTAAGGCACGTATCACATAAATCGCTTCCTTAGATTTTAAGAGAAGAGAATATGTCCTGTTCTTCTTGGCCCCAATTTTTCTTCTTGTCTCCAAGATAATAAATGCATGATGCATGCTTACTGACTATTCCCAAATCCAGGCTGGAGAAAGATTTTCCAGAGGATGGAACATACGTAGACTGGAGAATTCCTTTTAAGATCTTGCGCTGAAGAACTTTATAAAAAATTGCTCTCATCGTAGTAACAGCCAATTCTGGCTGCAGAGTAATAGTTGTGCTTTTTTCCCAACCTGAGCCAAACTATCATGACTCACACTATCTTAACTTAAAAAGATTATTCCCTTGGCTAAGAAGAAAGAGCCAATTGCTGTGGCAATGAGGTTGTTAGTGAAGGGGCAAACAGGGCTTGTGAGTAGATATAGAAATGATTTTCTCTCCAAATAACAGCACTTATTGAGTAGCTCTCATAAATACTTCCTGTTGGTGTCTTCCATTGGCATCCTTGCTCATCTGGAAAGATTTGTCCCCAGTTTTTCATTGCCATACTGTATTGGTGACTAAGTAGTCTTTCCTTTAGGGCAAGTGAAAACTATTTCACTTGCCACCCAAGTTTGTAAAAAGTCCTGACATTCCAGAGAACCTCAAGAGAGCCACACACACAAGCTAACTTTGCTCTGCATCCTCTTTCCTTTTTCAAAGGCAGGTGCCAATGAGGAGCCTTTGGAACAAAAAGGTTTGTCACTGAAGTCAGAAAAATCATTTTTGCAGGAGGTGAAACTTTCCAATAATCGCTGTGATGCAGAGTATGTGGAGGGTTGTCAAAAATAGGGCCAAGAACCCTGGACATCACACAGTATGCACTATATGACAGTAATATCAATGCCTAACTCAATCACGTAGCATCCATTATCTCATCACATCCTTTCAACAACTCTCAAGAAGACAGAGCTGGCATTTTATCCACATTTACAGATGAGGAAAAAGAGGGACAGAGAATATAGGACTTGTTCAGTCACATAACAAGTTAGTAGCAAAATCTTAGCTTAGCGCTCAGGCCATTTGATCCAAAGACTGTGCTCTTAGTAACACAGTCCTCTGCCCTATAAAACAGGAAACAAAACCATTTTATCCATATGCCAGTTTCATATAAATCACTACAAAAAATAGTTACATCCCAGCCCCCAACTTATGCAAAATGATGCTCAGAAAGTAATTTTAAATTATTGGGAAATTGGTGTATTTTTCCCTTAGAACAATGCCCATTTAACTCATAAAATATTTTAAGACTACTAAGGTACTTAAAAGATCCAAGCTACCATTTGCAACCATGCGTTTTTGGTGCAAAAATGAATTTCAACTTGAGAAAACAGAATTACATGCCCAGGGCCTGCTTTGGGATGAAGAAATTTGCCATTCCCTCCCCCCATGGAGGGCACTACAGACAGGAATTTCCCTCCATCCAAGGCACTGAGATTGTGAGGCAGGACTTCCTCCTTAGGTGCAATTCTTGGTCCCAGGTCAGCAACCTGGTCACTCCCTGCCCACTGCTCCCAGTCTCTCATCTCCAGTTTGCTGTGAAAAGCAGACCAAGAAGCAAGTCCTCAGGAACAATGACAGGGATGGAGGGACCTCCTTCCCAATCTCCCTCTAGCCCCTTGAAGGAAAAGAATAGACAAGACAGGAAAGGGCTGCAAGGGAGAAAGATATTTGCAGATCTTGATCTACAAATCCACAACAATGTCTTTTTGTCCATGAACAAATCAACAGTAATTTGAGGGAGGCAAGGCAGAGGTGGGGAAACATAAGCAACATGGAGAGCGTAAGAAACAGACAGACAGAGATGGAACCAGTCAGAAATCAAGGGAGACAAACCCAAGTGAGAGAAGCAGAGAAAAAGAAAAAAACAGAAGAGGAGGTCATGGAGACCGAAAGTGGGAGAAAGCTCTGGAAGGGGCAGAGGCCCCCAAGACACAAAGCTTGTCTGCCTGCCTCCCCGTCTCTGTACTGATTCACTGAGAAGCGCGGCTCCTCTCCCCAGTCCTCCCCTCTGACCTCACTACTGACCTTCTCCACTTTCCTGGGGCATCCCCCCTTGGAGTCTCTCATGCTCCCCACCTGAGTCACCCTAGACCCCCCCTTCTCCTATCCCAATTGCTGCCAGTGCCCTTCTCTGTCCTGCTCTTTGCACAGCCTGTCTCCCTCACACGTCAGCCCTCGCCAGGTCATCCTGCGCTCCACAGTGAAAGCGCATGTTTGACCACATCACCCATTCCAGTTCTTCCCATCCCTCTGAGGATCAAACAGAAAACCCTCTGTGGCCATCTATAACCTTCCTCGCCCACACATACCATGTACCGTGACACCAGAGTCACTGACCCTCTTGCTGTCCCTTGGTCCCACTCAGACCATCTTCCACGCCTGGAATCCTCTCCCTCCTGGTTTCCTTCAAGTCCCAGCTAAAGTCCCTCTTCTCTGGGAGAAGCCTCTCTCAGTGCTGGCACCTTCCCTCAGCTGAATATCTCCACGTGACTCTGTGGATAGTTTATCTGTACAGTTATCCACATACTGTGTGCCCCATTAAAGTGCATGTTCCCTGCAACAGGAACTGGGGGTTTTGATTGGGGATTAGGGTTTGGTTTTTGCCTTTCTCTGTATTCCCTGTGTCTAAGCACAGTCCCTGGAATATATTAAGTACCTAACAAATGCTTCTTGACTTGACAAGGTCTAGCTAGGAAGCACTGGAAAACTAAATTCAAGTTGTTCACAATTTTTTTCTACAGGAGATGGGTAAAAACATTAAGATTTTTAACTATGACATGCTCAATCTGGAACAGACAAAATTAAAAAGTGGAAGACCAGTGAAGGGAGAGGAACAGAAAGAGGCAATATGAGGAAAAAGGGAAGAAAGGGAGGACATCCAATGCTGGGTCAAGGGAGAGAAAGAGGAGATCCTAGATGAAGAACCTGAGAGCATGGCAGACTTCAACAAACTGGGAACTCCCCTTTCCCAGGCCTTTAGTTTTCTCCTGAAGTCCTACATCAATTTAAAAAGACAAGACAAGGTAGGGCACACATTCCCCCATGCAGCAAGGTCTTCCAGGACTCACTACACCCAGTCTGGAACATCTAGCCATAGCTCCACAGATGCATAAAGAACTGAATGCACTGAAAGAAGCAGGTGTGAAAGCTAAGAGCTTTTGTAATCCCCAGACAAGAGTTCCTCTCCATTTGGAAAAAATTTTCCTGGAGGATGTTTTGCTCATTTGCATAGTATAACAACAACAGCCTTTCCCAGAATTCATCCTCAAAAAAATCTCCTACCACCACTATTACCACCCAGATTCTTCTGGAAACTCACTAACATCACTTATCTGTTCTTACCTTGCCAGCTAGAGAAATCGCCAACACACGAGCACACCAGCTTTCCTCTGCCTGGCCTAGTAAACTTCCAGCTATCAAACGTCTAAAATATTACAGGCAAATTCCTTGAAGAAAAACTGGGAATGTACACAGATGCAAAAACTGTATTTTGGATCTGCGTGGGAAGGAGAAGCTTCGGACTGGATGGTTTTTGTCAGCTACCCTGAAGGGCTTCCTGCTGAAGAACCCAGGCCTTGGGTGGCACAGACTACCCCAGAGGCTCAACTTGCCCAGTCACTATGAGCAGGAGTGACCGGGTGGTCCTCACACTCAGCTCATTTCTATTCAATTATTAAGGGCTTACTGCTTGGGGGTCAATGTTTTGGGGAAAACAAGAGAGGTGGGGGAAGAACTACCACTGCCCTGTTAAAAGCATTAAAACCAAGGGGGTACTGTGTCACTCTGCAGACTCAGAGGGGCAGAGGAAAGGCAGGCTGGCTGGGAAGGCTTCCTGGAGGGCAACCATCATGTACCAGTGCTTTAGAGAAAATAATCTCAAGCAGCAAAGGTGAGGAAAAAGCACCCGAGCAGGTAGCAGCAAGGTGCCTGGAATACAGACAGAATGAAGGGGGATGATCTAGGATGAGAATCCACTACGTCTCTCACTTCCAATGTCAAGAACAGTCAGTAATTCTCTTGTCCTGGGCCTGCATTTCCTTCCACTATGATCAGAATGAGAATCCGTGACACCAACAAGGTACCCAAGCCCTGAACAGAGAGGCCCCAACCCCACTCTAACATCAGCTCTGGGGAGGCCTCCCCACTCCCAATGGCAGACACACGCAGACTCATGAAATGGACACCAACGTGGCAACCGTCCCTTTCGCTGCCTTCTTACCTGCAGGTTGTTGAGCGGCTCCATCTTCATAACCGGGCCCAAGGTATTGAGGGGGAGGGACACATCAATGCTCTGGTTCGGCATCAGCGGAGTATGGATAGCCAAAGGAGTGCTAGGGATGACCCCAAAGCTATGAGAGAAGAGAAAGCAAGGAGACTGAAAAGTGGCAGCATTCCCCAGCCACGCAATCCTGGATAATGGAAAGAGCAACGGAGCCTGAAGAGCTAGATCCCGCCGAGCCCAGGCTTGTGCTCCTCCAGCCAGAGCTAAGGTGCTCACATCCAGTGTGGCTTCTCCTCCCGCAGACTGCTTCTCCAAGTGCCTTTCAAATGGGCTCCTTTCCATCCATTCCCACCTGATGCAAACCCATTATTCTATGTGTGATTCCCAGGCCATCTTAAGGAGAGGGAGAAGAAAGATCAGAGCAAAGGAGAGCGATGATGTTATGGGGCCACAAAGACCCACAGGCAGCCCTAACCAGAGGACAGAATTATGCATTGGCAAATTTTACTTTTCTTCCTACTCGCTCTTTTTTGTTCAGATTATCCGATGACTCAAAGGAAAACAGTCTTCTAAGCAAAATAGAGCTGATTAACTTGTGTACTCTAAATGACTAAGAAAACTGAGGCTAAATTTGGTCAGCCACGCTTTTAGCAGGCAGCACCTACCATCCAGCTAATTTTCAAGGATGAAGATGGGGCAGTGTAAAAGGGGAAAAAAAAACTAAGAGCAAAAAAAGTGATGTTTACTAAAAAAAAAAAAAAAAAAAAAAAGCAAAGATAAGAAACAGCCATGAAAGAAAAGAATTTTAAAAAGGCAGATCAGGTAAAAATCAGCATAAAGAATGAAATGGACAATTTGGGATATGTTTTGCCTCACCTAATTAACACATTACCGTCACAATACTTAAATAGCATTTCAAGTTTGGAAAACACATAAAAATATTGTCTTATTTTGTCCTCACAACTTTGAAAGGAAGGTACTATTATTACCATCCCCATTGTACAGACGAGAAAACTAAAGCACAAAGATTTAATTAAGTAGTTTGCCCAGGATCACACAGCTAATAAGTATCTGAGCCTGGATTTGAACTCAAGTTTTCCTAATCTAGATCCAGCACTTTATATATGATGTACCAGCAAGGGGTCTATGAACTTTCATGTTTCACTTAGTTTTAGAAACAACACCTAGTAGTACGTAACACATTGGCTAAGACTAACTAAATTACATAGAAAATCTATCCCTTAAATACAAGAAGTATTATCCAATCTGGAAAAGGATACAAACAAGGCTTCTAGTTATGGCTCAGGAAATGGACTGTTTCATTTGAGTACAATCAAGCTAAACTCAAAGAAGCTCATTACCAAAAGGCTGGCCATCAGAGGCTTGGTTTTGTCACAACAATACTCATGAGGTGTAGAGAAGTTAGGTGACATCTTTGGTGACATCTATACCCATGCAAACATGAATTTTTTGAAGTATTGAAAAAAATAAATTCTATATTTTTAAAAGAAAAACATGAAATCTATTCCTCAACCAACCTTTCAACCAACCAGTCTTAAGGTCCCTGTTAAAAACACTAAAATAGGCATTTTATTAGGGATGGGTAACTATTCTTGATGACTTACTAGCCCAAAGGGTCTCTATCTGTCCTATTGATTCTAAGCCCAGAATCAGAGGAAATCAGAGGAAACTTGCCGTGAGCCATCAAAGCCATCTCTTTCATTTGAACATGTCTTCACTCTGCAACCTAACACTGTTCTGAAACAGACTGTACCTTCAGAAGAAATTTCCTGGACAGCTCATGGGCAAGGCAGACACACTGATGGTTTCTGATGTGCCAATTCAAAAATTATTCCAGACAGTGAAAATACTTGCAAATGGTTTAGAGTGAATTAAAATGATGGATGATGCAAGCCCAGATTTCAGAAATATAACCTTTTGGTTAGCACAAAAAGATCTGATGATTCAAGAGTCAATTACTCCTATTTTATAATTTTTTTTAAAAATCCCACAAGTGAAATCTAGAAGCTACAATATTTCCATCTCCTTTCTTTTTTTTTTTTTTTTTTATCCTTTTTCAAAGGATAGCTCATTATGTGGTGCAAAGAGAAAAGACATGTTTGAAAATGAAGGTAATTAAAAAATACAAAAGCTATTTTATGGGATTTGTAGTCAGTTCCTTAAGCCATGAAAACTTAATAGGGACCACCAGTGCTTCAGAACTCTTAGACTTGGGCCTTTTTACTTCCTTCCTTCTGGGTTTCTTGTTAACACAAAAGAAAAGGAAATGCCAAAAGCCAACAGTCAGTCTGCAATATATAGTTAAATACCTTGTGTTCCCAGTAACAAAAGGAGGGATATGGAAAGACACTGTAAGGAACTATCTATGCATAGTGGTATTCTTGTTCCCAGTGAAAACTCACTTTTTGGAGATTTTTTTAGTTCACTCAACAAACACTTGTTAGGTGTGGTTAGTTGTTATGACCCTAATGGGGTCATAAAGAGTCAGTTACAACTAGAACAGCTGAACCACAATAGCAATGAGCATACAAAGAAAAGCAGAAAATCCTTCAGCTCCTGCATTTAGGTTACAGTATTTCAACAAAAAATGTACTCCTGAATGGCTTCATGAATGGACAAACTTCCCCCCTACCCCCCACCCCAAAAATCAAAAACAATTTATATGAAATGACACAAAACAAAGCAATGAAAAACAGAATTTTAATAATGACGTCGGTAACCTCAAAGAGAGCAGCACTGAACACCTTCAGAAGTGTGATCAATGCAGTCTAATCATGACTTCAGAGGCCTGGAAGAGAAGCATACCTCTGCCTGTAACAGTAGTGGTAGACTACAGAAGTGGAATGGTATAAACATTTTTAGACATGGCCAATATGTTGATTTTTTTGTCTAACTGTGTCACTATTAGGAAGGGTTCTATGATAAGATAGGAAAAAGAGGAGATATTGAAAGTGATGTTAAAAAAAAAAATTAACAAAATATGTAGAAGTTAAAAGCCCACATTTTCCAGCATTTCTAGTCAGAGAAATGTCTCATGGTAGTTGGTATTTGGGCTTTTGCCATCATACACCTACCTGGACAGAGAGTGGCTGAGATGAAAATGGACCTGAGTCCAGAGCCCACTCAGGAAAAGAGACTTCCCAAGATTTAATGACCCAATCTTTGCTTGAACATGAGGCAAAACGTCTATACCAAAGCCGGGCTGAGTAGTTCAGGTTTCTCACCTGTTTTTGTTAAACTGAATAGCAAAATCTGTCATATGCTGCAAAGCTTTGTTGGTGAAGTTCATGTCCATGTAGATGTGGCCCTGCCGGTGAGTGAATGTTCCTGAAATCTCCAGGCCTTTTGCTTTCACTGCAGGGAGCCAAACCTGGAAGACAAAATAAAAGCCATTTGGACCAGGCAATGCACCATCATTGAGATTTCATGAGAAAAACCACAAAGCTAAATGTCCCTTTGGGAAGTGTATCCAAGGAACAAAACAAAAGCCTCTCTGCAGTGCCGGCTGTTCTGATTAGCCACCATAGTTCATTCCTAATTATTCAGGGATTGATGATCAAGTCTGCCCCTCTCCCCTGACCAACAAGTCATGGCTTCTTTGTGCCTATAGTATGGAGAAGTAAAGGAGGATGAGGAAATTGAGACAAATCCCGACAGGATTTCATACTACTGGTTCAAAATTCAGTAGTAACAAAGTAAATGCTAAAAAAAGTAAAATGCTATTAAGCATATTGGGGTTCTAAGAATTTTATCACTGCCATTTTCAACCAGACCTCTGAGCCTTATTATATTCAAAACACTGCATTAAACCTGCCTAAATCTACAATGGAGTCTAAAATTGATCATATGTCACATGCTTTGTCCTAACTTTCTAAGATAATATTATATATTTGAGAGGTTTTACAACTGTATGTAGAGTTAGGCGAAGGCCTGAGTAAGGATCATTTAGCCAACACCAACTTGATGACCTGTTCTCACCTAAATTACACCAGAACAACTTTGTAGAGAGGATAATCAACAGAGCAGAATGTATATGTAATATATATAAATCCTGGAAAGGACAATCTGAGATCCTCTGTAAGGAAACCAGACAAATATGTAAACAATTCAATAAGAAAGAAAATTGCATGGCTCCCCAGAAGGCAGGAAAGCATACCAAGTATAGTCAGGCCAGGAGCTCTGACCTGGTGAGACACTCCTATATTTTGAAGGGACCTTAACCCTCAAAAGAGCTTCTCCAATATCATAAGGTCTTATTTTTCATATTCTTATTAATTCCACATTTATGCTTCATACATCATGATCCTGTAATTTAGCCAATGTGTGACTACCCCTTGCCCATCTGACAGTGATTTCACTATATCGTAGTCATTGGTTTTGGGTTTTTTTTTTTTTTTTTTTTAGACTTGTTATAGTAAATACAAATCCATCATTCTGCGCTCATCTGGTAATGAGCTTCTTCTAAGTTAATTAAATGGAACCTCAGATAATAGTCTATAACTAGGCCAATCCTTAAAGATTTTCTACTTGATAGGTCTGACAGAATTTATATAACCCCTTTGTTCAAAAGTAAATTTGTTTTACATTAGTAGCAAATAGTAGAAAACTGAAAAGGAAAAAAAATTTTCTATGTTACAAGTGCTATTATTGTAAGATTAAGGGGAAGAAAATACTGCAGTGAAAAGAATAACCAGACTGGGAATCAGCAGTCCAGAGCTAAAGTCTCAGACCTTTCACCAGCTACCACACAACCATGGGCAGGTCAGGATCCCTCTGGTTCTTAGGGTTGTATTAGATGAAATCTGAGGGCTCCTTCACTTCTCATAAATGATGACTCTCAAGAGTCAGAGAATAGCACATTACCCTTGGTATGCTTTATGTTTTTTTCCTACTGTTTAGAAAAAAAATTAAAATACCAAAAGATTTTTAAAAATAGTGTTAGATTTCCCCTGGACTGACTTCAGGGTTGACAGACTGAATGATACTGTATATGTACAGGAAAAGAGCAAACCTCCTCAAGATTTTAAGCCAAATGGACCAATAATAAATAACAGCTAATGTGGCAAGAATAATAGTGGTCTCTGGTTGGTGAGTTGGAGCCCTGCCATCTCCTCCTGTCCCCGGAACAAGGGGACAAAAGTTCCAGATCTAAGAAACAGCATAAGTCACGTGTGACACCCAAATCACAAGAAGCCCAAGCCCCATCCAGCAAGAAGGTCCCACCATAAGGATGTTCTCTTGACTTACAGCTTTGGGAGCCACAAACCCTCCAGGTGCCAGGCCTATCCCGGTGGAGAGTTCAAAGAGGTCATTGAGTCCACTGCTAACCACAGCAGGAGTAGGTGATGGAGCAAATGTCGCAGGCACCGAAGATGGAATGAAGGACTGTCCCACCTACAGGGGAAAAAACAATTTCAGTCCAGAAGGAAGAGGAAGGGACAGTGTAAACTCCACACATCTAGCCAACCCTGAGGGCCGGAGGACAGTCGCACAACTGACAAGAGGAAGCAATCCCGGTGACTGGGGGAGCCTCGGCCACTCAGCCTCTTTCTTGTCAATACCAGACCAGGCTTGTCACCCAAACAGGCTTCACTTTCACAGGAACGCACGCTTGAGGCTATTTTTGAGAGAGCACAGAAGTACAGAATGAGGACACAGGGACCCAAGGTGGGCTTTTTTTTCTTTCCAATTTTAGCTTCCATGATTCTTTGCAAAGGCCTCTGGAAGGGGAAGGGAGTGCTTGTGCAGGAAAGAGCAGCAGCTCCAGCTCCATTGGGGTCTGCCCATCTCTTTAGTCATATTTTGTTTCCCATTCCAAGAATAAGCACTTAGGGGCTCCCTCCCCCTGAAAAATGGGTCTTTTCTCTCTCAAACACACTCTCTCAGAAACCTCTTTCAAAGTCCAGATCACTCTGCACTCATTTCATGCTAGATGATACCAGGGCATCATAAGAGCATTTCCTAACCAAAACAGGAGTTTCAATTTCTTTTGAACTATTAATGACAGGAAACCAGAAAAATTTCTGAAGAAACCAACACTCCAAGCCCTGAGGATGTAACCTAAAAGAGAGTGGGACACCACCCCGACAACTCAAAGTGACTTTCTCTCACCCTGCTGCTCTTCTAGCCCTGCCATCTTGGTCTGCCCATACTATGTGTTACAGCAGCAATGGCTGCTCAGAGAACGAGTGGAAAAAATGGATGGCACTTACTGCCGGACTTCCTCCAATGCCCCCGCCAAGGTCACTGCCAAGCTGAAAGAGAGAAAGGAGAGAGAGGAGAGAAAGGTAGAGTTCATTTAGCTACATACTAGAAGCGAGAACAGAATTTGCAGTTTGGAATACTGTGTAGCTGGGGAATACATGCTGTCTAATAACTTGTCTCCACTGGGACAAAGAAGGTCTGGGCTGTAATGTTCTGGGAAGGACATCTATGAGAAACCCTCAGAAGGAAAATGGAGCTGAGATCTCTCCAGGACACTTCAGATCCAATCTTTCCATAACAGTCCTTCGACAAACACAAACAGGATTTAGAAGAAATCTGTCCCCAAACACGGACATATTCCAAATATCCTTTTAAACAGAAATTCAAACCCTGTGTATGCATTTATCTGTGCCACCTGCTCCTTGGCACTTCTGAACAGTCTTTTTGTTGATAAACAAGCAAAGCAGCATAAATAAAAATCAAAATTGCATTTTCAGATCTGTGCCAGCAGCCACAAATCAAGAAATGGGGTTTAAACTTAATGAAATGCTAAGAGAGAAAATAACTGGGTCCACACACCACCTGTGGACTCTGGCTTTACAACTCTCCTTCCTACTGATTCCTTTGAGATTCTGCTGAGAAGAGAATCTGTTGGGTATGCATAGCTTTTTTGGCAGAAAGCTGAAAAACTGAACTAGAGTCCTGGCCTTGCTGCTAAATTTCACCAGACTGCGAAAACTTCCTGTGCTTTTTTTTCTCATTTGTAAAAGAAGTCACTCACTCCCAAAAGACTTCTTATTCTTAGTTCCCTTCCAGCTCTGAAATCCTGTGATTTGAAAGGACTCAAGAAACTGGCAAGACACTGACCCATTAATTAGCCCTTTAAACATTATCCACTTTAAGTTGAGGGTGCCATAATAAAGATCTTATAAAAAGATTTAGTCATGATAAAAAGCCATATGAAAACAAAAAAAAAACCCCACTATACTAAAAACCCATCTTTTCACTAAATATTACCCTTTTAAAGAAAATACTATTTTCCACTAGGTAAATTACCACCTCCCAAGATTTTTATACATCTAATATCCTGTAGAAATAAGGTGGATGACAACATAGGACAAAAGATGGACCATTCCAGAGTTGTTTGCACTTCTATGCATGAAATGCCCAAGGGGAAAGTCTCCATTGTGTTGGATAGAGCATTTACAGAAATTATGGAAGCCCATGGCCAAGAATCACAGAGGCATCAATGAGCTGCAATCCAAGCCAGGGAGACTAATGAACCACATCCCTGAGATCATGGGCTCAAAGAAGTATTCCAAGCTCTGTGCTTGGCTCTTGCCTGACATCTGCAGATTCCTCACCATGGAGCACAGCACACTCAATGTTCTCTATAAGAAAATTTTGTCTTCTGTCAGTGAAAGTGGGAGGAATGACCAATTCTGTGAAGATTTACTTTGTGTGTCCCCTGGATCTTACAGAACTTTAGAGCTTTACCTGATGGACTCAACATAGAACTTAAAACCGATATGTGCTAGATAATGATTTTTTCCCCCATGACGGCTGATTTCTATTGTCCATGGATGCCACAAATGCCATGAATTTAAATTAACAGGCATGTTCAAAGTAAGATATGGAAATAGAAAATCCCAGTGTCACCGTTTTTAAAACCCTTTCAGCATGGGACGTCAAAATCACAAATGGAAAAGATATTCACATAGCACTTTTCTTTCAAGTTCTGCAATAACATCTACCACATTTAAGAGTTTTCTGCAAAGCATAAAGTTCTATTAATTGAACATTAAAAAAGTCAATTCCTATCATGTACAAAGTCTAAGTCAGCATTAAAGGTGGGGTATCATCTATTTAAATCAGAGATGAAAAACAAATGCACAAATTAACTACAAGTAAAATGTGTTAAAAATCACAAGAAACAGAATAAAGTGCTGTTGGGATCTCAAAGAGGGAAAGACTGGTTCTAGCTAGGGGACCAGGAAAGATCACATATGGACATGGGTTCTTGACTGATCCTAGAAGACTAAAAAATTGAGGACAACAGAAGAAGGCAAGGGGAGAAAAAAGGCAAAGGAAAAAGAACATTCTAGGAAAAGGGAATACTGTAAACTCAGAAATGTATGGAAGAAGACAAACTCAGGGCTGGCTTGAGAAATAATAATATTTCTGTCTGAGACGGATAAGTTACCGGAATGAGATGATAAAAGAAATAAGACTTAAAAGGGCCAAGTGGCAAAATTATTAAATGCCTTTCATATAGAAGGCTTGAAAAAGAGTCTGGTTCAATACAAAGTCCATTATGGTAACAATGACTAAGGTGAAGAAAACTTAATCAAACGGTCACAGACACTCAGTGCAGAGACAGAGAATTCCACTCCATTTTTTCTGGCAAATAGATGGGTCAAATTAATCAAGTAATATTTTTCTGTACTGTACCCAGAAGCATTTATAAAACATATCAGTACTAAAAATTCAAGATAAGATTCAACTGGTTGTCAGTATCTCTGGAGTATCTAATTGTTTTCATTATCACATGAAAGAAATGTCTGGCACTCAAGTGAGAAGAGAAACTCCAATGAAGGAGAGAAAAGACCAAACCAAAAACCAGGAAGGATTCAGAAAAATTCTGTCTTATTTATCCAAATGTTATCATCACACTCAAAGGCTAGCAGCATAACCCTGAAAGACATAGGATTCTGTATAACTCTGGTATCCAAGGATAAGGAAAAAGCAAACACTTGAAGGCAAGCATGCTTATGAATGATGAGCAAAGCTCTCTGGGTTCTGATAGCTCTTAGCTTCATAGAAGCAGGGCATCCTCACAATGTGCATTTCCAAGGTTTTGGTCTTTTCATCCTTGAATATTATGTTAATATCTCAGTTGAAGGAAGACTACATATTCTTCCTCTATACTGTTTGTCATTATTAGTTATAATACAGTCACTGAAGAGCAATTCCAATCACTGTTTTATTTTTGCTCAGTTTAGCAGATAAAACCCCACTAGGATCTCAAGCCTTAATCCTGTGGTGATAAAGCCCAGGATATACCAGAGCAGAATAATAAAAGCAGCTCCCATTTATAAAGCACTTGAAAATATCCTAAAATAATTTCCACATGCTACTTCATTGGCTTTTTCACAACTAACCTGCCAGGTCAGTACCACAGGTGTAATTAACCATATTTACAGATGAGGAATATTAGGCTCTAAAAGGTGAAAGAACATGCCCAAACATTGGAGGAAGGTTTCAGACATCCTCCTTGCTTCACTCTGCTCCTCTCAAAAAAATCTGTCCCTTTAATTCCTACTCTCCGTTCAACAGAAAAAGGAAAAATAGCAGCATGACGGATAGTCTTGAAAGCCCTTAGGTCGTGACCCTAGGCCCACTTCTTTCAGATACCAAGTATGCCCCCCTCACCCAAGATTTAATCCTGATGCAATTCTCCAACAGCTGCAGACCCATAACAGTGAAGGGAGCTTCCTTAATAGAAGTTCTCTGGATCAATAACATTTCATATTCATTTCCACCCTCCCAACCCATGTTCAGTCATTTTTTTTTCAGTTGTGTCCGACTCTTTGACCCCATTTGGGGTTTTCTTGGCAGAGATGTGCTGTTCTTGAGTGCTTTGCCATTTCCTGCTCTGGTTCATTTGACAGATGAGGAAAACAGGAGGCAAAAAGGGTTAAATGACATGCCCAGGATCACGGAGTGATGAACTGTCTGAGGCCAGATCTGAAACAGGAAGATGAGGATTCCTCTCTAGGTTGGGCACTATCTACTGCAATACTAAGTTGCCCCATCTCCATCCTCCTCCCAATCCCCCCAAATCCCTATCCTTTGTAGGTTTAATTTGGATGTAGCTACATTCGGCCTCTGGCCACTAGGATACAACAAAGCTGAGAGAACGCTCTCCATCACATTGTGGCCAGCAGGATGAAAAAGGGCCATGTATAGCTCAGCCCAGAGCAAAGACAGAGACATTCGAGAGAGACACCTTTCTGTCCTGGTCCTTACTTAACCATGCTGATCCAATTTGCTCAGGCGAAGGAAGTCAACTGCTAGTTAAATTCTGGTGGCAAACAGCCTTCTGACAAGGAAGTAGAGACAGCCAGCCACTGTAGCCATCACTGAACTCCACAAACTTACTCTAGGATAGACTCCTCTTGGTTCATTGTAACAGCCACTTCCAATTGGCCCAGGCTGCTTTTTTCCATTTTTGCCACAAAGAAAAAAATGCCACTGTAGTAAAATGGAAAAGATAAAAAAAAAAAAATCAAGTAATAAGCTATGAATGATTTCAGGTGCTGAAATTTATGTGGGGGGGAGGGGGTGAGAGGGAAAGTCTCGGGACTAGTTCCCTCTTCTACACTTCAGTGGCTAGAGATGCCTCAGCCAGGGCTGATCAAGGAGGCTAATGGACGGTGTACCTGTAGCTGCAGCTGAGGGCACTGCCTTCCCTCTCTCGTGGTCTGGAATTGGGGTCAGGGTGCATTTACTACCTACAGGCATCTCTATTACATGCTCTGTGAGTTATGGTTGAAGAGGGCCAGCAGCTGTGCAGTTAACGGTCATTTCTAAGACAAAGTTGTCAGCCATATTATGTGAGTCCTCAAGCAGAGAGCTTGGGGACTGACAAGTCTTGTCTGAGTACAGGGCTCTGACCAGAATAAACAGAATCACTCATCAAGCATCTCAAGGACAGCTTCACACTTTCACAAAAGGTGAAAATAAGGGAAGAACATGAGACTAAAGCATATTCTAGAATGGACCCAAGTCTGTTTGCCAGTAATGAAAGGATAAAGATTTTCTAAACACAATCAACAGGCTGAACAGACACAAGAAAACCTTTCCACTACAATGAAAGATTTGGGATAGGTATCTTAAAACACAATCTTCAGAGGTGGGCACCATGTTTTTTGTTACTTGGGATTTTAAAAACCTCCTCTGAACCACAGGTTTGGTTTTTGAATATTTCATGATCAGACACTGCTCCCGGGCAGAATTCTACCCTCACTGATTGTTGCTTTATTGAGGTGGGGGAGGGATCTGAAGATGAATAGATGGGAAGCCAAAGTATAACCTAAATTTATATGACATGTAAAAACAGTTTTGATTCTGGACTCAGAAAAGAATATTTTTCAAAACAGTATATGCAACCCTACCAAAAACAATGAAATTTAGGTTAGAATCCTGTGTATAATGTTTAAGTTCTTAAATTATAGTGTGATTTTTTTTTTGCTATTCCTTTTCTCATTTTACAAGGTCAATGTTTCCTAAGGGAAAACAGGGTATTACTTCAACTAATGAGACATAATCTATTTAATCCCTAATGAGTGGTTCAGAAATGGACTATAAAACACAACCAAAGTAACAGCTAAGAGAAGCTTTGATCAGCACTTTTCAAAGACAACTTGGTTCAGTGAAGATAAAGACATCCACAGCATAATTGGGTATACTGCTGCTGTTCAGATGCTCAGTCATGTCCAATTCTCCACAACCCTACAGACCGAATCAGGCCCTTCTATCTTCCACCATCTCCCAGTCTGTTCAAGCTCATGTTTGGCATCTCCCTAACACTATCAATTCTTCTCATCCTCTACTGTACCATTCCTCTTTTTGTCTTTGATCTTTCCCAACCATCAGGGTCTTTTCTGATTTCTATCTTTTCATCATGTGGCCAAAGTAGTTAAGCTTCATCTACAGTATTTGACCTTCCAAACAGAATACTTTAAATTAATTTCTTTAAGTATTTACTAATTTGATCTCCTTGCTGTCACCACAATTTGAAAGCACTATTTTGCAATGTTCAGCTTTCCTTATAATCCAACTTTCACAGCCATACATTGCTACTGGAAAAAACATAATTTTGACGATATGGACCTTTGTCAGAAAGGTGATGTCTGTTTTCTAGTATGCAGCCACAGCTTTTCTTCCAAGGAAAAAGCATCTTTTAATTTCATGGCTACAATTGCTGTCCACAACGATCTTTGAGTCTAAGAATATAAAAATCTGCCTCTGCTTCCATTTTTTCTCCATCTGCTTGCCATGATCTTAGTTTTTTGTTTTTTTGTTTTTAAGTTAAGCTAACTTTCACAATTTTATGCTTTAGCTTCATCAAAAGGCTTAATTCTTCATTTTCTGCCAATGATATCATCACTCTCATTTACTCATAGATTACTTAAAAAAAAGAAAAAAAGACTACTATATTAAACATCTCATTAATGATATATTCAAAAAATATTAGACAGGGCTTCCAGAACTAATCTTTTCCAAGCTAATTCCTTTGGAGAGAATTTTCTTGAAGAATTTTATCACAAAAGGAACAAATCTTTAACAAATCTTCTAATGTACATACATGACATCATATCCATGTCCACATTATCAGTGTAAATGAAGAGGAGCTATTCTAAAGGTTATTCATTGCTTAGATGATAGTTAGACAGTGCCATCCACAGAACCATGATAAGCAGTGCTTGGTCCCTATTTTCTACTGGGGTGCAAAGGATATGTCACATCTTTTCTTCCAAAGGGCAGCTAACAAACCAAATTCAAGTTATTAAGTAAAATTAATTAAGTTATGCATTTAATAGAAGTACTCCAATTTGTTTCTGGTATGAATTTAAGTGATGTTGGATTTCAGGCTAAGAAACGTATGGCAGCTTCAACCAGCCTGATCCCTGGCAACAAAAGTGAACAAATCCCACCTACAGAGATTTGTCTAGTTCTACGATTCACAATGTCGAATCCCACTGGCCAAAAGTCTAAACACAACACTGACATTAAAACAGGTACTCTTTAGAGCTAGCAATGATTGCTCTATAAATTGTTTTCAAATTAGCATAAAAATCCTTACAATAAAGACCAATAAATTATTCAAAATTAATGTGAAATTTTTATTTTTGACAGTGAAAGCCAAGTAAGAGTGACATTTAAGAAACATTTGAAGACAGGGTCTTTCAGGAAACAGAGTGGGAAGGATTAGACAGACTGAGGATTCAGCAGTCACGTCTTACCCAACTAGGACTTTCATGATCTATTTTCTTGCATACTGAGCAAATTTCTCAAGTTAAGGCCCTTTCCTTTCTGAAATAAAGAAAGAGGACTCTTGAGTAATGCTTCCTTTCCATATTAATAACATCACAAATCTAAATGGAATAATGCACAGGCTTTAATGAATAGAAGGCTGTAACTCAGCCAAAGATTTCTCCTGACAGCCTGAAAGTAAAAGTCAAATTCCAGCAATTCAAGTATAACCTTAAAAAAGCTCCATGGATGCCAGACTGAGTGTCAAAGATGTTCCCCCAGCCTCAAAAACAAAAATGCTATGGTGTTGAACCCAGATATAATGTTACTTCCTATCCCATACCAAATCAGAAAGACCTGTTAAGAGGCAGATCCAACTATGAAAAAAAAAAATCACATTACTTCGAATAATTAGTCTCCAGAAAAAAAATCAATACTTCCAAACACCAACTGAAGATAGTGTTAATAAGGTTTGTTTTTTTTTTAAACTAAGCATGAATGTTATACCAACATCAGCAAAACAAATCAATCATTTAAGGTTAAATGATCAATTTACAATTCTGAAGGACATGGTTGTCTCCAACAATGAGATGCTTCAAACCAGTTCCAATTGTTCAGTAAAGAAAGCCATATACACTCAGAGAGGGATCTGAATGTGGACCACAATATAACATTTTCACATTCTCTACTGATGTTTGCTTGCATTATGTTTCTCTTCTCAGATTTTTTTTTCTTGTAGATCCGATTTTTCTTGTACAGCAAGATAACTGTACAAATATGTACACACATATTCAATTTGTCAAGTATTTTAACATAATTAACATGTATTATTAGACTTCCTGCCATCTAGGGGAGGGGATGGGGGGAAGGAGGGAAAAATTTATAACAGAAGGCTTTGCAAGAGTCAATGATGAAAAATTACCCATGCATATGTTTTGCAAATAAAAAACTTTAATAAAAAAAAATCAATCTACATCCCAAGCCAAATCATTAAGCTTTTATTATTGAGGGAAGAAAAAAATAGTACCCTTTAAAAAATTCATTTAGCAAGATACAGGGATGGAAGGGCTTCAGCAGTCAGGATAAAGGACTACAGGGAAATTCACCCTTAATTTAGTTCCTATTATGCCAGAGTGGGTATCCTACTTTTCACATCTCAATCTGAAATAGGCTACATCTCAGTGGTTTTTAAGAAGGATAAATATCATTAACATAGGATTGGAGACAATAGAAATGGCAGATACCCCAAAAAGGGGAAATGGGTAACAAGAAAAAAAGAAACTCTCTCCAGAAACCACAAGGCAAGTGCTAGAAATAAAGAGAAAAATGAACATCCACTGGAAGTAACAGCCTTCTTGTTGGGGAAGGAAAGGGGAGGAAATAAGTATCTGTATAGTGCCTGCTTTGTGCTCAACACTGAGCTAATAATACACTATTTTCTTTTTATATCCTAAACTGGTATACAAGAAGCAGAAATATAAAAATATGCAAGCAAATATATTGTAACAAAAGGCAAGTGAAGTGGTTTTGGTAGTTGGACTAGCAATGCAAAGGTAAAAATTTTTAAGTAACAATGGACCTAGGCCCCAGTCTAGAGGCCTAGACTGATGAGGAGAGTGGAAGGGCAAAGAGACATGGAATCCAAGGGCAAAGGAGAGAAGGGGCCCTCCCTGAGGAAGAGGAGGATCCTCTTCACAGGAGGTGGTGCCTGACTGTCTGATAAGGGTCAGCCAACCCAACTGTGGCCTTTCTGTATGAGGGTGAATGAGCTAAGAACAGTTACTACATTTTTCAATACAATAAAACTACTTAAAAATGTAAAAATGGAACAGCTAGGTGATGCAGTGGATAGAGCACCAGCCCTGAAGTCAGGAGGGCCTGAGTTCAAATCTGGCCTCAGACATTTAACACTTCCTAGCTGTGTGTCCCTGGGCAAGTCACTTAACTCCAATTGCCTCAGCAAAAAAAAAAAAAAAAAAAGTAAAAATCACTGTAGAAAAACAGATTGTTCCAGTTTGCCCGTACATGGTACATACTGTTGGGATTCATAGCAAAACCATGTTTGTAAAGCATTCTCATTCCTTATCATACTTTCACATCATATGTTTGTGAGCGTTCACATGCATCACTGTATCTTTACCCATTATTATATACTATAATCTCTGCGAAGGCCGTGAACTACAAGAAGTTGGAACAGGACTTCTCTGACCTAAAAAATGGTTCACAATTTGGCTCTTCTTTCCCCCATCCAGCTACACTCCTTGGACTTCTCTATCAACCCACCAGGATCCTTATCATCTGAAAAGCGTATCAGCTTAGGTCTTCATTAATCAACAGAACTCTCTAAAGGAAAGTAGAGGGAAGGTTCCTCCCCAAACCTTCATTTAGGGAGGACCCCAAGCCTGTCATCTCTTTATTTCCCAATTCTTCATAAGCTCTTGGAAAGCAGGGATTTTTTTTTTTCTTATTTCTGGCTGTGTATATCCCATGCCTGGCAAGAATCAGAACTAAATGCTTGGTTGACGTAACTCTCAAGCTGTATCAGCATTTCAAAATCTCCCTTAGATAAATTAACTTGGATATTCTACTGGATCTTCAAACTCTAAACATACCAGACACTACTTGACTTCATCTTCTTCCCAAGCAAGTAAGAATGCCTTGGGGTTCTATCTGATCTCTCTTCACCTCTTAACTCATCTGCAGGAGGAGAAGGTGCAAAAAAAGCTCCAAGCTGCCCTACTCATGGACAATAGGAGCTGCCACAGTAGAGGAACCATAGGTCCAACCCCTAGACCCTTTTAACTCTAACCCAGTCTATCCCACGGCTTCCCAAGGACCAACCAAACCAAGAGCACTTCCTTTTAGAGCATCCGCTTCCTAATTTCTTATCTCACGTCCACTTGATATTGTGGGAGTGTGAGATCTAACCTGGGCAGCCTCAAGCTCAGTGGAGGCAGAGATCATGGTGTTCTCTTCTTTGTAACATTCTCATAAACAGGAGGAAGTCAAATACTTGTTGAAATAAACAAATAAACAAGACAGAAGATAAGCTTATTCTCTTGGAGAATAATAAATTCTTTTGGAGAAAAATAAAATAACATCTGAATCTTTCAATATTGACTGAACATTAGATGCATGTACTTTCTGACTTTCTCTTATACAAATATGAATATAAAAAGTATTCTAGAGACAAGAGAACAGAAGAAAGTGAGAGAAGTCAGTACCACTTGTATCTGCCACATCAACATACACGTTACAGGGAAACAAGCTTATAAGAAAATATATTTCCTGTAAGAAGCCACTGCTGACAAAAGCATCCATAACATGCCTTCACTCCAAGTTTGGAGTTTTAGTAAAAAGCCAAAGTCAAGGCTGATACAGAGCATTTCATCAGAAGTGCACCATCTTATGAATAAACTTAGTCAGAAGATGAATGTGAAAGTGATGACCATTCTTGAGGACTAAGCTGTAAAGGCTCCTTTCCAAACTGGGTTAATGAAGTGACACCACAATCTGGCCAATAATCACAACTAAGTTAAAGAGTGTCATTTAAGGATCAAGACCAAACCTCTAACAATTACTCTTTCTACTCCTCTGAAACTGGAGAGGAAAGTGAAAGGAAGAGAAGTGGAATTTCCAGCATATAGAGTTTTGTTTTCATTCAACTTTTTTCTTTTGGGGGGGCAGAGGGGGAACCCTATCTTTCCATTGTGGAGGAGTAATGAGTTTAATTTTATGGCTTGAGAAAAATAGGAGCAACAGCATGTCACACCTGTAGCTTTAAGAATCCAATTAAAGAATAATTCTGAATGGTCACAGTAACCTGATGCCTATCTAGAAAACTGGATGTAGTGATGCAATGGGATATCTACTTAGAGCCCCATAAGAAATTATTAAAGAGATGATTTCAGAGAAATCTGGCTAGTGCTAGTAAGCTGCTGCAGAGTGAATTGAACTGAACCCAAAAGAACAATTTATAGCAGGACAAACACTTTTGTAAAGAAAAATAACTTCCAAAGACAAAAGACCTCTGACCAAGGCCAGGGCTCTGGAGGATCTATCACGAAATGTGTTACTCAGGAAAGATGTGTTTGCTTCGTGGACTTGTTTTATAACAAGGATTATTTTCTTATCTCTCAATTTTTAATTGCAGAAGAGAAGAGTAACATTAATGTTATCAAAAAAAAAGTCATTGAAACTTTTTTTTTTTTTGATGCATGGAGAATAAAAAAGAGCTCAGAGGGAAATGAAGCTAGGTAGGGCAGCTTTGAAAGTAACATACAGAATTTAAATACTTTTTTTTTTAAACCAAGCGACAACGAATGAAGACTCATGGATTCTATACAATCTTCTTTTTGTGTTCAACTGTGTTGATAGAAATGCTCACTGTGCTGGTGTTTAGATTTAGAATGAATTGTTAGGGGCACCTAGGAGGCGCAGTGATAGAGCACCAACCCTGAAGCCAGGAGGATCCGAGTTCAAATCTGGCTCGGACACACTTCCTAGCTATGTGACCTTGGGCAAGTCACTTAGCCCTAACTGCTTCAGGAAAAAAAAATTAAATTAGAATGAATTGTTAAAAAATCTAATGCCTGCCCTTTTTGTAGTGGCTAGAAACTGGAAACTGAATAGATGCCCTTCAATTGGAGAATGGCTGAATAAATTATGGTATATGAATATTATGGAATATTATTGTTCTGTAAGAAATGACCAGCAAGATGATTTCAGAGAGACCTGGAGAGACTTACATGAACTGATGCTGAGTGAAATGAGCAGAACCAGGAGATCATTATTCACGGCAACAACAGTACTATATGACGATTAATTCTGATGGACATGGCTCTCTTCAACAATGCTATGTTTCAAACCACCTCCAATTGTTCACTGAAGAAAGCCATATACACCCAGAGAGAGGGATGCGAAATGTGGACCACAACATAACATTCTCATACTCCTTGATTGATGTTTGCTTACATTGTGTTTCCTTTATCTGATATATCATTTGTGTAGATAAGATTTTTCTTGCACAACAAAGATAAGTTTGGAAATATGTATACATATATTCGATTTGCCAATATTTTAACATAATTAACATGTAGTGGATATCCTGCCATCTAGGGGAGGGGTGGGGAAGTTGGGGGGAAAAATTTGTAACGGAAAGCTATGTAAGGGTTATTGTTGAAGAATTACCCACACATATGTTATGCAAATAAAATAAAATTAAAAAAAAAATCTAATGCCTACATTGCATGGCAATATATGCCCCCATGGACATTCTTCATTTCTAAATCTGAGATAGCTTTTACAGAAAGACATTTGCACAAGGGCAATAAAGACTTTAATTTGCACCATCTACTGCCTTTCTTTCAACCTTGTACATCTTGCTGCCAACAACCCATGTGTCAAGTTTATGCCTTACTGATAATCTCTAAAAACCTAGACATTAATCAAACACCTTCAGGACATACACGCAGATGTAAAGAGGGATTATCCCTCACTCTTTTCATTTTGGATTGTCTTTTTGTTAAATGATTAAAAAAAAAACTGATGGAAATTACAAAAACTTTACTATAGAGCTGCAATACTAAAGATGCCAGTTTACCACAAAATCAGGAAGAGCTCAAGTGAAGAGTCTCATAGCAACATTATTGTACCTACAAAACACAGAAATAGAGCAGATGCTTCCAAGGAGCTGTTTGAATGTGGCACTTAATCTACTTAAATCTTCATTTAGTATTTGTAAAGAAAATAAGCTAAAAGCCTCATAAGATCAGGAGTGAAACAAGGATGTCCACTGTCACCAATACTATTCAATATTATATTACAAATGCTAATAATAAGAGAAGGAAAAGAAACTGAAGGAATCAGAATAGGTGATGAGATAATAAAACTTTTTGCAAACAATATGGTGATATATTTGGAAAATCCTAGAGATTCAACTAAAAAGTTAGTTGAAACAATTTTAGCAAAGTAGCAGGATATAAAATAAACTCACATAAAACATCACATAAATATTACTAACAGTCCTGCAAGAAGAGATACCATAAAATAGCTGGGAATATACCTGCCAAAACAAACCTAGGACTGTAAGAACATAATTATAAAACATGTTTTATACAAATATAGTCAGATTAATAACTGGAAAGATATTAATTTTTCATGGGTGGGCAGAGAGTCAATATAACAAAAATGCCTATTCTACCCAAACCAATGTACTTAATAAATACCATCTCAATATTTAAATTACACCCCAAATAATTTTTTTTTTTTGGCTGGGGCAATTAGGGTTAAGTGACTTGCCCAGGGTCATATAGTTGGGAAGTATTAAATGTCTGAGACCACATTTGAACTCAGGTCCTTCTGACTTCAGGACTGGGGCTCTATCCACTATGCCACCTAGCTGCCCTGACCCCAAATAATTTTTGGGCTAAAAAAAAATTCATTTAGAAGAACAAAAATCAAGAATGCCAAAGGAATTGATGAAAAAAAAAAGTTAAAGGAAGGAGGTTTAGCTGTACCACAATATATTATAAGGCAGTAATTACAAAACTATCTGGTATTGGCTAAGAAATAAAGGCAGACTAGTGGAACAGAATAGACATATAATACACAGTAGTAAATTATTAGAGTAAACCTTGTGTCTGACAAATTAAAAGATTTAAGCTTTCAGGATAAGAATTCAGTATTTGGTAAAAATTGTTAAGAAAACTGGAAAATGGACCAACAGAAATTGGGAATAAACGAGTATCTTACATCATCTGCCAATATAAAGTCAAAATGGAAATATGACCTAGATACAAACGAAGATATCATAAGTAAATTGGGCAAAAAAGGGAACATGTTACTTAGTAGACTTGAGAATAGAATTAATTTATGAACACATGAGATAAGAGAGCATTATGGAATATAAAATGAATAATTTTGATTACATACATTAAATTTAAAAATTTTTGTATAAATAAAACCAATGTAGCGTAGCTAAAATCCGAAGGAAAGCAGAAAAATGGGGAGAGGCGGGAATTTTCATAGACAGTTTCTAGGACAAGTCTCGTATCTCAAATATATATAGAGAACTCTGTCAAATATATAAGGATATTAGTCATTCCCCCAAATGATAAATGGTCAAAGTACGAACAGATACTTTTCCTAAGAAAAAAATGAGTTATATATAGCCAAATGAAAAAAATGCTCCAAATTATTATTGATTAGAGACACACAAATTAAAAAAACTTTTGAGATATCTCACATCCATCAGATTGTTTAAAATGATAGAATATTGGCTAAAATGACAGGAAAAGATAACGATGAATGTTGGAGGGGATGTGGGAAAACTGGGACACTAATACATTGTTGGTGGAACTGTGAACGGATCCAACCATTCTGAAGAGCAATTTGGAGATATGCTCAAAAAGTTGTCAAACTGCGCATAGCCTTTGACCCAGCAGTGTTTCTACTGGGCCTATATCCCAAGGAGATCTTAGAGGAGGGAAAGGGCCCCACATGTGCAAGAATGTTTGTGGCAGCCCTTTTTGTAGTGGCTAGAAACTGGAAACTGAAGGGATGCCCATCAATTGGAGAGTGGCTGAATAAATTATGGTATATGAATGTTATGGAATATTATTGTTCTGTAAGAAACGACCAGCAGGACGATTTCAGAGAGGCCTGGAGGGACTTGCATGAACTGATGCTGAGTGAAACGAGCAGAACCAGGAGATCATCATGCACAACAACAACAGTATTACATGATGATCAATTCTGATGGACATGGCTCTCTGCAACAAAGAATTGTCTCAAACCAGTTCCAATTGTTCACTGAAGAAAACCATATATACCCAGAGAGAGGGATATGAAATATGGACCACAACGTAACATTTTCATGATCTCTATTGACATTTGCTTGCATTGTGTTGCCTTTCTCTGATTCTTTTTTTTTCTTGTAGATAGAATTTTTCTTGCATAACTTCTCAAGCATTTCAACATTATTAACATGTAGTGGACTTCCTGCCATCTAGGGGAAGGGAGGGGACTGGGGGTAAAATTTGTAATGGAAAGCTTTGTAAAGATCAACGCTGGGGAACTACCCATACATATGTTATACAAATAAAAAGCTTTAATAAAAAAAAATAAAATAAAATGATAGAAGAAGAAAATGACTAATGCTGGCGGGGATGTGGAAAAAATGGAACTCTAATATAGTGTTGGTGGAACTGAGAACTAATCCACCCATTATGAAGAGCAATCTGGGATTATGCCCATGCAAGTTTTACAAACTGCATATATTCTTTGACCTAGCAATACCACTATTAGGTCTGTTTCCTAATGTAATCAGGGAAAATTCAAAAGAAGTTATATGTTCTAAAATATTTATAGCAGCTTTGTGGTGATAAAGAACAAGAAACTGAAGAGATGCCTGTCACCTGGGGAATGGCTAAACAAGCTGCAGAATATGAGGCACAGGCTAGAGTAACTGTCAATTGAATACTTTTCTTGGTGCATAAAAAGGAGCATGCTGCTAGCTCTTAAAGAAATTTGGGGTGCTTTTACACTAACGATTTCAATAGTCATAAAAGCTATTTCCTAAAACTGGAAGGTGCCTATGCAAAATACAAATATAAGAGAAATTTGGTTACGGTGTTACACTGCAGGAATGACCATATGGGAGCTGGGCTTGTTTTACCTTTTATGGGATTATTCACAAAGGCAACCTCTCAATTCCCTTAAAATTCTACACAGAAAGCTAAAAAGTAGTTTCCAAAAAACAGACATGAAATTGCTTGTGTATCTGCATAACTGGAAGCAGTATCTGTCCATTAAAATGCCTCACAGCAATGTACGCAGGCTTCTTTCCTTAGTCTGTCAGAAAGCAAAAATATCCACTGGGTTGGCATTAACTTCAGGAAATTCTACTGCTCCCAGATGTGAGTCCCATGTAGATGCCATAGAAAACCACTGTCTTAGTTACAAGTCTCTGGAAGGACACACTTATTTTGGGAATATCTGCCTTTAAATACTGGGAAATGAATCAAGTGGACAAAACATCTCATTTGCAAACATATGTGATGAGCTCCGAGTGTCCAGCTGGCAAGAGCTGCATCCAAATATACCAGGAAGCCATTGAGGAGCCCTTCTACTACTCCATCTTCCTGTCCCTGTAAAATCCCTCCCTAACTCATCTCATCTCTCTTCCACTCTACAGCCCGAGCTGCTTTTGACTCTCTAACCCAAAGGTGGCATTGTTTACAAAAACTGCTGACCACAAGCCTTTTAGTATCAGAATCCTGGAAGCTAATTTAATTGGAAGCAGGACCAGAAGGGAAGAAAAAAGAAAATGGATAGTAGCCAAGCAGTTTCCACTCTAATCAAATCCAGAAAGTTGCTGAAGCATTCCCAATCTAGAAGCAACAAATTCCTGAAAAACCAAAGTGCTTTCTATTTTGAACTAGCTAAGAAAATCCATCCCATAAACCTGCAGAAACATCCCAAGCCAAAGAACAACGGTCTATGATCAATCAGGAGAATTATTCCTATCTTCCATCAAAGAATATTACTGCTTAGGAGGATGTCAGGACCACTGATCACACTGAACAGCATAAACCAAGGTCTTTTAGCAAAGCAAAGACTACACATGACCAAGAAAAGATGAGGAGAGATGCTTACCAGGCTGTCCAGCCCTCCTCCTAAGAGGTCGACGGCCCCCATCTGCATAGAGGAAACCTGTGGCACATTGACGGGGGGCCCCAGATCAAGGTTCAGCAAGTCACCCAGTAGGTCACCCTGAGAGGGGATGACTTGAGGCTGTTCCAGATTGGTCGTAGCAGTTGTGCCAACAGGACTGTCTCCTGCATCAGTGCTGTAGAAATGGTGAGAAAAACAATATGGAAAAATCAGTTTCATCTAGAAAATAATACTAAAAATACTAAAATACAAAAAAGGTGACTAATAGACTATATTAGGAAAGCCCTACAGACATGAATAAACAAAAGCATTCTCAATTTATATCCACTTCTTCAACCACCTGCTTGTGTTGTCCCCTAGAGGGCTTCTTGCTATCTTTGACGTAACTCCGTCCACAAATGTCCAATAGCTTTTGACTCTCATCACTTGATTTTAGTTCTCTCATAAAACAGATTTTGAGACAAAGAACAAAGAAATATTTTGGTCTTTTTGACTTTTTGGTCACCTACAATTCTGATGCTTTGAAAATTATGATGTTTCACAATCTCTCCTTCCCAAAACAGCATTACCTAAAAAAATCCTTAATAAAAACAATGGATTTTTTGTGCCATGGACTCCAAAAAAAATTTCCTACATGCCATCTAGTCAAATCTCTGTCCTCAATTATAGGCCAAATTCATTGTGCACGATGTTTATCCCAGATGTATACAATGATACAGCTATTCAACAGACTGGTCTGACAACCATATTACAAACTGGTCAACAGAACTTTCTCTCAGAGAACTTGTCATTTATTTCATTTTTCCTACATGTGTTATTAGAAGATTTCTTTCAACTAATCTCACTGAGGAGACTTTAAAATATTCTGGCACTTGCCTCCAAGAGAATTAGTTCTTTTTTGGGCCACATGTTAAGAAATCAATTTGATGAGATGAATAGGGTGTTGAAGGAAGACAGGGAAGAAAAGAAGGAAAAGATTCTTTGAAGGGCCTGGAACATGAGTTTGGGGAGTCTAGATTGGATGTGATCAGCAAGGATAAGCCACTGTAGGTTCTTGAATTCTTGAATATGATGAAAATGATATGGAAGCAGCCAATTACAGAATGAATGTACATGAAGAAAATGAAGACAGAGAGATTAGCTACTAAAATATCTCTGCTAAAAATGAAATGATTAAGTCTAGAACTAGGAATGGTAGTTGTGAAAATTCAAAAGAGAGACAGGTCCAAAAAATAGAATTAACAGAATTTAGTAATAGATGTGGGAGTGGGGAGAGGAAAAACAGAGAAGAATTGAAATGACTGAGAAGAAAACACAAGGGAATTTAGAGAATCATAAAAGTTGTCTTTTGTCAACTGATGCAGAGTGAAAAAGAACCAAGAAAACAATATATAATCACCACAATAATGTGAATAAAAAACAAAAAAAGCAGTTAAATTCATATTAGATGTAATGATCATATTATTCCCAAAGGAGAGATGATGAAACATCTTCCTCCTGTCAGGGGAAGGAAGAGGAAGAGAGATTCTAGATGACACATATAGTAACTCTTTGGGTTGATTTTTGCTTATTTGTTTTTGTTTTGTTTTGTTTTGTTTTTTAATCAAAAGATGGTATGGTGTCAAAAAAGGTTATCAATACAAAATTTTAAAGATGGAAAGGAAGGAGGGAGAGAGAAGAAAAAAGAAGGGAGAGAAGGAGGGAAGAAAAGAGGGGAGGGAGAGAAGAAAAGGAGGAAAGAGGGAGAAAAAAGAGGGAAGGAAGGGAAGAAGGGAAAAAGGAGGGAGTCAGTGGAGGGAAGGGGGGAGACAAAGGAGGGAGGGAGGGAGAAGAGGGAGAGAAAAAGAGGGAGAGGAGAGGGAAAGAGAGGAAAAAAGGAAGAAAGGAAGGAAGGAGGAAGGGAGGGAGGGTGATGGAAGTACCAGGAAAATAGTGGCACTACTAATGGTAAAACAGAAAAAAATTAAATGGAATAATGAAAAAGATAAGATCAATTTGCAAGCTTAACTTTTTAGAATTGGTGCCACTCCCAAACGGGAGGTAAAAGAAGAGAAAGATCTGGGCTAGAGAACAAATTAGTCAATAGATTTTGTACATGTAACAATGAAAAACACAAGGATTGCTGAATTCTACTGAGATCAAGTAACTGAAAGGAGAAGCACAAAGGGCTTCAACATCATATCCATAGTCAATGGGCAGGTAGTAGAGAAGAATAAAGAACAGGCATAAAGTGTACAAAAGAACAATCCAACAAAAGAGTAAAAGTAGATCCCAATCACAGAAACCAAAGAAACATCAAACTTCAAGAAGGTAATCAATATCAAGTGCAAGAGGGAGGTAAAAGGAAAAAAAAATTGGCTTGGAAGATCCCAACATTCCATCACATCCACACCTTATGCCCAAGACCCTACTTATATATCTGCCATAGAGTAATGTGTAAGAATATATGGGTTACCAACATCAACAGGTGGCTGATCTACAAATTTGAAATGAAAAGCATGGAGGTCCATATAGGAATTACTTCCAAATAGGAAAATTTATTTTAAAAACATACACACCCCCACACCCCCAAATGAGGAAGGGATTTCCATCAACAGATCATGAGAAGCTGTGGTAAAGATTAATCCTAAAGCAATTTTTCAAAATGTTGAGATGTTCCTACATTAGACTAATATTTGCCACCCAAATCCTGGCAGAAAAGTATAGAGTACATTCAACAATAGGTCTCTTATTCTACCTATATAATAACCAATATGAGATAGGTTATTTAAGAAAAAGGAGAGGAGAGGAGAGGGAGAGGGGAGAGGGGAGAGGAAAGAGGGGAGAGGGGAGAGGAGAGAGGGGAGAGGGGAGAGGGGAGAGGAGAGAGGAGAGAGGAGGGAGAGGGAGAGGGAGAGGAGAGGAGAGGGAGAGGGAGAGGAGAGGAGAGGGGAGGAGAGGGGGGGAGAGGGGGAGAGAGGAGAAAAAGGCTTATCTAGTAAAAAAGGCATTTTAAATCACTAGAAGAGACAATACTATTTTCAATGTGGTTTCATTTCATGTCAAATGCAGTAACATTTGTTAACCTCAAAGTACAAATTAAGGCTGGTGTCAGTAATGCTTCCAAAAGCATACCATCAGCCATGTAGCTTGTTAAAAGAGGAATCCTTTTGGGCCAATTAAATTTCTTGTTAATAAATAGCAGCAACTCAAAAATGTTATCAGGGAAAGGATCATATAATAAATCATCAAACAACCAATTCAACCACCAAAAAAGGGCTTTAAATAAGAGGTTTCCTTGAAAAGATTGGCTTCATTTCTTTCCTTGGGTTCCAGAGAAAATGTGCTTACAATTTTCCCTTTTATATTTGACAGCCACTTTAGAAAAAGAAGGACCTGAAAGCCCAGTGGAGCATTTCATAGATCACAAAGGTCAAGGGAGAAGCAGGCTATCCAGATCTCCTTGTTACTCTGGATAAAACATGGGGACAGCACAATGAGCAAATTAATTATTAGTATATCCAAAGAAACCTCACTCTAGGGCAGCATGACCTGTGCTGTAGGTATGCGACTGTGCAGTCTGAGGTCCAGAGAGTGCTGTCTCAGTAGAAGGAGTTTTCTCATTGGGAATTTTCCTACCCAAGGAAATTACAGGCCCATCCAAACACTCCCCAAATAAGGGTCTCACAAATTAATTACTCAATCAATAAGGGGATTAAAAAGCTGATATTAAGGGTCTTCTTAGCATTTTCCTAAAAAGATTCTCTCCTCTTATTGTATACAAATAAAGCAATGAATTTCTATATTTTATTCTATATTTTACCTCTCACGTAATATTTTTAGAAAAGCCTTATGAATTTTAACAGCTTCTTTAGGCAAATATTTCACTCATAAAAGTCAAACGTTAACCACATCAAAATGGAGATAGAAAAGAAAGATTACCATGCCCCATCAGAACCCCAGTCCCTGGTCAGAATCTCTGTCTATGCAGTCTGTTAGAGAAAGACTGAAGAAATACCATCTGATTGGCCACTATTGACCTGGTCTAGTCATGAGAACCGTGGCCTAGCCACAGAGCCACGAGAGGGGAAGAAAGCCAGGCCAAGCCTGGAAGCCAACCCTCTGGCCAGAGACCACAGGCAAATCCATCCCAGAGATGAGCCTTCATTCTTCTTTTAGTAAAACAAGCTCTTCTTGATACCTAACTACTACGGAGGGATGCTGGAAGATAAATGACATTTTAACACCACTTGGCAACTAGAGAGAAAACTGAGTGCTTCCTCATTTATCCTTTAGCACCTCCTCCATCCTCTTCATTTTCCATCTCAGATCTATTCTTTCTGTCTGAAACAGCCCACCTCAAGGGATTTCACAGCAAACATTCTGAACTCCTGGCAGGCAACTCCTGGATGTCAATGTGAAAGGGACTGGTCCACCTCAGATTTCAGTGATTATGGAAGAGCTAACATTAATGTAGTAATGGAGACTAGAAATAAAAAGGTTTCACACACTACAACTAGCTGAATATGATAAATGAAACTAACCCATTTTACTGAATTTGGCTTTTTCTTAACAGACTATTGAAGTCTGGTTAGGAAATAATCTAGTTTTTAGATCACTGGAATGTAAAAATGTCAACCCTCCCTAAAGTTGGTTCTTGCTATAAATCCAGCTCCCTGAGAATAGCCACAAGAGGAATTTCCATCAGTCTGGACCAATCTTTTCCATGTCTGATATTCTGATATCAAGGCAGATAATGGTAACGCTTTACTAGCCTGACAAGCTTAGAAATGTTATTCATGACTGCTTTAACATCTCATTTTTTTTATCTACAAAAACATCCCCACAACATGGAACTTATATGCAATATTTTTTTAAAGTTCTGCTTTTTCATCTAAATCTCCCAGCCACCAACTCTGATGAGGAACTGAACTTGCCCAAGTATTTGATAATCAGCCACAAGCTTGCTTTTTTGACATCAAAATTCTTTTTTTTTTTAAATTAAAGCTTTTTATTTGTGAAACATATGCATAGGTAATTTTCAACACTGACCCTTGCAAAGCCTTCTGTTACTAATTTTTTCCTTCTTCCCCTCTCCCCCTCCCCTAGATGACAGGAAGTCTAATACATGTTAATTAATGACATCAAAATTATAACAATTAATCTAAGTTCACTGAATCTGAGCCCACAGTTTCTGACACACCACAAAATGAGAGCACTGTGCCTGAGAGCAGCCCACAATAGGGACTAACTTTTCAGGAGTCTCTCTCTCTGCCCCACTTCACTGAAATCTCTCTCCAAAGTGCTTACCTCCCATGATGAATGGGTAAGTGTTTACGGTGGATCCCATGGCTTCCCTCAACAAAAGCATTGGGAGGCTTATGATATACAGAGGCCAAAGAACCGATGTGACAGATCAGTTCATCCAAGAGGGTGGGCTCAATCAGATCTGTCTCCTCAGAAATCAGGGGCTTTTCGGATAAGACTACTTCTTTGGCTGTCACAGGATCCGTGGAAAGAAGGCGCCAATAGATATAGCCTCGATCCCGAAGGTCAGGATTATCAGAATCCTAAAGAAAAAACAAGGAATTTTGTTGGTTTTTAATCTGTAGAGAACCTTGAACTTCCTTGTTTTACAACGCTCAGTGTATATATGACATATCATATGGATGAAACATAGCCTTTTCCAGAGAGTCATCTTGTGTTCTTTAACTCAGCACAGAATAGGACTGAAAAATGCCATTTAAAAGTTAAAAATAAATTAAAATAAAGGAAAAACTAAGTATAAATGTATCAGAGCTCTGGAGATGGCTTATAACTTAATAATACAGTGCCAAAAAGATTAAGCAAATTTTACATCATCTCCTTATGTCTTTTATTTAAATCACTGTCTAAAGAATATTTCCTTCTCAGTTTTTGCCAACCCAAGTCGATTCTGACCTTCAATTTTAAGCACTGATTTTTTAAAAAGTACTTTGTGCAATGATAGAGTAAAATCATTTAATTTGGGATTGAGAGTTATGCAAAGGTCTCCCAAAATTTTAATCTAATGAAAAGCAACATAGTTTATTGCTTTAGAAGCACTTGAGACATTAACTCATACAACTCAGGGTATAATCCTCCCTGTTGTTCATGTTGGAGGTCATTTAACCAAATTCAACTAATTGAACCATGAAGGAAGCATAAAACTCCTCTGAGCATGGAAATACAATGTCCCAGTCCAAGGCACTGGAGTTTCTGTCCTTTAGTCATGAGTCATTAGTCTAGTCCTGACTTTCCCCTTCCTCTTCCTAAAAAGTTTTCTTGTAACAAAGAATTTCTTTCAAAAAAGAAAGAGGAAGTGAAAAAAATTCAGCAAAATTGACCAATATAACAAAAATAAAAAAACAAACAACAAAAAAACCCAGTCCTATCCCCACATGACTTTGGCACACCTATAGAGCAAGAGGATCTTCCCTCTCCTTTGGGGCCAACACTGTTTATAATTTCGCAATTTTAGTTTTGTTTTGTGGTTACTGTTCTTTCCTTTTCCATTGTTAAATCATCATCTATATTGTTTTCCTGCCTCGTTCACTTTTCCTAGGCTGACTTAAGTCTTTCTTGGGTCTTCAGTACTGTGCTCTATCGTTTGTTCAGCTATTCCATAATTGATGGCACCTATTTTGTTACTATTTTGTTGCTACCACAGATGTTGTCCTAAAGAGTTTAGTGTATGTGAAGGGTTTCTTTTTGTCAAAAACTTCTTTGAAATACACACCTAACAGTAAATAATAAAAGTCAGAGCATTAAGAACTTAGTGGATTATTGGTAGCCTGGAAGAAAAGAGTTCAGTGGAGTGGTGGGGCTGGAAGCCAGGGATTGAGAAGTGAGTAGGAGGTAAGAACAGAGGCAACAAGGACAGGTAACTCGTCTAGAACTCAGGCTCTAAAAAAAAAAGAAGAGATGAGAGATGGTAGCTTGAGAGAATAGTGAGGTCAAGTTGCATGGCAAGAAGGTTAAGACAGAAAACAGATACTGAGGACCAAAAGTCCCAGTAAGGATGAGGTCTAGGAAGAATGAAGCAGAAAAAAAAGTGAATGGATATGAAACTAATATCAAAGAAATTTCCAATTTCAAAAGATCATGGAAGGTGCCAGTGATGGGAAGTAGCTCGAGTAACTACTACAATGAGATAGGCAGGACGCAGCAAGGGCTGTCTCACCTTCTGGAGAGTCAGGTTTCCATGAACTACCAAGCAAGGGCTACCCCTGGAGTCAGGAAGAGCTGAGTTCTAATTCAGCTTCAGATAAGTAACTAGTTGTGTTAGCTGCTATAATCATTACTACTCTTATCTGCCTTCTCTATCCAAGTAACTCCCAAATTTTAATTCCTAACCCTATTTCCTGATTGTCTGTAAAAAATCTCCATCTGATGATGATCAATTCTGATGGACATGGCTCTCTGCAACAAAGAATTGTCTCAAACCAGTTCCAATTGTTCACTGAAGAAAACCATATACACCCAGAGAGAGGGATATGAAATATGGACCACAACGTAACATTTTCATGATCTCTATTGAAACTTGCTTGCATTGTGTTGCCTTTCTCTGATTCTTTTTTTTCTTGTAGACAGGATTTTTCTTGCATAACTTCTCAAGCATTGCAACATTATTAACATGTAGTGGACTTCCTGCCATCTAGGGGAGGGGAGGGGACTGGGGGTAAAATTTGTAATGGAAAGCTTTGTAAAGATCAATGTTGGGAAACTACCCATATACATGTTATACAAATAAAAAGCTTTAATATAAAAAAAAAATCTCCATCTGGATGTTGTAGTCCAAGTCAAAATTAATACATTAAAAATTGAGCTTATCAGCTTTCCCACTAAACCTGCTCTCTCCAACCTGGTACAGTGAAATGAGCACTGAATCAGTAAACAGGAGACCTTAGTCCTGGCACTAAAACTTCATAGTTGGGTGTCCTCAAGAAAATCAATTCCTTGGAGACTTAGCTCTTGTAGAGACATCTGCAAAACAGCCAAAAGCTGGAAGCAGAGTTTCACAGACAAAGGCAGAATTCATGAAGACTACCCAACGATATCTGCCAATACAAAGCTAAAACTGGTTTTCCTCTTCCCCTCAGAAAAACCACATCTACTGTTGGAGGAGAAACATGTAAATTCCCTTCTTCAAATCCAAATCAAAAAGAAAGGGTTTCCAGAAGCTCATTCCCCATCACTTTTGAGTTCAGACTCATAACAGCCTCATATAAACAGGTACTTCACTGTCTGCCTACTCCTCCAAAGACCATCACAAATCAGGCTGAACGGAGATCTGTGAGCAAAAGCCAGATGCTAACGTGCCCTTAGGTGACTCAAGTTTTAAACATACAGAAGACTACTGAGCTTTGAGTCTCTTTAGGCTCCTTAAGGGCCAAAGGTCATGGTTTCAAAACCTGATTCCAAAGGCTACAGAGAAGGTAGAACCCACTGGACAGGACAGCGTGTTCTATTTCTCTTCCATTAGACAAGCTCTAAAATAATAGGTGGTGCAATGGGTAGAGTCCTGGGTCAAGAATAAGACAGACTTAGGTAGCCCTGGGCACCTCTATTTGCCTCAGCTTCCCCAACTATAAAATGAAGACAATATGCCAAACATTTAGCACAGTGCCTAGCACAGAGTAGTGCTGTACAACTCTTTATTCCTTCTGGGAGACTTCTACTAAAGAAGATGCTTGCTTGGTGACCAGTTACAACTATAGGTTTTGTTACTAAGTTCTTTAAAACAAGCAAATGAGAAAAAAACAGGAAAAGATAAATCTTGGAAACAGTCCTTAAATTCAAGGTTGTTGGGTTTGTTTTTTTTTTAATTTCCAACTGAAATTTTTAACTTTAATACTACTTTAATTCATGAACTTTTTTGATTATCAAGAAGCACAACAGGCTTTGTACATAATTCATTTATTTCTTAACAATCCAGAGAAACAGCAGGTCTTATTACCTCTACAAGACAGAGAGTAACTATTCTACAGAAAATAAATCCTGTGCTCACAGTGGTGTACTAAATGCTGTGATGGAGGGAGCAAATGAACCCCTGTGACTCCTCCCTTCACTTCATCACTCTCTCCTGGACCATGCTGCCTCCAGCTTCTTTGGTTTTGTGCAGCTCAAAACCATAAGCTTTGAGGCTTGAGGTGGCCAAAAAGATGCCAAAAAACTCATCAGAGGGTGATTTCTCTATATACACTTTGCCACATTATGTCTTCCTCTTGTTAATTAAAAAGAGAGAAAAGGCCAGGGTGATTAAAATAAACCGGGGAACAACATCACTTGGTGCCAAGTGTGAAATAATCGCCCAACAGCAGGTCTGAGAACTCCAGTCCCTGTTTCTGCAAAAAAAAAGTAGTTGGGCCTACAGAACAGGGGCAAATCTCACAAGGTCTCTGCCAACCTTATGATTCTACAATTCTGGAAAATAATAGCTGCTGCCTTCATACCCAGCAACAGCTAGAGTGCTGCTCATCCCAGAGCAAGCCAGCCTGCTTGACCTTGGAGCCCCTGGTCATACTGGCTATGGGACCCTTAGGGCTCAAGGTAGCTAAGACTCAAAGTCACAAAGAAAATTTTCCTCACAAATCTCCATCCTCATGTGTTCTACAGGGAAAGGAAGATGCTCAAAAATATTATTAGCAACACTTTGGACTGAAGACATGAAACAGCAAGACACTAAAGACAAAGTGCCAGCCCACAAGGCAGCATAAAATCAGCACTAAAGAATAGAAGTCTATAAAGCAATACCATAACAAAGACAAAACCAGAAAGGATCAAGAGAGCATCTTAACCCAAAATCTGAACCCATAAACATCTATGTATAAAAGGTGGCAAAAGCTATCTCTAAATGATCCTTTTTAGTCATTTTCAAGATACAAAAAGATGTGACAATCAGTCTCCTCCAAAGCAAATGTTCGATGCTATCAAAAGTAGAAAAGAGAATTCCTTTCATTTTTCTCATCTAAATTGTGACCTAATTTTTTTCTAATTATCTAAGTAATGGAAAGCAGACTACTATCAAAGACGGCTTAATTTTTTATACTCATTTCAAGAGGGTAGAATATCAAATAATACCAGAAAGTATCATAAACAAACACTGAATGAGAAAGACATTTAGGAGTAAAAACAATGAAGGAGAAGACACTCTTGCTAAGATTCCATTTCTGGATTTGTCATGTCACCTGATTTGTTGCTTCAGTCACCTGCCACCTCCTACTAATAAAGTATGGTAACTCAGAAAGAAGCACTGTCAGATTCAGTCACCAAAAAACTCTTAATAAAGGGTAGAAATTAAAGACTATTTCATTATATAAACTCTTAAGTGCCCATAAAGTCAACTCACAGACAGACTAATAGTAAATTATCCAAATTCAACAATGTCAAAAATTTCTTTTATACCTTATGACATGAAAAGGCAGTGTACTCTTCAGGCTGAGGCCTCTCACACTGACCATTCCTTGGAGACCATTTCATTATACAAAAGGAAATAGAAACAGTTAATTAGACTATATTCATTCAGCATCCTTACCTGAGTCGCCAAGCTCAAGACCTGCTGGACCAGTTCCTGAGTTTCTGAGGGTTTCTTGAGAAACAGCTTCACTATTGCTGTAAGCAGGGTTAGCTGTACCTACACACACACACACACACACACACACACACACACACACACACACAAGTCAAGAAGGATAAGGTCAATGAGGTTTTTTCACCAGCCCACAGTATTTGCAACAAAAAGGTGATCTTCTGCAGTAAGTCCCTGAGGTGATCTTCTCCCCTGTGAAGACAGAGTCCAGTGCCCTACAAAATTTTAGTGATCTTGACTAAAAGCTAAAATTCACCCTCATGTGAAGTGGTTTAAAGTTTCAATTAATCTTTTCTTCTTAAAACTTTTTGGGTGCCAAATATAGTTGCTTTGGTTTCTTGAGCTAGATAATCAATAATCTTTACGTAAATATGGTCCAGTCCAATTTCTAAATATTTTATTTCCAACTACAAGCTACTTAGCAGTTCCAGCTTTAGGAATCTATGGAAACAGCAGTCACCTTAGGACAAGCCAAGAGAGTGGAGACACATGAAGGCACTTAGGGATGGTCTTCTCATAAATTCAAGTAATAAAGAGCTTAATTAAGAAGATGCTTGTCTAAAATGTGAGTTATCACAATTTACTGAGATTGTCACAAGCAGGCAAACTTCATCAATTTCCTCCCATAGCAGTTGGTCCATGGGTCAATAATCAAATTTTAATTGTGCCTCTGAACCCTATGGTTTGCCAGGAATTAATGAATACAACTCAAAAAACATGCAGAAGTTTGGGAGAAAAACAATTATCTTGTACAGTAATTATACCCATTTCAAATATATTTTGTACTGAGGAGCCCCAATGAAAAATCCTCCCTGACTCCCAGCATTAGGACTCAGAGTAAAGGAAAGAGAAAGCTTACCTGGGTACTCTCATCATGGAAGCCCTCCAGAAAACTCTCCAGGAGCTCATCTGCATTATCAATTCTCTCAGCATATTCTCCTACAATCCAAATCATGGCAGCTCGAGCATCTGGCTCATCCAGGGAATCAAGGTTCTCACAGAGAGTAGCAATGATACTTTCATACCTAATACAACAAAAACAGATCTGATTATTAAGGGCAAACTCAAAATTTGTATTCAACAGAAACAATAAGTTGAGATGCTGGCGTGAATGCAACATAAGCCACAGCAAGTCAGTTAAGATGCTAGGGTGAATGCACCATAAAACCACAACAACAATCAGTTCAGACACTGGAATAAATGCACCACAAACCTCAGCAACAATCAGTTGACATACTAAGGTGAATGCACCATAAATCACAGCAACAGTTGGCTCAGATACTAGGATGAATGCACAATAAACCACATTGCTAAAGCTAAATTATGTGAATGAAAAATAATGTAATGTAACCTACAAGATAACTTTTTAAAAATTGTTCTCTGCAGTATCTTACAAGACAACACACACACACACACACCTCACTGTCACACTCTTTTCAGCAAGACCTAAAAACTCCTGAATTTTATTTTGATAGGATCCTTCTTTCTTAGAAAGATCAAAAGAGCTTCCATTTTCTCAATCTATTTCTATATCACAATTATGAACCAAGGATGTTATTTTAGCAAAAGCAAAGAGAAATTCAGTGGCTTCCCTAGAGCCTGAAGTTTTAAACCAGCTAAGAACAGATGAGGAGCCAAAACCCAAGAGTTTGGGGGGAGGGCCTCCTTTCCCCTAGGGCCTCTCTCATCTGAGAAATCCAGATCTTTTCCCCCATCACAATTCATTTCTGAATTGTGGAGGAAGTCAGGAATTCCTGAGGAACAAATAAACCCATGAGGGGCTTTAAGAGGTCTGTCTACTTGTTTCTGTCATGGAGACCCTTCTTTTTGACCAAAATAGCTCCCAAGCAGAGAAGGTATCCTGGAATGACACAAGTAGTCCCTGTGCATTTACCATTAAGATGAGCCTTGCTCTAAAGTAAAAAAAGGCAAAAGTTCTCTATCGGTAATAGCAATGAGAAAAAGCCAAGCCCCTATCTGACTGACAAGATAAATACCTGCTTTCTTTCCACAGCTACTTTCTGCAAACCTCTTAGTATAAACAGATTTTGCTAACCAGCTAGCTGCCTCACTACAAATTGCATCTTAATGAACTCCTGAACTCATACTTGCTTACACCCCTTTAATATGTGCCCCTGAACAAACCATCAAGTCTGAACAGAAGCTGCAACATTATGAATGAATTTCTTTTTTAAATCAAATAAGTGATTTTAAACTGAGGCTGTTTCTTGATTACTTCCTCAAAAGAACTGTTTCCCTTAGCAAAAGCACCTCAATTTGTAAATGTATGGAAGGGAAGGTAGATTTCTGCACCTTCTGGCCAGCAGACACAGCACTGCTGCTCCACCTAAGCCTGTCGGAGACACTCAGATACATTACTGCTATATATGTCCTAAGTGTCCTCCAAGGGCTCCACAGCACAGAAATCATGCCATATAGTTATCCCCCAGCTTTAACATGGCTTCAAATTCAGAAGAATCAGAGGTCGATTTAACTATGTATGCTGAACAGGCAATCTGTGTGAATGTGGCCATCACACTGACTTTCCAAGTACAAAGCAAAGCTGACACCAGGTGACAGTTTCTGCTACAGCTGCCTGCCAGGTCACTGCTTTTCCCTAGGGCCCGAGCAGTATTCCTCCTCCTCGTCTCACGTACTTGTTGGGATATTTGCGGAAGATGTCCCTGATGACAACAATGGCCTCCTGAACCACGTAATTGACTTTGGTCTGGATGAGGTCCAGCAACGTGCTCACACAGCGCTCGGCAGATTGCTGGGAACAAGAACAAAAATGTGACAAGTCAGACGGATGGGCAGAAATCTGGTGTTCTACCCAGGAGGTGTCAAGTACTGTCACCACTTGGTGAGCAATTTCCCAAAGTGCTAAACAAGTAAAAAGTCAAGACATAATCTGGCCAAGGTCTACCAGAGTTTAAGCTGCTAAGAAACCAAAAAGTGGATGAATGCTCAGCATTTCAACCAACCATGCAGCAATCATACATTCCCTTCCCCCCCCCACAGATGACACTATGTACCCCAGAATAATGTGCAAAGCAGAGATGGGACTGAGGGGAATCTGAGGACGCTACTACAGAAAGCCATTTGTAAGCTCCAGTGTCATCTCAACTGCGATCCTTGACAGGCTGGGAACCATAGGAAAGCACAGCCTTCTACATTCTGATCTATAAATTGAGGGTAAGCTATTAACCATTAGAGTACTACACTTATTTATTAATTTTTTATTTTTCTGTCTGTAGACTGATTGGTATTTGTGTGGTCTTCCCCATTAGAGAAATGATGTAGAGATAGTTTTGCTTTTTGTGCTTTTATCTTCAGTGCCTAGCACACAATAGGCTCTTAATAATTATCTACTGATGACTGATACAGAAACAAAAACCTTAGAGCTATCCTTGGATTCTAGGCAAAAGTACAGTAAGAATAAGCATCACGAAAATCAAGGGGACAGAGAAGTTGGGCAGCCATGGAAGGTCTTGTGAAATAAAGCAGACTTGCTCGAAGTCAGAGGACCTGGGGGAAGTCCCAGCTCTGGCGATGCTCATCTGACACACCACTTTCCCCCTTCAGCCCTCAACTCACCTCCGGCCCTGGTGACCTCTGAGACCCCTCCCTTCTGTCTCTGGGAGCAAGATTGGAAATGAAAGCTTGCTGCCGGCCCAGGGTCTGCACTTGCCTGGACACGCCACTCTCCCAGCTAATACCAAGTCTTGTTTTTGGCTGAAAGGCCTTCAGGGTCACCTCCTTCTAGACCTCAAAACCTGTCAGAAGCTTACCTTCATAGGCCTTTTCTATGCTTTTCCCCAAAGGATGTTCAAATAGTGATCTAATTATTCAACAATCTCAGCTTCATCTGCATCTCAGCAAACACTAGATTACCCAAGTTAGCATTGTGCTGATACTATACGTTTAGGTAAATTTACCTATCACATTACTATATTAAATTTTTATCCAATGAAACCTAAATACTTCTAATGGAAATTAGTGTTTTTCCTAAAACAATTCAAACAAAATGGACACATCTTTATGATTTATTTTCATCTCATTAAAAGTTACTATATAGCAGTTTCCACCTCAATGGTTAATGGATTATTTTCTCATAAGTGATCCCTAAATTCAAAACCAGTAAGTATGTGATCACTCATGGCACTAGGAGAATATTGCCAGAGAGAAGGGCCTGTAGACACTGTATGTCCTAACCATGAGGTCCTCTAGTACAATCAGGGACAGTAACTAACTTTAACAGTTCTTATAAAACCAGCTGGAAGGAGTTTTCTTGTCCTTATTTCAGAATATAGGGAAATCCTCTTCTGATAAAAATGTTTTCTCTAAACAACCGAAGAGTAGACAGAACTATTCTCATGGTCATGTTCACTACTCAGTCTTGCCTGAGAAAGAATTAAATGACAAAGCATTGAGACCTAGTTTCCTTGGAAAATCCAATCCTTCCGATACCACAAAAGTTGAAGTCCAATATCTAAGCAGCCAACCAAAACTAACCCCAGCTTTTAGAAGAAGAGAAAGAAAGCTTTTTATTGGTTATAATATGTAATAACAGAAACCATCAGGAATTGGGATGTCTAACAATGCTGGGCCTAGATAATATTAATTTTGGAATGAAGTGGTCAATTTTATCTTTCTGAAATGCACTATCATGAACACAACCATCTACTCCCATAGTACTTAATGGCATATTATTTACCCATATAGATGCTCTTACCAAGACAACAAATGCATAATGGTAGCAGAATATGGTGAGGACAACCTAATGACCTGTAATTTAAAAGGAAATTCTGAACCTCCACTAACAAAATCCCTCATGAAAACAATCTTTATTTGAATAGCAGAAATGTATGATTTAACTCCTGGTCTAGAAGGTACAATATTTTAAGTTCTCACAAAGACAATACTATAAGGCACAAGAGAAAAATAATCATTATTATAACATAGTAGCTAACATTTATATATTCTTTTAAAGTTTGCAAAGTGTTTTATGTTATATCATTTCATCCTGACAGAGAGTACTATTATTAAACCCATTTTAGAGGTTAAGAAACTGAGAGAGACAACAGTTAAGTGACTTTTGTCAGATTCAAATTCAAGACTTCCTGACTGTAGCTCCAGTAGTCTCCATACTGTGGCATCAAATGGAAAAATGGATACCTGCATGAAACTAACAGAGCCAGGAACAAAGTTCAGAAATACCTAACTCTAGGCACCCCGACAAGAGTGCCAAATCCAATTTCTTCTTAATAATATATGAGGAGGGTTTGTATGTAAACATCATTACCTTCAGCAGACAGACACTTCTCTAATAGGACGCTTCCTCCTATTCTCCATAAGGTACTGGCTCCCCACCAAAGCTGAACCCCTTAAAGCCTAAAGAGATCTGAGAGGCCCTCCTGCCCAACACTGCCATCTGATGCTCTGGGATGCACCACACCAAACTAAAGAGAAGAAATGAGGAGGAGAAGATGAAGGAACACGTTGGGGCCCATGCTCAATGGTAGATACTTGCCTCGACCTTGATGGCACATCGACCAATGGCTCGCACAGCCTTGCGGACAAAATCAACGTCCACCTCAGTGGCATATTCCTTTAGCTCTGCCAAAACCTATTAAAAATCACAGGAGTCTGAAAGTTATTAAGATCTCCTTGCAAGTAATTTCTAAGCATATGTTAAACTGAGTCTAATCCTTGAAAGATAACTCAGAGTAAAAACAAGTCTTCTTGTAGTCTGACCTGGGCAATGTTGGCTTGGGATGCCAAGCGAATCATGATGTCGAGCTTTTCCAGCTTGACATATATGGGGTCGTTGTACTTCACAAAGAAGACTTTGATCTCTTGTTTTAAGATTTCAGGCCTGGGAAACAAAAGGCAAAACAGGTAAGGCAAACAGACTTCTTTGGCAATTTTTTTTCTTTCCACATTTTTCTATGACGGTTGGACATTCTCCCCCTTCAAAGTTTTATATGGCTCTCATCCACCTGTCACATTTAATTTTGCCCAGTGACCCACTTCTTTCTGGACAGACAATACCAAATGCTGCCCTCAAGAAGCTAAAACAGGCCTGTTTCCAAAGATCAACGCCCTAAGTCCAAACTGTGTGATCTCTTCATAATATAAGGAACATCTCAAAATCAACTGTCTGCCTTTGAACTCTGAACAACACCATCAACTGAAGGTCACCTTCACACATCTATTTAAGAGAATGTAACAACAACAGCCTATTACAGGTGACCAAAACTAGAATCCAGACAAGATGGCAAGTAAAGAAAACTCGCCCACCTTTTCTGTACAATGAGGTTGATGTTCCTCAGGGCGACGTATTGCACCTCAGGTTCCCCGGAGAGCAGAGTTACTAAGGGGGGAGCCAGCTTCCTCAGCAGCATGTTGTAGTAGTCAGAGTCTTTGGGCAGCAACTCCAAGAACTTCATCAGGACTTTCACAGCTGACAGGACCACAGCCGAGTTGGCATGGGACAGCCTGGGAGTCACCCGCTCACAGATACTGAGAAAAAAAAAAAAAAGAGCAAAGTCCATGTCTTTACTTTTCATTCTTTTCCCCACTTTTCCAGGGCTGTGAGTCAAGGTCACACAACCCAGGGATCAGGAATTAGAGATCAGAGAAATCAAAGCTTCATGCTTAGGTAAAACCAGGATCATCCAGAGCATAAGTCTCATTCTCAGCAAACTCTAGGAAGAACAGGGTCCAGAAAGTTAAATAAGACAACCCACAGAACACAGGAAACCACCCAATCCACAACACTGGATGCTCATATCCTTGATCTTTTTGCCTGCTCTGCCCAGCCTCATGGCCCATCTCTCTTTGGCCTAAGGGAAGTCAAACTTATAGGCAAATGGGTCAGTCCACTTTCTGTTTCCACAGTGATGGAAATAAACCAATCTGTGAATGAAGGTCTCACCATAAGATGATGGAAAAATTGGGTTAAGAAGAACAGGCTGATGAGCTACCTTTCTGATATTGGCAAAAAACTTCTAAAGTACTGGGGAACTGAGATTCTTAAAAAAAAAAAAAAAATCAATACATTGCTACGTGCACGCGTGCGCACACACACACACCCTCAGATTCATTTAGAAAATTCCAAAAAAATCTAGAATCAACTCCCAGCTGAAGGTTCTGCATGATTTACAGGGATCCAAGTCAGCCACCCAAACCTGCTGCAGTTCAGGACACATGACAAAGGGGTGATGCTATGAGACCTTGGAGGTCATGAGGAAATTGGAAATTGTAGCTGTTTTTTCCCAAGAAAAGTAATATGCTATTTGTGAAACCAAAGAGCTAGCAGAAACCCAGTTACACATCTGGGGTCCTTTCAAGTCTAGCCTAGAGAATAATGTTCCAGTCAGTGAGGGCACTAGTACTGTATTAGAGACTCAAGTAGGTAACCAACTTTATTAACATTACTATCTTTGAACTCCTGAGAAGATTTATCACAGGGACATAAAGATGGAAGGCACTGAAGAACATAAGTTGAATACCAAATTCTACAAGCTGTGACACAGGTTTCCTGTCAAGTTACATACATACCTAAAGAGAAATAAGATTTCCTTGTCTAGTCCTGAAAGCCAAAAGAATCTGTATCCACAAAATGGCTGGGAGAACCGAATTAGCAGCAACTACTAGTCCCAAATCATTGTCACTTTTTTTTTTTTTTCTGAGACAATTGGGGTTAAGTGACTTGCCCAGGGTCACACAGGTAGGAAGTGTTAAGTGTCTGAGAGCAGATTTGAACTCAGGTCCTCCTGACTTCAGGGCTGGTGCTCTATCCACTGTGCCCCATGGTCACTTCTTAAACAGAAACAAAATATCCCAAGGTCTAACTCGGAGCCATAGGCATCAGTGACTGATTGGAAAACCCATTTTCTGCTCACTTAAACCCCTAAAGGAGGAAGTACTTGTCTAGGACACAGGATGTTGGATCCTTTAAGCACTGATTAAAGACTGACCAGGGGTTTAGGACAGAAGATGGGAAGACAGACCATAAATAAGCACTCCTTCTGTGAGAGGAGACCTCAAGTCTCCCAGAAAATCAGAAATGAAACATGGAAGACAAGGACCGATGGTGGTGGTGACAGTATGCTGGAGGGCTTTAGACTCTCAGCCCAGGTTCTATTCACCTCTCTGACACTCTCTTTTACCTGCTCATTGGCCTCAGTCTGTTTTTCATCTATAAAATAACCCTTGAGCTCCCTTCCAGATCTATATCTAAGAGCCTATGAACTTACAGCAGAGGGAAACTGGGCTGCTGTAACCAGCACAAGCCTTTGGAGAATTTTCTTGTCTAGAACACTCTAATAATTAGCAATGTCTCAATTTCCATAAATCCAGAGATAAAATTCTAGGGATAAGATCTCTCTTACTAGGGCCACTGGAATTTAATCTCCATTAAGGTGCACATTCACACCTTCATCAGAGTAATGAGATCTTCCTTGTGCACATAGACACCGAGTCAAACTCATCATCATGTGCTTAGAAAGGAACATTCCCCCACCACCAGCACCATGTTCTGGGTCAGGCGACTCACCTCTGAGCCTCCCGATCATCCTTGGGGTTGTAATTGGACAGGCAGTCCAAGATGAAGATTTGGCCCCATTCGGTGCACTCATTCAGGGCAGTTAACAGCTTATTAATGTTCTGAGGGTTCAGATCCAGCAGGTTGCTATTTGGGTGAGACTCACTGATTTCTGACAAGGCTGCCACAGCATTAGCAACCACCTAGAAAAAAAAAAAGAGAGTGAGCTTTGGGTCACTAAAGGTAGTACAGCTCATGCATTGTCTATCAAACTTTTAGATCATCATGGGAACCCTGACTCATAACTTTCACTGAACACTCCACCTAAGTAGCAAGAAACTACAGGCAAATTACACCAAAGTCATGCTAAATCGTTGCTATTACATACAGTTTGCAGGAACAGTGAGTACAGTTATCATTCAAAAAGAGCTTTCTTGCAGCCTAATCTTTAGATTAGGCAATCTAACATTAAAATAATCTAAAGCACAGCACAATATGCTAGAAGATTAACACTTTTAAATGAATTCAAGGTTACTAATAAAAATTCTTTTTCATATGGTCAGAAAGATAACAGTACAAATGCTGACTAAAAACACAGTGAAATTCAAAGAAACAGACTCTGTCTATTATTCAATGCCACAAAACTGACAAGGCCCATTGATCAAGTCCTTTTTAATTCCATTAACTTTTCCTACCACCTCCTTCCTTGATCTTCAAGCCAAAAAGAACCACACTAACCTCATTTTCTACCTCTGTGCCTTAATTTCCCTGAGCACCCTATGCCCAAAAGTCAAGTCCTTTGCTTTACAACCTAACTCATATGATTCTTTCTCCTCCATAACCCAACCCCAAAACTGAAATGATTTTTCCCTTTTAAAATTACTTCTAGCACTTTGGGCCTTTCCCTTACATTTCTTATAATCTCTAATAAAAATAATTAGCATTTACATGGCACTTTTGAAGCTATACCTGTATGACTTCATTTGATCCTCATAATAAGCTAGCAAAATAGGCTCTATTATCTCCATTTTATGGGTATGAAAACTGAGGCAAGCAGGTTACATGGTTCATCTGGCATCAAAGAATCAGGAAGCGCATGAGACAGGATTTGAACTCAGGTCTTCCAACTTCAGTCCCAGTGTTCTATCCACTGTGCCACCAAACTGCTTTTTTTTTTTAATATGAGTTTTTATATGTTTTTTCCCTCCATTAGAATTAAGCTTCATAAAGACAAAGTCAAGCCTATCTCACTGCTTCTTCAGTGTCTTGCAACTCTTAAATTCTCAGAAGACACTACTTTAAATCTCTTTGTGTATATACTAAACAGACTCTCAATTCAATTCTTTGCTCAAGTCACTAGCCAATAAGATTTGACAGATTAACTTAATTATGGAAGAAAAATTCAAAATACTTGGATTATCAACATTAATAACTAAATAATTTGCAGATCCCCTCAGCTTCAGAATTTTCAAAGAAGCCATGTAATTTGAATACATTTTTACATTTATGGCATTTTAGATATTATACACAGGCTATCTAAGCCAACATCATTACTAGAGACAGAACAACGATCCCACAAATAGAATGCTATCATTGCCATCTGGTAATCTGCAAACTGAAAATGTCAGCATCAATTTAGTAAAAGATGAGATCTCAACAAAATAGAGGTCTCTAGTCCCTGTCAGATGGCAGCATCTAGGACTGAGGCTGTACTCAACATGGGGCTTTTTCTGACTGCTAGAACAATACATCCACTGGAAGGTGCCATATCTTTGTGTTAAGAATATAGAAAAATCTATCAGAAAAATGGCACAAACTGTGGAGCAGGAAAAAATTCTTCAATGTCATTCTCTGAGCTGACCTCCCTCCTCTCCCCATTGTATCTTACCAGCAAAACAAATTATTCTATTCCCCACACAGGGAAAAGTCATGACCATGCTATGGCTACAAGGCCCAAAGTTGACCATAGGAGGACTGAATCCCTGCTTTGAATCATCACTAAGTCACCACCAGCTGCCAGAGACCTACTAATGAGACCATCACAAAATCTACAAAAACGGAGACAAATAGGGTCTTTACCATTTCTACCAGACTAAATCTTTTTTTATTTCCCAAACACCCGAGATTAGCCTCTGGCATTTCAAGGCAAAAAGACAGAGTAGACCTGGAAAATCCAAGTGGGAAAGGCAGAAAAGTACTGGATCCTGAACAGGATGAGCAATTAAATTTATGTATTAACCAAAGCTAATTGAAAATTAAACCAAGTATAGAATACAGCTAATAAAGCATATGTTCAGCTGTTTAAAAGGCAGTTTTTGCTTATTACCCCATTAAAACAAGAAGAGGGGAAAAGTGTATCTAATTTAAAGGCAGATAGAACACAGAGGAAAGAAAATCTAAACTCTAAAATTAACTGATTCTCGAAGTGATCAAGATATTGATCTGGTCCCCGCCTCAATCAAGGATAAACTTAGCCATGACCCTCCAAACTCTCCAAAGCTAACACCGTCCTTCTTGCTTTTATCTCCAGCTATCTGCCAGCCCATCCCCAATATTCTCATCCTTGCTGATTTCTACACGTCTTTAAAGACAACACAGCACAGGGTTTAGCAGAAATATACATGCAACTCGTGAATATGAGTCCAAGCCAGATTAAGGGATCCTTCTGTTCAGTTTAGGAGGACACTGGCCTTGGAGTCAAAAATACCGAGAGGTTCAAATCCTGCTTCAGACATTTCACCACTTCTGTGACCTAAGACAAATCATTCACTGCCAGATGCCTCATTTTCCTCATTGTTAAAGTGTGTTGAATTCAAAAGCCTTGAAGGTGTGCTCTAGCTCTAAATCTACAAGGAAATCCTTTTTCAATTCCATTAACATACTTACCAATGCATCAGCATAAAGGATTGATTCTCCTCTCCCACAAAGATTGTGCTATTCTAACTATATGCTTCCTATCACTGTATGTGACCTGTAGGTGATACTACCATCAAGTGAATCACCTACCTTACTTAGGAACTCCTAACTAGAGAGGCTAGACTTTACTATAAGAAAATCTCTATGAAGTTGGTAATTTTTTTTGTCATTACAAAAGGTATTTTTGCTTCATAAAATGATTACAGGGTTTCTTTAAATAGTGAATTTCTCTAGTGCATTTAAATAATTTAATTTACCAAAATTTTAACTCTTCAGGAACATATTTATCATATAAAGTGAAATACATTTGTCCATTCTATCTCTCAATTATTCTAAGTGTTTTAAAAGCTGTGATCCATTCTAATCATTAATATTCATCACTAGTACAGGAACATATTTAATCAATTGTGGATTGACAGATTCTTTTTCTGTCTTAGTTAACAGAATATTTCTCATTTGATTTTCCAAAGATGAAAGATAAAAAGATAAAACTGTATTTCCAAAGATAAGACTGTATTTGTAACAGTTAAGTAAAATTTAGGCAGGAATCATGACTTAGCTGACTATGCTACACATAACATTATCACTAAGCACAAAACTAAGCTCAGATTTCTTTTGGTTCATTTGCCTTCAGAATTTTTTACAGAAATTTTAATTGCTACAAACCATCTGTACAAATAGGAAAAGCAAACCAGAGTGTGAAGGAAGGGTTAATAGGCTCAAATTCAATTTAAATGAGAAAAGTTAAGGCCAAAGAGCCTTTGATATTATTTCCTGGCAAAGGTGACTTAGAGATTTGTATGAGAGGAAAAATGTATTCTTCTACAACACATCATTCTTTCAGAGATAATCCTTTTGTGGCAGCAGTGAAAGAACAAGACTCACTCTTCAGCCATAAAATCTGATTGATGAGCTTCCCTCCATATGCAGGAAGCCAAAAGGCATAGATCTGACCTTCATTTTTCTTTCATGCTGAACCAGGAGGCAGGTGAGTCAGAAAGAAAAGAAATCCTGTAAGAGAAAACCTGAACGCACTATACCATCCACATTGGTCCCTTTCTTAAATTCAGATGCATCACTGAAAACTTTACCAGTTTCCATTCTAGCATGCAGACTCCCTTATTACTGTGGCCACAATGACAGAAGACTTTTCACTTTCCAGTCCAAAGGCTTCCCCTATTGACGAGGGGTATATATCCAGCAATGACCTTCAGGGCCATGTTACCTTTTGTGCTTATGTGTATTCACTCTAGTTTCTCTATTTCAAATATTTATTAATACTTATAAACATGATGATCCATCATCATTTCCACACAGAGATAGCAATAAACAATGTCTGCAGCAATAATTCTTTCATTTGCCTTTAATTAAAAAAAGATAAAAGAACAGACAAGGGAAAATTCTATTCTGGATCTGATCTTGTCAAAAAGAAAAAACTGATTCCAAGGGAAAGGAGTCTAATGTCACCATTCCTGGAATTTGTGATAGGAAAAAAAGCTAGGCATAAATTAATATGCATTCCAAAGCTTAGGCTAGCTGATCTAAAAGATTACAGAGAAAGGTTAGGTAGGAATTCATAACCTAAAACCTGTAGAGAAGTCAGCTGAGAAGAGCTGGGAACTTTCAGAAATGAAATTCTGAAGACACAAAGAGAGATTCCAAGAGGAAGAAAAAAAACAGAGTTGTCTAAAAGGACCAAGGTAGGTATGAGACTCCCACCAACATGAAAGGTCTCCATGAAAGATAAAAACAGAAGATGAATGTAAGAGGGCAGCATTGTCCCATATTAACAGCATCAGGAATGCTATGAAATGGCAAATGGAAACAATGCTGAAAAAAAGCAAAAATCACAAAAGATAGGAAGAGTCAACACTGGAAGGGTTATGGAAAGACAATACTACTAATGGATTGTTCCTGGAGCTGTGAATTAGTATATCCACTCAGGAAAGCAACATGAAATTTTGTCAATCAAGTGACAAAAACATGCCTCTGTGGTAGCAAAGAACTAGAAATTGAGGGGATCTCCATCAATTGGGCAATGGATATACAAGTGATGGCATATGGTAGTGATGGAATACCACTGTGCTATAAGAAATGATGAACAAGTTGCTTTTAGAAAAACATGGAAATGCTTGTGTGAAATAATTAAAAGTGAAACAAAACCAAGAGAATACTGCCTATAAAGTAACAATAATACTGTTCAAAGAATAACTGAATAATAAACTACAAAGGACCTATGAAGGAAGATACATTTATGGAGAAAGAACTGATAGTTTGTATAGCATGGTTTTTAACATGTGAACACAAACACACACACACACACACACACATCTGCATCAAATAGTAGTCTTCTCTGGTATACCGTGAATGGGTAGGAAGAGAAATAGTTCAGAACTTAAAAATGTAACAAAAGTAAATAAATGAATTATGGCAACAAATTTAAAAAAAGATGGGTTTCCTTCAGTTCCATATATTTTATTCATAGTTTTAATAGGCTGAACAAAAAGACATAGTAGGGGCAGCTAGGTGGCACAGTGGATAGAGCACCAGCCCTTAAGTCAGGAGGACCTGAGTTCAAATCTGGTCTCAGACACTTAACATTCCCTAGCTGTGTGACCCTGGGCAAATCACTTAACCTCAATTGCCTCAGGGGGGAAAAAGACATAATATATGTCTTCTGAGCATTTATTCATACTTTATATTTTCAGGAAAAATAGAAATTACAGTAATTGAGTTACCAAGCAAAAACAAGTGAGAAAAGTCCAGTAGGCTATTACATGAGTCCAATTTTAAGGGACTATATCCCCTAAGCATTAGAAAATCTCTCACGGAAGGCAGATTAACAAAAATCATTTTAGAACACAGTGACTCACATTATTCATTGAGTACTTCATCATTTATTAGATCCTCAAACTGATAACAAATCCTGAAAGGAAATACCACTGAAACCCCTAAGGAATTATCTTAAGGAAAGAAGATACACAAGGCTCATCCTACTCCTCAATATGTTATATAAAGGTAACCAGTACTCAAAATAAAGCACTATTTATGCAAAAAACTGGGTTTCTAGCAAAAGAGAGACCTATTGAAGCAAGCAGAAAAGAACACCAAACTAGTCGCAGGTGGCAACCCTGAGTGTCTCAGCACTAGTCAGAAGCTGAAAATTTTGAGTCAGTCTAGGTAACAGAAATTGCAACAATTGAGAAGACAACTTTTCAGAGTCATTAACAGTTTGAGGGGGAGGAAAAGAAAAAATGACTTTCAAAGGCAAATCTCAGGGAGGAACAAAACACAGGGTTCAGCCTTGAACAACTTCAAAAAGGCTACAAAGAAAACCAGGGAATCTTGGGAATGTTTACCTCAAAGGAGTAAGCCCTTTAAAGGCACTCTTTTCATGCAAGAGATCCAGGAACAAATACTTTAATGGGACAGGGAAAATCCTGAAAAAACAACAGCCAGAAGGAAAATCATCATATGTCAGTGATATGCTATAAAATACCCAAGGATCCTATGAAAACTATTATCCTAGGAAAATAATAATGGCAACTATAATGGGATTGAAACACAGAAAAATATATTTGTTTCAGTCCAGACCTATCCCTTCATTGCTCTGGGTAATTTCTACTATGAAGACTCCCTTCACCAATCTAGAACATCAACTCTTCTCTAATTTACACTCTAAAAGAAATGCCTAGAACACTAAAAAGCTAAGAAGATTTTCCATGGACACATGGCTAACATCTGTTATAGGCAGCACTTAAACCCAGGCCTTCCTGACTCCTGAGCAAGTCCTTGATCCACTTGGCTTCACATTTACATTGCTTTGTATACAGGACAATGACTGTTAATGAATGTGAATTAAACTGAACCTTACCCGCTGTACAAAAAAAAAAAAAAAAAAAAAAAAAAAAGGGCATGTGGGCTAACCTATCTTACTATCTCCCAACTTTACATTAGTGCTTCACTGTAGATTTATGTTCTTCTAAAAATAAAGGACTATAACTTGAGCCTCTCAGTAAAGAAAATTCATATCTGAAAAGGAGTTGGGATCCAATTTCTTTAAAGGTCTCTATTTTGTGATGAGTTTACAAGGCATTAAAAGGACAGGCTCCACTCTGTTTTTATAGTGGGGAGCAGCAATTGGGGGGACTCCCTGCACAGCCTGACCTTGGAGGAGCCCGGGATTATGCATAAGACCCCAGGTCATTGTGTCATAACCAATACTGCCACTAAACCCAATGTGGTAGTCACTGCTACAGCTGTTCTGACTCTTCCACGGCTCCTCTGCCCGGCTGGTGAAAGCCACGTGGGAAAGAAGAGCTACCACATCGGCTTGCACTCTGCAGATAGGGGACGGACACTGGCCAACTGGGTGAATGGAGCTCAGCCTCGGCTTTATCATCTGCAAAGAGGGTAATTGACTGTTTGAAAATAAACTCGAGGCAATATTAAAACAAGATGCCCACTTGGACACAGACTCAGAAATACCCAGTGAAGGACTCTCCCTAAGGGATGCTGATTGCTGTGGATGTGCTGCCCCCTTGTGGGCTCTGAGCACCTGCTAACACAAAACAAAGGCTCCCAGAGGTGCTGCCCCCCTGTGGGCTCCAAGCACCTGCCAGCACAGAACAAAGGTTCCTAGCAGGTGCTCCCGGAGCCTCTCAGGGCCAGCACCCACTAAGCTGATGCCTCATGTACCCCAGTTCAAGAAGGAACCAGAAGCTCCAAGGAAGCTCATTTTCCAAAAAGCTAAACCCCAAACTGAGCCTGAAAGAGGGATAGAACTTTACAATTTTTGAGGGAAATTACCTAAAAGTATAAGGCTTCCTGTGCTTTCTTAAACCAAAAAGTTTACAGCTCCCAGCTTTTATGGTAATGACTTAGAATTGCCATCAATGCTGGGATGCTCTGAAGGGCTGTTTGCCACCAAATCTAAGACAGTTTGGCCAGATTTTGAGGCCTGCTTTTTACAGGGTTTTGCTTTTCATCTCCTCTCCAGCTCACAATCGGCAAGCTTTTCCTCCTTATTAGTATGCCTGACTCTCAGAACTAAGAGCCATTCCCCAAATGGCAAGTAGTCAAAGGGTAGGAACAGAAAGTTCTCAAAGGAAGAAATCCATATTATCAACAAACATAAGAAAAAATCCAAATCACTAACAATTGGGAAAATGTGAATTAAAGAAATCTTAAATTCCTACCTCATATTCTCAGCCCAATGAAAATAACAGATTCTGGAAGGTGCTGTGAGAAAACAGGCTCACCACTACCTAGTGGTAGAGCTGAAAAATGGTCTGGCTGTTCTAAGAAGCAATTTAAATGATGCCCAAGTCACAAAACTTGGCTCCAGCAACACCACTACTAGACCTATACCACAAAAGATCAAAGAAAGAAAAAAACGACCCATATGTGCAAAAATATTTGTAGAAGATCTTCTGTTAGGATAAAAAACTAAGGAGGGGCCCTAGTGAGAGTTAAACAAGGTATAAAATGGAAAACAATTGTACAAATAACCAAATGGAAAGTTCAGAAAAACCAGCAAAATTGTATATGAGCTGAGATAGAACAAAGGAAGCATAATCAAAAGCATGATTTCTACAATAATATTATAAAGAAAAATAACTTTGAAAGGCTTGACAGCTCTGATCACTGTGGTAACAATGATACTGAGGATGGATGATGATATTCTACCTTTTGTCAAGAAGATTTTAAGATGCAGAATGAAATTTTTATTCTTGGATACAGCCACTAAAAAAATTGTTTTTTTTAAGTCTCTACACTTGCTACAAATTCTTGTTCTTTGTTCTTTTTTTCCCAACTAGAAGGTGAGAGGGGAGAAGGAAGAGGGAAAAGGGATAAAGTTAGAACAACAAAAGAAAGAAAAGAGGACCACTAGAGAATCTTTTTTTAAAAATACAAAGAGAACATTAGGAAAGCCATAACGAATCATAGATAAGCAGAACTCTGAAAGCTACAGGCTGAATTTATTATATAACTTGAAAAAAAAAGTTATATATAATGAAGACCTGATGATGATCATCACGGATCATCCTTTTTCTGTCTGACCATATATGTGGAAATGTAAATGTTAAGCTAATATAAAATTTAATATATAATATAAAATGTACATTTTATATGGTGTTTGGTAAAGTGAAAACGATATTTTTAAAAGACCAAAACCAGAAATGTATTTTCCTTTCTCCTCCAAAACCTCACAGCACTTGGTTTATATTTCTCCTATATCCCTTTTTGTCCTATGCATGTTTGAAAAGGTTTTAGTGCCTATACTAATTTATAGGACTGTTAAAAGTCCTGAACCCACTGTCCATGCATGATCTCTTTCTCACACCTAATAAATGGTTTCTCTAGCTTAATTTCTGGTTTTTGTTGATGCTGAAAACAGCTAAAGCTGCTTCATCATTAAGCAACTGCTAACAATGACAGAAAGACAAGATGCCCCAAGGCAGTATGTATACTCCATGACTGCACAGGAAAGGTCTTTTCAATTTGTTGTTTTTTAAACTATTTCATTTTCACGTGGGGCTCCAAAAGGAGAAAGGGCTAGTTATTAATTATCTCCACAGAGTGAATACAGGGCTTCTAAGGGCAGAGATCACATCTCTTCCTCTGTAACACTTCTACAGAACCTTGCCTAGCACAGTGTCCTATATACCCTTGTGTCCTGAAAGAACAACTGAATCCCCTGCCCTGATTCCAATTCTGGTTCTTTTAGAAGCTTTCTGAGTAAGACAAAAAAATAAGAAGCATTTATTTCAGTCACAGGCAGTCAAAAGAACATATTAGGCAAATTCTCTTAACATCCATTCTCTTAATATTCTAATTATACATAATTCCTTGTACATAATTTGTAACCATTCTCTTTCTTCCCTCTCTTTTCTCCCCCCTTCCTCCACCCCAAAGACAGAGGGAAATCAGGGCAATTCAAGCTGACCTTGGCCTCTAATATTTGAAAGAAAATACAAAGCTCTTTTGAATTTTACTGTTTACTCCCCAGATTAATCTTGTGCAATGAATCTGTTCTAAAGATAAGAAAGCAAGAGAAATTGAAGTGTTTGAATAAGGTCAAACAGCAAATCAGCAGAAGAGCTGAAATTAGAACAAAACCTTTGACTTTTTAATCTACTATTAATTCCACTGAATCTCTGCCATAAACTTCCAGGGGACCATTATTCAGAACTGATCTAGGAACACATCTACAGAAGCATCCTGAAAAGAGTTTAAAATGTCCACACAATAACAAAAGCAATAAGAAATATCTTGTACATTTGACTTCTTTTCCTGAAGGCTAAAATTACATTTTTTAGAAAATAAATACAAATTGCAAACAGTTCACTTACCTTTTAACAAAACATTTAACAAAGTAAAGCTATTCTTATGGAAAAGATAGACATACAACAAAGTCAATTCAGAACTGCTTGAATGACTGGACTGAAATCAATCCAAAAGCACATATATAAAGTCTACAATGTTCCAGACATTGCCCTAAGCACGGGAGAAAGGAAACTAAAAGTAAACAGTCCCTACCCTGAAGAAGCTAACATTCTCATGAGGAAGACCCGTATTTATAAATAATGTGTCTAAATATATATGGGCTCTAAATACATATATAAAGATACACATCTCTCTCTCTCTCAATATATATATATATATAGTGTGTGTGTGTATCTCTCTCTACACATATACATACAGGCACACACAATCCTTCTTGGATTATATGGATAATTCTTTTTTTATCCTTATGTAAAAGAAAATGTCTATTTTATTTGGTGTTTGGAAAATTTGGAATATAGAGAGAGATACATAATTTCTAAAATACATATATATATATATATGTAGTAATCATAGAAGGAAAATCCCACCTGCTAGGTAAGAGGGACCAGGAATAACCAGAGAGAACAGCCCTTGTACATTTTCAGATGAAGAAAACATAAGATTTTGGGGTGGAGGGAACAGGACAATTAAAGCATGGACCAAAGTTAATGCAAAGCATCAAAACAAGCAAAAATAGCTCAATGTCAACTTGTCAAGAGGGCTCCAGTGGCCCCAAACCCCAAGAATCTGTGCTTGACACAAAGGGCCAATTAATGGTTTGTATCAAATATGGATATTGACATCTGGGTGGGACAGCTAACACAGTGGATGAACAGAGAAAAATCCAAAATCTTGGCAGATGAAGCAAGAGGATGAATCTAACAAGAGAAAATTAGACATAATCTGAAAGTCTTGCACTTAGACTCAACAACTCAGCTTCTCTTAGGATCAACTAGAGCAGGGGTGGCTGGGCAGCAGATTATCTGAAGACAATGCAGAGGTATAGGGGGAACACAACATCAGCAGTATTTGGTAGCATAGCTGGTACAAAAAGGTGGAGGTCTGACCCTTTGTTGAACCACATGTGGGGAACTATGCTCCATTCTGGAACCAACAGTTGAGGAATCACCGAGATAAGCAGGAGAGCATCTAGAGTCAGGTAAGAAAGGTGCTAAAATGCCTCACGCCTAGGTTAAATGAGAGGAAAAAAGAGAATGCTTAACCCAAGACTGTAGTGGGGGAGAAGTTAAACTTGCTCTATTGGTTCCAGGGCCAAAATCAAGAGCAATGGAGAGAATCTTTAAAAAGCCAATTTGGGATTGTTAGTTTCCTAACAAAACTCTCCAAAAGCACAAGAGGATATGTCTGGGCAGGCAGTGGGTTTCCCCCACACTCCCACATCCTACGGATGTCTTTGAAAAGTAGGGGGGTGAACACCTGGAACTTTGTTTCAGGTCTGAGTTGAATTCATTAGCCACTGATATTTTCCCACACTAAAATTCTATCATTCTGTGAATTTGAATTTAGCCAAATGGTACAACAATCACAGTTCTCAATCCTTAAGTGAATCATGTAAAAATATTTCCATCACAGTTGCTACAGCTCTGATCAGTTAAGAAAATCCACAAAATCTATGCAATGACAATTATCTGTAAGACAATGGAGATATGCACATTTGAATAAGGATAGTCATTAATCTGAAAAAGTTGATCTACTAATAAATCTACTACTTTAGTAATCTACTAGTAAATGGTCACTGAAAATGAATGTTCACAGTTGTCCTGCTGGGTTATACCTCTGACAAACAAGTTCACCAGGTAAGCAGAGGGTGTGATCAAAGATAGCCAACCGAAGACCTGCCAGGTGCAGACTCGGTCTCTCTCATGGCCTTCCCTGTCTGTTCTCCCTTAGAATTCTCACAAGAATCACTTTACAAAACTACTTCAGTTTCCCTGACTTATAAACTAGGGGAGGGGATGGAGGAGGGAAAGAGAGATACCTGTGCTCAGATACGTTTCCAAGTGCTGTAAGATAAACAGGAAAATACACCAGCTGCCGACAGTGCTCAGCTTCCAGTGATTAGCTTATGGCACACAGCCAACCAGGCGAATGTTATCAGCAGACTACAGGCAACACACAATTGACCCTCGGTCAGACAGTCTGGTTCTGAACATACCACTCCAGATAAGCTATCTCTGATTGCCAAGACTCAATTTGGCCCCATGGTACCTCCTAGCCCCTGAATGACCTCCATTATTCACTTTTTCATTCAAGGGATTCAAGTAGGCCAGCACCACAACATCTGTCTGGCTCAAGATGTAAATGAAGGAGTGAATTAAAGACTACTCTCCATACTCTAAAGGCTAGTCAGAGACAGGCAGGGCATAATGTTCTGTCAAGGATTCCAAACACCTGCCATCAATAAGGAAGGAAATCTCTGGACTGGCTACAAAAAATGCCTAGGGTTATAACTCAAGGTAAATGATCTTCATCCAAAACTCCTAAATTAAAGAATCTGCAATGGTCAGCTGGGGGAAAGAAAGAAAAGAGACAGTACTCTGAGGGTCCAGAGGGAGGAGGATACACCGAGGCTGGAGCAAAAACAGGAGCAGGATATGTTATAACAAATCAGGTCAATAACTGAGGGAATTTTCAAGTCATCCAGTCCAGTTTGTGTTAGCTAGAATTGTTCCATGCCTTTTTTGTTACTGGAACTCCATTTTTATCAGTTGTCTGAATACTCTTTAATGCCCTAGTAAAAGCACATGTTGTTGGGAATATATAGTAGTAAAAAAACAAAACAAAACCTAGTCTTTTAGATCTGAAATGCCTAAGGCTCCTATTTGGTAGGCTGCCCTACTCTAGACTAAAGCTTCTTAAATTGTGGATTGTGACACCATAAGGGGTTATGTAACTGAATGTGAAGATCACAAACTTATGATTTATTACCAGTAAATGCTTGATTTGTATACCTACTTTATTTACCTACATATTCGGGATTGGTAAAATTTCTCTGGTGAAAAGGAGTTGAGAATAAAAAAGATTTAAGAAACCCTGCTCTAAATAGGCAGCATCTAGGTGGAGGCAGCAGATTGTTTGGCCTGCAGTCAGAAAGACCTGAGTTCAAATCTAGATTCAGATATTTACTAGCTGTGTGATCTTGGGCAAGGCACCGAATCTTTGCCCCAGTTTCTTCAGCTAAGGATTATAGCACCTACTTCCTAGGTTTTGTTGTGAGGCTAGTAAAATACTAGCCTAGGACACAGCAGATGCTTAATAAATGCTTGTTTCCTTCCTTCCTCTCCTCCTGCCTAGTAGTCCCACCTCAGCCCTTTCCCAGAATCTTCCATGATTGAAAACTTTCAATTTGGAACCAATCTGAAGCCAACTGTGTCCTGACCCAGTGCTCACCCCAGATCCTTCTCCAACATCAGGAATAGAAAATCAATGAGTCAGACTCATTCCCTATAAAACTGGACTTCACTAATTCCACTGCTGAACTGATACATGGGTTGCTCTGGTGTATTGGGGGGGAAGATGCTGACTGCTGTCCCAGTTCTGAAAGGGGGTCGGGACCATCCATGCTGCTCTAGCTTTAGACATATGGGCTCTTGGTCCCAATCCATAGGCTGCTCTCAAAGAGACAACACTTTTTCCCACCTTCCCTAGCAACTAGGTGCAAGGCTCAACTTCTGCTTAAACCTCTTCTTCCTCCAGTCAAGGACTAAGGACAAGTGTGGCTGAAGACCAGTGACCATCTATAACCTCACCTTGTTGCTACTGCCTCCCTCTCCTCAGTGTTCTCCTCTCCAAGAAGAGGGGCAACAGAATATTCCAATATGGTGGCAATGAGCAACCCCGAGGGGCTCAAGGCCATGATCACAATTGGACAGAATACTAAAATTTAGTTGATTTATAGAACAAAATAAAAAGAAAGAGAGACAGAGCTGAGGCCCAAGCTGACAAACTCATTCCTCATTCCTGGGAGGAAAAGTCTAGAGCAAATCCTACCAAACAGGAAGAGAAAAAAGGAAGAGAAAGCCTCTAGACTCAGTAGAGTATCCCACAACTAGAAAGATCAATTTGACTAGGTGATTGACAGACTCTCTGAAATAATTCTAAGATGCCAAATGTGGCATCCTATGAAAGTGTCTAAATTCCCAGGATGACTACTTTGAAGGACAACATTCATCTGGATCCAAATGCTGTAGCATTTTTACTTAAAACAAAAATTTAAGTCAAACACTTCTTTATAGAAGCCTATTGAATCCCAAGAGATATCTCTAAAAAGTTACTAAAGGGGAAATAGTGACCTGACAATAGGTTTCTATTAGTCATTTCAAAAACAAAATATGATACCTGTAGCTGATTCAGAAAGACCTAGAATTATGGCTCTGCTTCAGCTTAATGCCTTTGAATCTGCCCACTATTCAAGGGAAAGCTTTGAGACTTTTCACATTTACCAAGCAACAATGCGACAAGGAACAAAGTAAAAAAAGTCATACAAATAAAATTTTATTTATGCATCTGAAAGGCATGTAAACACCTCATCCTTGTTGATAGGATAGCAGCTCCATTAAACAGAATAAAGTATCTGGAAAGTAGCAAAGAACTAAAAATTGGCCTAAAATGGGTAGGCTTGCTTGCTCTAGGGTCATAGCTGTGTGACCATAGAGAATTTAACTTCCCCTCTTCACTTACCCCCCAAAAAAGGAAAGCAGCCAGAAAGGCACCTATCCCAGGGGAAGGCTCTCCAAAGGCAACAAGGGGCCTGGAGGATTTCCCCATGGTTTCCTCAAAGACACCCAGGAAAATGAAACCCTGCTATATTCCATGAATTTGGCTAACCCTCCTCCAAGTCACTAAACTCAACCCATTCCCCATGCAGCCATACTACCACACTACTAACTATAGCAAGCATTTGCAGAATAATTAAGGTTTGCAAAGTACCCACGAGGTAGGTGCTATTATTATCATCCTCATTTTACAGATGAGGAAACAGCCTGAGAAAGGTAGCATAAGGTATAAAATGTTTCAAGAAGGATTTTATTTCAGACCTTCCTGAAAGATCAGATTCTAAATATTGAATCATTGTGACTTAAAAAGAGGAATTTGCTTAGGTCCATAACAGCGAGAGAGACCAACCCATGAAGTTGCACCTATTTTGTGTATAGGAGAATTCTCGAACTCAAGTCTACTCCCCAAGTCCCAAGTCCCTTGTTCTTTCTAAACCTCAACCTTGAATTATTCTCTCCTCCCTGAGGGGTGTCCAGTGTTTGGCATGTGAAACTGTCATTGTTTCGCCGTGCTTTCAGATTAAGTGTGTTATTGTGCAGTTGTTTTCGGTCTTTTCCATTCATGTGCAGTTACCAAGTTGTTTTTTCAGTCATGTCCAGTTTTTAGCAACACCATTTGGGATTTTTTTTTGGCAAAGACACTGGAGAGATTTGCCATTTCTTTTTCTAGTTCATTTGACAGATGAGGAAACTGAGACAAATAGGGTCACACACAGCTGGTAAGTATCTGGGGCTAGATCTGAAATATGCACTGAGACAAGCCAATTTCCTCTTCAGATTAAGAATTAATGGTTAATTTGTTCAATCTGAAGGGCAGCAGTGGGGGCTCAAGAACAAAAATGAATTCTTCCTAACATGGCTATCCCTAGGGCACTAAAAAAGTTATAGTCATAGCCACCTCTCTCTAGTCCCCCGATCTGCTAGATTGAAAGGTGGAGTATACAAGTCAATTCAGAGAAAGAAGAATTGGAAGGGATGCTGCACACACTTACATTAATGATTTTTTTTTGAGATTTAATGGATGTATTTAATATTTTTTAATTAAAACTTTTTATTTGCAAAACACATGTATGGGTAATTCTTCTATATTAACCCTTACAAAGCTTTGTTACAAATTTTTCCCCCCCTACTCCCCACCCCTCCCCTAGATGGCAGGATATCCACTACATGTTAATTATGTTAAAATACCTGACAAATCGAATATATGTGTACATATTTCCACTTATCATTTTACATTAATGATTAGAAGAAACTTTGGAGGATCTATATGAACTTGAAGCAGGATGAAATATCAGAGCCAATAAAAATGATATAGATGTTTATAATAATTGCGCAGGAAAACAATCATGAAAGGCTTCAGAACTTGGATCCATGCAAGGCTAATGAAGCATGCATCCTGCCTCTTGACAAAGAGATGATGGGGCAGCTAGGTGGCGCAGTGGATAGAGCACCAGCCCTGAAGTCAGGAAGACCTGCGTTCAAATCTGGTCTCAGACACTTAACATTCCCTAGCTGTGTGACCCTGGGCAAGTCACTTAACCCCAATTGCCTCAGAAAAGAGGTGATGAACTAGAGGGACATGATCCCGACATGTTACTAAGTGTATATCTGGCTCTCTAAAAACGCACATTTTTAAAAATTTAATCTATTTTATTAACATTTTCCTCATCACTTTCTTAAGCCTAGACAAACAGCAAAACAATAAATCAAGCCATGATTTATAGTGTTTGTCAATTTCTGAGATATAAATGCTCATACTAAAAATTTAACAATAATCTCTTACAAACTAGTAGGAGCAAGCTCCATCATACCCTGTGCATGACATATATAGTTTTAGACAAGATCAATGTGCATGTGCTTATTTTATTTGATTATATTTGTTACAAATGAGGGCTCCTAACTTGGGGAGAGTGATACCTAGAGAAGTAATGAGATAGTAAGCAGTGACAGAAAAAAATTTTTTAAATCAATAAAACATCTAAAATATACAATAAAGTTTAGAAGGAGATGCAAACAAAGCAGCTTTGTTAATATCTTGTTAAACTTAAAATGCACTTTTAAAAAACAAATAGCATGCAACCAAATATTCAGTTTCACATACAACCCATTTGTAAAATCCTAAGAAAGATGAGCAAAGAGTATGATCAACATTGTCTCATAAAGAAAAAAAGCAGTGGAAAATAAAACCAGCTTAAAGAAAATTTTCCAAGAGATATAACTAAGCAAAGATCCAAGCACATTTAATGGCTAAAAACAAAAGGAAGATGACAAAAAAAAAAAAAAAAAAAAGAAAGAAAGAAAAAAAAACCCTGCAAAGCCTTTTAAAGAAATTATTTTCATTATAAAGGACAGAAGGACTACCACATTTGGACTCTACTATCATAGTCCATGATGTGTTTATATAGGAAGCAAAAAGGAACTAATGGAACAAAACCAGGAAAAGCAGCTGGGTTGGTATAAGCATGTATGTGCACACACATACATGTGCATGCATAAGAAAGTCATGCTGGAGGCAAAACAACTTTGAAAGCATTAAGGGATTGCTTTACAAAGTGTCAAAAAGAGGGAAAGATATTAAAGATGTGGAAAGAAATCCTGTATCTTATTAATATATGCTTCCTATCTATCCAAAGTCTTTAAGAGACTAATCCACATATGAGTAACTAAATGGCACAGTAGATAGATGATTGTGCTTGGAATCAGGAAGACTTCTCTTGGTGAGTTCAAATCTGGCCTCAGATACTTACTGGCTGTGTGAAACTGGGCAAGTCACTTAATCCTGACTGCCTCAGTTTCCTTCTCTGTAAAACAAGCTGGAAAAGGATATGACAAACCATTCCCATGCCTTTGCCAAGAAAACCCGAAATGGGGATATAAAAAACTAAAAAAACAACTCAACAACCACTGAGGAATGGAGGGCGTGCACATTGAAGGCATCAACTGGGAATATGTAGGCTTGGCAAGTGATATTCTACAATATTATACCACTCAATCTCTCATGAAATACTAAAAGATAAGATGCCATCATGTTTACTCTTTGCTGATTATGAAAAGGCATTTAAATTGGTAGAACAAAATGCTGACTTAAGGGCTTTCCCTTAAGGGTCTCCTATCCAAATATCAAAATCATTAAAGATTCCTTGAAAGATAAAACCAAACCCCAGGGGGAAAACTACTCAAGGACTCTCTGATTATAAACATCATGTCAAACATAAACCCAGGATGCCTGATGCTTGCAGTGGTATTCACTATCATGATGGAAGAAATTCAGCTCAGCATCCAAGCTGAAGAGGCATTCCTTTACCCTGTGAATGGTCAAGTTCTCCACAAACTCTGGTTTTCAAACAACGTGCTGATGCATTAAGCTCTGGAATATTAGACCCTCCTGAAAGAAAACTATAACCAATCATGAGCCTGACTTTCCACATGGGAAAGACCAAATGGATGAAGAATATTTTTGCCCAAGTCATAACATATGCTCCTAGATGGAAAACTTATTGAATTGGTCCATCAATACGCATATCTGAGACCAACAGTAAAAGTGTCTAGAGTTAAGTAGGAGGAGAAAAGTGGGTCAGATGATATAGAGAAAATGCCACGTTTTCCTGGAAACAAAGGCCCATCTTTTTTATATTCGTCTCCTATTGGTTCTTGGGTGTGTTTGCTTTTTTTTTTGTTGTTGTTGTTAAATAGCTCTGGGACCGAAAAACAAAACTCTCCAAAGAACACAAAGTAAATTTCACATCAAGAACAATGAAGAGGTAGATAGAGGAGATGATTAAGCTAAAACATTTGAGCAAAGAACAGTAGTAAAAGATATTTCTAAAGGAAATGCAGTAGAGAAATAGGCTGGTCACATGGCAAAGATAAAGGATAACAGGCGTGCCTTCTGGCTTTCTCAAGCTACAGGATTTTCAGCTTATATGGATACTTTCACTTGTGGCAAATTATGGAAGACACAGACTAGAATAGCGTATAATGGGAAAAGATTCATGGGTAGTGATCTGTACCCACATCAACGAGAACAGATATTCAAGTAAATTTTGGCAAGCTTTAACATGGTGGAGATATACTGGCATAGTTGATTAAATTTATCTGTCATCAGTTATATTAAAAAAAATTCATGATCACAGATCTTAGTTTCTCTAGGGAAATTAAATTTTATTTTCTATCATTGTTGCATTACAGCACATTCCAAGAATATAACTCTCCAATTTTATCCTTTTCTTGCAAACTGACAAAAGTTAAAGGTAAAACAAGTTTTAAGTTAAAGGAAAAATACCAGTCTTAAAAAAAAAGTAGGATCACAGGGCTGAGAATAGGCCATTAGATTAGCACATCAAGAGATCTTTGGTGGAGATAGCAATTTCAAAGGAAGGATGAGGTTGGAAACTAGGTTGCAAAAGGATTAGAAGACAGTGAGGGGTTAAGTGGAAGCACTGAATGCATATAGCTTTTCAGGTAATTTAAATAAGAAGGAAAAGCAGAGATTGAGGACAGTAAACTATAGGACAATAGGTAGGAGAGATGGTAAAATCAAGTGTGGGTTTTTTTTTTAAAATGTTATTTTATTTGCATAACATATGTGTGGGTAATTCTTCAACAGTAACCCTTACATAGCTTTCTGTTACAAATTTTTCCCCCCAACTCCCCACCCTTCCCCTAGATGGCAGGATATCCACTACATGTTAATTATGTTAAAATATTGGCAAATCGAATATATGTATACATATTTCCTGGTTTTTTTTTTTTTTTTAATAATAAAGGCTTAGATAGGTTTGAAGGCAGTAGATAAGAAACCAGAAGTTGAAGAGAGAAGGAGAAAGATAATGTATATGCTGGAGAAGAAAGAAAGAAGGTAATGTGATCAAAGTTACATTTCTTCAGGGATTGGTGTGAAGAAGAGTGAGGAATGCCATTGGGGGTGAGAAGAGGGAAGATGATAAAAATTATTATCCACCTTCTAAGAGAGGTCTGATGAACTGAGTGAAGACTAAAGCAGATTCTTTTTACTTTATAGTTTTGGGGTTGGTTTTTTGTTTTGTTTTGTTATTTGGCAACATAATGAGAAGGAAAGAATATGGAACTCAATTTTTTTTAAATTAATGTTAAAAATAAAGAAAAATACCTCAACAAAGACAGAATTATCCTCATTTAAGATGGCTAGACCTTGATAAATAAATCTGCTCATAGTCACATAGGATATCATCAGGAAATTGATGACAGTCCCAGAAATAAACTCAGTCCTATCTCAGGACTCTCAGAAAATGAAATTTCAACATCATAACTAAAACTGCATTTAATTTCCATACCCATGAAAAAAAGTTGCTAAAGTGAAAGCTTTAATGCTATGTCGTAACACAATAACACTGTTAAAAATCAGTTGGCTTTTACATAAAAGACTCTTCCCTATATCCTGGGGAAATAGAAAAGTCAGTTAAGAAGAATTTGAAAAGCTTTATAATCTTAAAACTTAAAATCTTAACAGCTCATTATGACTTGACAATCAGAATTATTTAAACTAAGTATGAAACCTAAAATCAGATATTTCAATTATTTACTGATAACAAAACAGTAGCTATTTCAAGTCAATTGCCTAAGTTCCTTTCCCTGATAGCCATTCTGCAGGAGTGCTATGGATTCCAGAGCTCTTAAAAGCAATTCAAATCTGAAACTGCTTCAAAAAATTCAACACTGAGAAGGGTTAACTCTTAAATGTTAACTGTCATTTATCCCAAATTACAAGGTAAGAATTTACCAAAGGCCTTATCCAAAGAAAGCAGTCATGTTCTTTCAATTCAAATCACCCAATCAAAATGAACTTCACAGTTACTAGAATAGGCAAAGTATATCCCTTTTTTTCCTTTGCCTTTCCCTTTTCTTTATACAGGCAAATATGGAGGGGATTAGACTCAAAGTAATAGAAGTAAAATACAAGAGTTAAATAAAATATCTCAGAAGCTAATATAAAATCTGCTAAATACCTCAATCTTCCCCCCCCCCCCAGCCAATTGGAGTTAAGTGACTTGCCCAGGGTCACACAGCTAGGACGTGTTAAGTGTCTGAGGCCAAGATTTGAACTCAGGTCTTCCTGACGTCAGGGCTGGTGCTCTATCTACTGCGCCACCTAGCTGCCCCCTAAAAACCTCAATCTTAATGTCAGCAATTAAAAGGAAGCCAGCCCGAGAGGAACCCTGGACAAATATAAGGAAATAATTAAAAAATAAGGACAGTGCTGATCCAATTATCTCTATCAGCTAAAACCCTATGAAAGTCATTTACTTGGATAATTTTTGAAAGACCATTTGACAAAAGGCTAAGGTACAATCTGTTGAAGAGAATTATGAAAACTTTCAACTTCCTTCTGAATCAATACAGAGAACAGGTACAGAAACAAAGGTCCATTCTAAGCCTATTTGCTTTAAGTCTAATTTGTCGGCAAGGATGAATTCCACTCACACCTCTCACCAATGATCCAAGTATTAAGACATCTTATTTTTCAAAATTAGGTCTCACATAATATTCTAAAGACAAAATAGGTGATTTTACTTAAGAGCTAACTGAATACAACATAGCTTGAAAAGCAGCTATTTTCAATAATGTACTTTCTATAACAACAGAAGCATATTACCATGGGATTTGAGTCTGCAATGAGATCCCGAAGAGAATCCAAGAAGCCTTGATCTTCCACCATCTGGGCATTGATGTCATGCAGCTTGGCCACACAGACTGCTGCAGTTTTGCGGACATAAGGATCTTCATCCTTTAAACACTTGCGAAGTGGCTCACACAGATACTCTGTGATCTTGTCTACCCGAATACATCCCATAGTCCTGACTGCCAGGGCACGGATTAATGGGTTAGGATCCTCACAATCCTATGAGAAAAACCATAAGTGTATACACTGTGACCATTATGTAATATGAATGGTTCCCATGCCACACAAGAAAATCAGTCTCTCTGGTTTGGAGGTCCCCAGTGGCAGTACCCCAAAGAGCATGCTCAAAGTTAGAATTCAAACCTCTCCTCCATGGCTGCAGAGAGTAGGTTCTCAATGACTGCTTAATTGTTTAGAAGCTAGTTCTTTTGTTAATCATGTTACCAAATGTGGCAGTAATAATGACTTAGAAATATCAACCTCCTCTTCTCTCTTTATATCAAGAGAAGCTTTTTGAAATATTACTAGTCTTTATACCTAACACCTATTGCTTCCACATCATGTAAAGGCACATGGAAAAGCAGGTGAAAAGAGGGTCAGAAGAAATTCTGAATCCTCACTTTTACCTTCCAGACAAGAGTTAACAGAAGGTTTGTCAGAATTATAACAATAATATCAAGTCCTTCATGGAGAATCTGTTACCTACTTTTCTAAAATGTAGGTTATATGCATTTGCCTCCTTCATTAGTTCTCTAGCACTAAGAGGGAGGAGTCACACAGAGTTCAGCAGCATCCTGACTTTCTGCCATCAAACATGATGAAATGACTCCACGGACACATTCCCTTTCATCTGACAAGAGGATACTTCACTGGACTCACCTGGCAGGAGGCAGGCCTCCTTGAGGTCCCCTGAAAGAGGGGTTTCTAAACAATGTCTAGAATTCCTAGGACAGCCATTCTCTTTGCCATTCCTGGCACTACTCTGTGAGAATTTGAATTTTGTATAATCCTTCAGAACACAGAGCACTTACGTGTCCTCAGTACAGACAACGACCAAACCAGAAGACACGTGGCAAGCAGACTGCTAGGAAAGCTACCTTCACAAAGCTGTTGACAGCCATGATGGCCATATCTGGCTGACTCTTGGCGTAGTTCATCAGATACAGATAGACAAGCTTCTTGAGCTCCAGGTTATCGGTCTGCATACAATTCACCACATCTGGAAAGAGAGAGCTGGGGGAAGGGACAGGGAAAGAAAAGAGGAAAGGGAGTGGAACAGAGGTTACATGAGAAATGCCAACATCTACATCTGTTCAATAAATCTTGAATTCACAAATGCTATAAAACCCAAGGAAAACTTTTGTGACAAATTATAGCTGCTAAGTGCCAATTATCTCTCACTCAAACTTTTGTCATGGTGTGGAGATAATTATGGATCCCATCATCTAGCTAGATCAATGAAACACAGGTACAGCAAGCCCAAATACACTGTAAAGATCATGAGTTTGGCTCTCATAGCAAACTTATTTGTACATAGTAATGCTAGAACTATTCTTGCAACACAAAGTGACTGATTTTTCAGTTAAGGCAATTCTCAAAGGCCATCTACAAAATCAAACAGGGGATGCAATCTGCTTTTGTGAAAGAAGTATACACATCCACAAAAATCACAGATAATTGAAGACTGAAGCTAAGATATTGGACTTATTGTTAAAGGGGACTTTTAAAATAGTACATATTCTCATTTATGAAATAGGAGCCACATAAGCTCTTAGTTAGCAAGGACCAGGTCTCCTTAACTTGTTCTCTGTAGGGCCCAGCACAAGTTTCATATATAAATTGATGGTCAATGAAAAGTCTTTGGTAGTGATAAAGTCCACTACAATCCTGTAAAACAACTTCCTATCTGTGTCAGGAGGCTAGCCAATATATTGTATTCAGAGCCATCTACGCTCATCTTGATCTTTATCTTGCCACTGGACCTAGATAGCTGTGGAGGAGAAAGTGAGGCTGGTAACTCTGTATAGCCCTCCTTCATAAAATCCAATTTACTTGCACATCACGGCATCACCTCCCTGATATCATGGTCCTCTTCAAGAACAAAGGATTACAACAGTCAATATACAGAAAATCTGACATCAGCCAGTTTATTTATAAAATCAATCCAAAGACTACAGAACATGGTTAAAATTTGATATTGAAATGCCTGTGGAAAATTCTAGACACAGACCAGGAACTCCAAGGCATCTGACAATCTGCAAGTCATCAATCTCTATTCCATGTTACAATTCAAGCTTTCATCCAAATCCTAATCATTTATAAAAGTCCAGGCTACATGTAGGTTAACTTGTCAGGGTTGCACAAAAGTTAACCAATAGGCATCAAAAAGAACCAAAAAAGCTGTGAGCCAAAAATGAGAGAAAAGACTATCAGAGTCACCCATGGGGGAAAAGGAAGAGTCTGATTATGATTAATGTGGGAATGTGTTCTGCTGGACTATAGACTAATATCACAAAGATTTGCTTTTGTTTTGCTTAATGGAATAGGGAGAAAGTGGAAGGAAAAAATCAATTTTAAAATAAAAAAATTTGAAAAAATTACCAAGAAAAAATTACCAAAAAAAAAAAAAAAAAAGCCCACAGGAAAAAAGTAAAATATCCTTAAGAAGAAGCTGAGTTTGGGTTGAAAAGGAAAGAGATTTTCTCCTCTGTATAAACAATCCAATAATCAGATGATCACCAAATGGCAGCTTAAAATTTAAATGGACTTGTGCACTAAAAAATTTCAGCATACAATACCGGTGATGTCAGAGTTTTCACTGCTATTTCTTCATACCCTGTCCCAGGGTTTGATTTTGGTTATCTTGGTACTCTGAAGTCAACTTTGGTCTCATCCGCATGGACACTCCCAGATCAGGAGATCACAGAGGATCCATGACTACCCCTCCTCCACCAGTTTATCAAAGAGGTCCCTCCAAAGGGCTAGGGCTCTTCCTCTAAGTGTTCAGACATCATATGGAAGGAACAGAAGGATTATCTATCAATTAACATCATCTTCAATACTGGCCCATCATTTTATCTAGTCATAAAATTCCAATAATGTCCTTCATCTGCATATACTCCCTGCAAAGCTCTGCTGCCCCTGCTGAAGACCAAGGATTTCAATCCTTTGGCTGTTAAGGACCACCCCTAAGTACGAAACCCAGAAAGCCCATAAAGGGTACTGTACCATTAAGGATGGGTCAGTTCTCTGAGAACCCCCCCCCCAGTTGTGAATCATAACACATTTGAAGGAATTGCAAATCAGCCTTTACTGACACAGATGTTGCTTGTGAATTGGGAAGAGAGTCAGAGAATGCAACTGTCTCTCAGACTCCTTGTATCATTATCATCCTCTCACATAAAGGGACCTGTTCTGCTGGTCAGAATTAGATCCCCAGCAGCCACTAGCAGGAGGCTCCTGTAACATTTGGAGGCTGTCATTCCAAAGAATATTGGTGTTTAAAAATGTGTTTTAAAATTTTGTCTCACGGAAGGCCGGGATCATTATCAGCACTGACAATTTCCAGAAGCCAATCTAGCCCACTGTTTTCCTCATATTCAATTCTGGGCCTAGTTCATTGTCTATTTACAATGTCTGTTCAAGAACTAAGCATTCAAGGGACAACTTTATACACTGTGCGAATATTCAACTGCTTGTCAGTCTAGACAACAGACATTCTTCTAGTTGACTATTCCTGTGGGAATAGTTACAATAAATTTTCTTAAGTGATGACAGATCTCTTTCAAGAGATTGTGCAACGTTCCAATGTTTGATACAAACAGCATGTCATTCACAAACAGAAGCATCTTGATTATTACACCAATTGTAAGGGACTTCCTCTTCCTGTTGGACATTGTCACGGACCTCCTCCACCACGGTGAGCATAAATCTTCCTAGTTTACTTTTTTTTTTAATTACTTATTAGAGGGTTAAATAATGTTATCTGTTGCAATGAGTCTTATATGACTCTAATATATGCATAATGGGAACCTTGTTGGAGGAAAGCTTTCAAAGTCTACATTTTGTGGTACAAAATAAAAACACTTTTTTTATGATAAACCAAAAATAAGTTGTCACTCTTGTATTCTTATATGTCTCAGTCAAAAGTGTGATCAAAAAAGATAGAAACTGCTATGGAACATCCTTCAAGAAGACCTGCCTTATATACATCCCATGGTCTCACACATATGGTGAAAGAATTTCAAAATCCAAAATAATTATGCTAAGTCACAGAAACACTGTAATCTGTTCAAACCAGATAGATTTCTTAAAATAGGCTACTTCTTTAACTCAGCATATTAATTCTGGGCTCCTAAAGAACTGACAATGCTGACTTCAACTCAGTAGGAATCACAAGAGCTTCTGCCTCCCAAGGCAGTTTTAACATTGCATGAACACAACCTGATTGCAGATTCCCTGGCAATGAGGTGCTGGCTAGAGTGGTATAGGACAAGATAAAACTATCTTCTCCTAGGACATTATCTGAAGTCCTGGGATAGAGATAATGAAAAAGTCAGTACTGACAATTTAGGGAGGACTCTTCTTCCACAGCAAAAGAGGTGCAATTAAAGGGAAACGTGGAAAAGCAAATGAGAAAGAAGGAAAAAAAGGGAAGGGGGGAGGAAAATGTGGGGGAAGGTACATGATCCCTTACCTGACATCCTTCCCCACTGTCATGGCTGCAATCACTTTCTTGACAGCTTCTTTCCGTTTCTCCTTCTTTTCATTGTTGAGCTCTGCCTTCAGTTCAAAGATCTCTCCTATGAGAAAAAAAGAGAGAGAGAGATAGAGAGAGAGTGTGTGTGTGTGTGTGAGTGTGTGTCAGGTCAGAATTCCAGAAGCAAGGAACCAAAACCTTCACTTCACAAACAAACAGAAACAGGAGAGGTATCCAGTAGAGTCATGATATACAAGATATGCAAGGGCAGTTGGTAAGTCCAAAGTCTCTGCTGAGCTCTATCAAGATTAACAAAAATCTTTTTAGTATATAGCTGAAGATGAATTTGACTTGTAGAATCTCAATATTCATTCACCTGCCATGAACAAACCAGATAATTCATGATATTTTTATATTAATGTTACAGACTACAATGTCTCTAACAAAGTAAGGAGATTATATATTTTATATATCAAACAGATAACTACCCATACTTAAAATTATTTGGTTTAAATGTGCTTAATATATACATTTTTTTATTTTTTTTGGCTGAGGCAATTGTTGTTAAGCGACTTGTCCAGGGTCACACAGCTAGTAAGTGTTAAATGTCTGAGGCCAGATTTGAACTCAGGTCCTCCTGACTTCAGCGTTGGTGCTCTATCCACTGCCCCTTAAAATATTTTTAAAGATAAAAAACAAAGCTTCTTTAAGAAAATAGCTTAGAAAGATCTGGAATTAATTGAACACAGGGAACCAAATTACCAAACAAATTTAAAACCAAAAATTTTTAAGTTTAAAAATTTTTTTTATTTTGTAATTCTGAACTTGATAAGTATGAATATTTCCCTGTTTTTTTATTAGCTATAGCTTTTAAAAATATATAATAAATTCAATATATTAGTTTCAGAATGAATTATAAATTCAATATGTTATCCAGAGAGAGGCCTGAGGGAATTGAATGTGAACCACAACACAGCATTTCAACGCTTTCTGTGAATATTTCCCTGCATTTTGTTTTCCTTCTTAGGTTTTTTTTTTTTTTTCTTCTCTCTTTCTAAGATCTGATGTTTCTTGTGCAGTAAGATAACTGTATAGATATGTATACATATATTGGATTTGTCATATAATTTATCCTATTTAGCATGTATTAGATTACCTGTCATCTAGGGGTGGGGGGTGGGGGGAAGGAGGGGAAAAGCTTGGAACAAAAAAAGAAAAAAAGTTTTGCAAAGGTCAATGTAGAAAAATCACTCATATGTTTTGTAAATAAAAAGCTTTTAATAAATAAATAAATTTAATATGTTAGCTTCAGGGTTATCCTATTTTTTTCATATCCTTCTAAACTTCCTTCAGTTTTCCTTCTGTACATTTTAATAATGACCCTCTTCTTTCTTTTCTTTTTCTAGGGCACCATCAGTTCTATCATCCATCACTCCTTTAAACTCACTCCTCCAAAATTTAAAAAAAAAAAAAAAAAAGCAACTTCATTATTACAAATGAACATTTGAGCAAAAACAAAAATACATGTATTGACCATGTCTAGACTATGACATAGTCTATTCCGTACCTCAAATTCACCATCTATCTCTCTGATAGCATATCCTACATCTAGTTATTCTCTAGTCATACCTGATCATTGTAGTCTTTCAAAGCTATTTTCCTTTACAATATGTAATCATTGCATGAATTACTCATTACTCTGCTTACTTCATTCCACATCAGTTCTTTAAATTATGCCAAATTTCTTTCAATCTATCCTTTTCATCATTTCTTAGGTTGCAATACTACTTATATATAAATATTTGTTCCCCAACTGATGGACAGTCTCTTAGTTTCCAATTCTTTTTTTTTTTTTTTTTTGCTTTTTTTTTGCAATTGAAGTTAAGTGACTTGCCCAGGGTCACACAGCTAGGGACAGACACATAGTTAAGTGTCTGAGACCAGATTTGAACTCAGGTCCTCCTGACTTCAGAGCTGGAGGCCTCTATCCACTTCGCCACCTAGCTGCCCCAGTTTCCAATTCGTTTATACAACAAAAGGACTTCGAGAAATATTCTAACACCTATAGGTCCTTTTCCTCTGCCTTTGATCTTCTTGGAAAGTTTATGCTGCTCCACTTTGCTTCCATGGCCTTTTATATTTAGGTTTTTAATCCATTTGGAGCTGACAGTGGAATGTGGTATGAGATGTCTAAAAATTTTTGCCAAATGTTTTCCCAGTTTTCCCAGCAGTTGTTTGTTTGGGAAGGGGGAAGGGGGAGGGTCTCAGTCATATATTAAATACTTATCCAAATAGTTTGGATCCTGGGTTTATGAAACACTATTCTACTATACTTAATTAGTTTAAGATGTCGTGTTCCTAATTTATTCCACTGATTAACTATTTTATTTTTTAGCTAGTATCAACTAGTTTTGGTGATTGCATCCTTGTAGTAGTTGAAGATCTGGTCCATCAAGGCCATCTTTCTTCAAATTTCAAATTATTTAGAATTATTTATTTCAAATTAGTTTCCTTGAGATTGTTAATTTTTTGTTCCTCCAGATGGTGTTATTTTTTTTAGCTCTAAAAAGAAATTTGTTGGTAGTCTGATTGATATGGCATTGAATAAGCAAATTTAGGTAGAACTATAATTTTCATGTTGATTCAATCCAATAATGAACAATTATTATCTCTCCAATTATTTAGGTCTCACTTTTTTAAGGCACATAGTCACATAGTTTCTGTGTCTCCTGAAAGGCAGACTCACCAACAATTTCCACTCTACCTTTCCTTCACCTAGAAAGACCACAACAAAACCCAAAGACAAGATACCACCACAAGACAAACAACCAAAAAAAAAAAAAAAAAAAAAAAATCAGCAAAAGCAATCACCACAGGAGTAAAGGAACAGAATTATCTCTGGTCTCTTCTTTGGGAACAAGCTTCATCACCAAAATTTTGCAATTCTTTTTTGCAAGTCTTGCTTGTTTTGTTGTTGTTTCTTCCAATTACACTGTTATAATCATATATACTGTTTTCCTAATTCTGCTTATTTCATTTTGCAACAGTTTATATAAGGCCTTCCATGCTTCTTTATATTAATTATGTTCATCTTGCATGCACCCACATCATTTTGTTTAGGCATTTCCAGTCACTGGGCATCTACCTCATTTCCAGTTTTTTGTAACCATGAAAAAAAAACATGCTGCTAAAAATATTTTAGTGTATATGAAATCATGTTGTTAATGAAATCTCTGGGGTATATGATTAATGAACTCTTTGAACTAAAGGATGTGCATAAATTCAAATTGCTTTCCAAAATGGTTGTATCAGTCCAAAGCTCCACCAACAATCCATTAGTGTGACTGCCTTTTCACAAGATTAATAATTTCCATCTTTTGTCTTCTTTGCCAAATTGCTGAGCATGAAACCTCAGGCTTGTTTTGATGTACATTTCTGTAATCATTTAACAATTTGGCATATTCTTTCAAATGGTTAATTGTTCACAATTCTTTTGAAAATTGTTTATATCCTTGGACCACTCATCTTTTGGAGAATGACTTTTGGTTTTAAATATTTCTCTTAGTACTCTCTCTTATATAAAAATCTCTCATATTTGATAGAAAAAAATTTTCCTCAATCAATCATTTCTCTTCTCATTCTAAATGAATTGATTTTGTTTGTATGATTGTTTTTCAATTTCATCTAAATTATCTATTTATGTTTTACAATTGCCTCTATCCATTATTACATTAAAATAACTCTTTGTACATAGTTGTAATGTTCATGATCTACTTCTAATTTTTAATGGTATGATGTTTAATATTCAATTCATGTATTTTTTTTAATTCTATTTTATTTTATTTTCAATTCCAAATTTTCCCTTCTCCACTCATTGAGAATGCAAGAAGTCATGCATCTATTTCAAACTTATAGAGGAATATGGAGCAAAATTCTCCTAAGCTCAATTTCTGCCAGTCTGCTTTCTAATTTTCCCAGCAATTCTCATCAAATAAGTAGTTTTTTCCCATTGTTTTTTGAGATTTACCAAACATTGGTCTATTGAATTCAATGGTTTCCAATTGTTTTTCACCTAAGATGTTCCAATGATCTACTTTACTATTTTTTTAACCAGTATCAAATGATGTTGACGCTATTTCATTTAACAATTTAAGGCCTAGATACACTATTCCACATTCACTCCTAACTTTTTTCATTATTCTCTTTGATATTCTATAATGTTCCTTCAGATAATTCTTAATCTACCATCCAGTCCCCCTTTTCCCCCCATCCCTCCCACCCCCCCACCCCCGTTGGTAGTTTGAATAGCACAGTGCCAAATCTACAAATTAACTTTGGTAGTATTGTTATTTTTATTATATTTACATATATTGTTTAAAGTTTTATGTATTTTTGCCATACTAAAAGAAAAAAGATTCTTTTATACCTATACTCTGTTGTGTTTTCAGCACAAATTGGTATTGTACTTTGTCAAAGGTTTTTATCTACATTATTAATAAGTGGTTTAATATGTTAGTGCATTATTAATAATTATGTGATTTGTTTATTGTGGATTAATATGGTTAATTATGGATTTTTGGTTTTGACATAGTTGCAATCATTCTTTTTCTAATGCTGAATCACCTCTGCATCCTTGATATAAATCCAATTTACAAATGCATTAAAATATTATCCAGTGAGATAACAATGGGAAAAGGTAGTACCAGCATATAATGATTTTCATAGGAATCAAGAACCTTTGATAGGGTCTAAGCTATCAACATCCACTTAAACACTGAAGGCAAAAATTGAATTCCAATTGAATGGTTTTGGTCAGCAAAATAAAATAGTATATCCAAAAGCAGTCAGCTAAGCTAGGTTTCCTCAAAATTCAAAGCTTTCAAAATCATATTTTTCTTTTCCCTTCATTTATTTCTTAGAGCTCCAAATGAGCAAACAGCAAGATTCCAGAAATACTACATCATGAGCAGCAAGAGTAACAAAATCAAAACAAGATGCAGCAGAAGCTACTCAAACATTCAAAACTATAATCTGAATGAGAGGGTCACTCAAATCTTGTGCTTTCTACTTTATTTTAAATTTTTTCAACTTGAAATTTATTTTGAATAAAGGCCGAACTGCTGTATTTATTTTATAAATACTCAAATAAAGGAAAGTAACAAAGTTCCTTGAAGGACAGGCATTTCATAACAAAGTTCCTTGAAACAGCTTTAATTACATCCCTGTGAGAAAAAAAGGAGCTCAATCATAAAGCACATAAGATGTAATGGAAAGGAAGGGAAAAACAGGTTGATCCCTGGAATTCAAGGGAATCAATAACATTAATTAAAAAATAAATAAACTATATAGTTGAAAATAACCACAACATTTGTAAAGAAGGAAGTCAAGTTAAAGTGCCCAGGAAAAAAGTAAACATAAGGAATCCAGAATAAAGATGAATTAGAAAACTGTAAGAAATTGACAAAGGAAAGATTTCTACTTTCCTACTCTCCTCTTTGTCACTAAAATACATCTGCCCTCAATTAATGGAGAATCAGTCAGAAAAGCCTGACCTTGGGAAATAAAGGAAACCAAGACATGGGACAAGACAATATAAAAAAGTGATTCAGTATATGCTCTATCGGAAAGATAATTAGCATCAATTTCTGCTACAAGGAAATGTAGTTCTAGATCAAGAATTTACATTAAAACATTGAAAAGGGGACAGCTAGGTGGAGCAGTGCATAGAGCACCAGCCCTGAAGTCAGGAGGACCTGAATTCAAATTTGACCTCAGACACTTAACACTTCCTGGCTGTGTGACCCTGGGCAAGTCACTTAACCCCAATTGCCTTAGCAAAAGGAAAAAAAAAAATGAAAGGACAAAAAGATCATTTTCTAGCACTTGAACAAAAAAGGTTTTGAAGAGGAAAGAACTGAAGTGACTAGTTTGCAGCAACATTAAAGGTTCAAGCTCAAACAAGACAGTTAAAATGGTTTTCAACACTTAAAAACTACTTCATGATATGACAGAATTTTAAAACGAAATCAGCACTAAACTGTATTCGGGTCTTTCAGGCATTACTACCCCCAAAACAGGAAGGAGGAGAACTATTCAGGCTAATTTCCCACATCAGTAACCTTAACCATAAAGTCCAGATAAAGGTCTACATACAAAGCACTGAAGAGACAGACTCAACCAACTGTTATTGGTCTTAGGGATTCCTACTCATGTCACAGGACCACAGATTTAGAGAGAGATCATCTAGCCCAATTCTTATTTTGCAGATGAAGAGGTAAAGGACTTGCCCAAGGTTCCAGAGGAACTAGCAGGGTCAGGATTCAAAGCCAGGTGCTCTCGCTCCCAATGCAGCATTGTCCCCCTGCACTGAGTTTACCTTGGACAGTAAAAGTGACCAAAAGGCTGGGCTGCTCTGGCACTAAGTTCCAGAAGAATGAGTGAAGGAGGGTTTTGCAAAGAGCTCTCAGCCAATGCCCCAGTCTGTCTCCCCACTCATGGGGGTTATCAGGAGGGGCAGGAGGAGCACCTGGCAATTCTCAGTGCAACATCTGAGAACAAGATCCTGTCATGCCAGGCTGCTCTGACTCCAAGCTGAACTTTAAATGATTAGACAGAAGTCTCCCTTTTTTGTTTGTTATTGCTATTATTCCAGAATAAGCACCACTCCACCATGCAATCTAACTGTTTCTTTAGCTTTTGCAGCCAAAAGCACAGGCAATCCCAAGCCAAGAAGAGACAGCAATTCTTGGACATGCCTTTAACTATCCTGAAATATGGGATTGCCTTCCACAGGTTCAGTATCACATTCAAACACTATGAGCTTTCTCTAGAACAGGCCTGCAAACCAAAGAAATAAACCTCATCTTATGCACTGGTGGGTCTACTTGAGAGCCAAGTATCTGCCATTGGTTGGAGAGAATGACCCTCTAATATTTCCTTGAGAATCTCACACGTTTGCCTGGCCTTACCTTTTTTATTGGTCGTAAAATACTTGGAGTCAGTCATTTTTGTAGTTCCTTAAGGTATACCTGTAACAAGAGAAGATTCTTTTAACCAACATAAAGCTGCTCCTGTTAGAACACCCAACCCTGCAAGTGGGTAAAAAACAAAACAAAAGCATAATGATATCCTAAAGCTAAAGACAATGGGAGATAAAATTAAGTGAGCCTGTCTTAACTCTGTGACATCATTCAGGAATGCTTCAAAAGCTAAAGTCAGAACTTTCTGAAAAAAAAATGAGGAATTTATTTGGGCAAACCTCTCCTTTCTAGGAAAATCTGCTTTCCCTCTATCTTTTTAGATCAGTCAACAAGCATTCAGTACCTACTATGTGCTAAGTGATGGGGTTGCAGAAACCCCATTCTCTCCTTTCAAGATATATACTCTAGTGGGAGAGGCAAAAGGAACACATAGGTTTAAGCAAAACAAAGTGATTAAACACAAATTAGTTGGGAAGGGAAACACAAGCAGTTAGAGATCAGGAAATGATTCAGAGAAGCTGGTGCTTGAATAAGCCTTGAAGGGAAAGAGGCTTCCATGAAATGGAGGTGAGAAACGAGCTCATTCCAGATAGAGGGGAAGACTAGTACAAAGGCATGGAGAGAACAATTTCAGTCAGACTGCAAAGGACTGAGGAGATGAAAGGAATTGGAGGCAATATAGAAAGATTTTTTTTTTTCTTTCTAGGACTGAGAAAGGAATAACAATTTAGGGATACAATGAGGTTGGAACACCAGGGAAGGACTCGGCAATCCCAAATTCAGCTTGCCTCTCTGTCCATCCCCCTCCATCTGGGCTGAGGCTATGAACAAACAATTCTCAAACATAGAATTACAAACTATTTAAAAATATGAAAGACTGCTTCAAATCATTCCTATGAGACATGATAATCAAAATAACTGAAACTACCTCACATCAGCAAATTTGCAATGATGACAAAAGACTAGAATGTTGCTCACTATTGGTGTGGCTGTGAACAGGTACAACCATTCTGGAAAGCAATTTGGAATGGTTCTTTAAAAAAAAATCCTAAAATATCCATACTCTGAACATCATCATACTCTTTGAACAGCCCTCATCAGTAGGCACCTATACCAAGGAAGTTAAAAGTGAACAGGGGTGAGGGGAGGGAGAGAGGAGAGGGAGGAAGAAAGAGAGAGGGGAGGGGGGAGAGAGAAGGGAGGAGGGAAGGAGAGAGAGGGAGAGGAGGAGAACAAAGACAGGAAACAAAGTAGATGCCCATGAATTGGGAAACAATTAAACTGCGGTATGTGAATAAAGGAATAAGAAATGATCAAAGACTTAGCATCATTGGAAGACAAGCAGAATCAGGAAAATACACAGAAAAATTAGGGTAGTTTAGATAGAACTGTCCTGAGCCACGCCCCACTTCTGATACAAACCTGCTAATGTGACCTCAGGCAAGTCATTTAACTTCTCAATACCCTAGGTAACAGTTTCTAAAGTTTCAGGTAAGGAAAATTGGGGGGGGGGGGGAGTAAGAGAAGGAGGAGAGGATCAAATTACTGGTCTACTCAAAACAAAAACCAACAAATACAAAGGCTAATTGTGTATTGCACGTTATAAATGGAAGGAACAAAAAACTCACATAAATGGTGTAAATATAATGATCAAGTTCAATTGGCTCCAAAGAGAAAAGAAAATGCATCTCCTTCCTTTCAAAGTAAGAGTGAGGGATTAACATGATAAAACTTGGTAGAGGTGTTGTTAGTTTTGCTGAATCACTCTTTTCCCTTTTTGATTTTGTTAAAAGGGATCTTGGGGGAGGGATATATTTGGAAATTAAGATAAAGCAAAATTAAGATACCGGTCATTTTTTTTAAGGGAGGAATCGTCTTCCCTTAAGGCCTTTGTCCACTAGGACCCTGAAAGGGGGGATGGGGTGGAAATATCTGTGGAAGTGGTCCCTCTTCACTCCTTTCAGGACCAGAGGCCCCAAACCCTGGACCCCAGTAAGCCCATTATACCTTCTTAAGACACTTCACAGTTCCTGTTCCTAGGCCCTCTGCTTTGCCATTTAAGTATAAAAATCAATAATTATTTGTAGATAAAGCCTGCTATATACACACATCATTATGGGAGGAGACAGTACACTCAAAAATACAAATAAACTCCAAAACCATTGAGTTCCATCCCCTATTTCTCTTCTATTTCAACTTTCTGATCACAGCACAGGATGAATAGATCACCAGTGGACTTTAAGTAAGAGAGTCACTTCAGTAGCAAACAGATTTTTCATATCCTAACATACAGCTGGGCATGTGCCTAATCCTAACCCTAAAGTCAGGAAGATTTGAGGGTTAGCATTCTGCAGCTGATATATACGTGTAACCCTGGGCAAACCACTCAATTTTAAGCTGCTATTGCTACCTGATTCTCCAGGAATGCTACAGGGACTCTGGGAATCCCCAGGAATCTAAGAGTTCAAAATTATTTTTATAATAATTTGTTGCTATTGGGTCATTTCAGTTATGTTGGACTTTGTGTTCCCATTTAGCATTTTTTTGACAAAGATACTGGAGTGGTTTGCCATTTCCTTCTCCAGCTCATTGGAGGAAACTGAGGCAAACAGGGCTAAGTGATATGCACAGGGTCACACAGCTATGAAGTGTCTGGGATCACATTTGAACTTAGGTCTTTCTGATTTGAGGCCCAGTATTTTATAATAAGAAAGAATTATTTGCCTACTAAAATACACCTCTCCCTTTTTCAACTACCTATCTTGGTGAAGCCAATTTTTTCCATATATTTCAACAAAAATAACATATTTAAGGCAGATTCAACGAAACTGATATAAGAAATCAGAAATTAAAGAGACTTCCAAAAATATATAAATCAATACCACTCTTCTAATTTTTGTTTTGAAAAATATATTTTTCATAGAAATGTTAACGTGATGAATTATGATTGTTACTATTGCTATTTTTATAAATTAATAAATATTTTAATTTTATTGGTTTTAATTTCTAATATGGTAAGTATTGATAGGTATAACTTAACATAAACAAAAGCTCTTTGGGGTCCTTAATAATTTTTTAACATTGTAAAGAGATCTTGAGACCAAAAAGTTTGAAAACCACTAGTCTAGGAAATGCTAGCTAACTCAATCTCATTCCAATGATGGATACTATTTGTTATGCATACTTGAGTCTGCTTCTAATCAAACACTGAATGAAATTCATAAAAAGAAAATGGCACCAGCTAGCTCGTAACAAATCACTGCATGCCTAACACAGCTCAAAATGAACTCTCCTTCTGTAAATCTCTCATGTCATTTTTCTTCTGCCATTCTAATAACAGCAGTTATCAGAATATGAGTTTTAATCCCCACTAGACCAAAATCTTAATAGCAAAGTGGATCTTCCCACACCCATTTGGTGTCTTAAACATATAAAGCTATCAATTATTACTTCCATTTAAATATATAAAGCTATAAAGCAAAGAAATCCAAAGTCCTCAATGTAAGAAGCAGTAAACTTGGATAAAAACAAAAATTTGTCTAGTTCATTTCTTGCGGTTAAAACCGTATGCAGATTGTTTCAAAATAGATTTTTAAAAGAAATGGGGCAGGGAAAGGGAGGGAGTGTATAGAAGGGAAGTGAGAACTATGCTCTATTCTGAGGGTTCTTAACTTATGAGTCCTTTCAGCTGCAGAAGACTACAAACTATTTCTCAGAATGTTTTTATATGTCTAAAATAAAATACAAATCACAAAGGAAAGCAAATATACCAACATACAAGTTTCCAGCCTCCAGGTTAAGAACTACTTCAGTCACATTTTATTCCCCAAAAGTCCTTTCATTCACAGTCCAAATGTCAACTTTCTCTTAAATTCCATTTCACACCCAAATAGCTTCCCTGAGAATTAACACAATTCCTTTCCTGCCAAGGAGGAATCTGAATTGTCATACTTCCAACAGCTGTCACCTAACCAACACACAGCCTTTGAAAGGGCTACAGGTTTTTCCCTTGTATTCTTTGTCTCCTTAATGAGCAGCTTTCTATTATTACTAGATAAGTGTGCCTAGAGGCTAAGCAATAGAAACATCCAAAGAAGATAATTAATAATTTACAATTTCCCTCATTAAGATCTCCAGCTCCCTAGTCATTCCACTAGATCTGAGCCAATTTCACTTTCTTTTCATCCTTTCAACAACCATAATGAAGATGATGCTTGACATTTGGAGTGTACTACTCTTAAAAGGTTAAATGGGTTTAATAAGGAACCTGGGAACTATAAGCAACCAAGTGAATCCAATTCTCTTTTCCCCTTTTTTTCTCTCCTTCCCCCTCCTGTTTTCCCCTCTTCTTCCTCCCCCTCCCCCTTTCTACTGTATACCCATACAGTCGAGCCCCAAATTGTCTGAAAAGTCATCAAAGAGGTGCTCAAATTTTCTCCCAACTAAAAGGAGTTAGCTGTATCTTGCATGCAGTAGGCACTTAATGTTTGTAGAACTGAAGTGGAATCAGATTTTTTTATGGTCACATCCAGGCCTAAATACCAAGATCTGTATTTTCCATAACCTTAAGTCTAGTGTGCATTTTTCTGAGGTCAATTTAATTAAACAAAATTCAAAGGGCTCCTCCCTTTCCCAGGAATTTAAATTGGTTCACCTCACCGTCCCTTCTAAAGCCTCAGGGATGTAAAAACAGGCTGGAACTGAAAACATTATCAGGGTCCTTGGATCTGCCAATAGTCGGTCCACTCCCTTCCCCACCCACCCACCCCAACTAACAGCTTGTAGAAGCTACAAAGCTCAATTCGCTAAGCCCTCCGGACCTGCAACGGCACTCCTACTTCTCATCCATAACCTATGGGACCGTGATGATATTAAAAAAAAAAAAATTCTCAGGGCCTCAGTTTTCTCATCTGTAAAATATTAGGGAGATATCACCTAATTCATGGGATCCTTGTGATGAAAGGGATAGAGGAGACGGCGGGAGAGATGCAGAAAAGAGAGGAGGGAGAAGGGAGAAAAGAGAGAAAAATGAAGGAGGGAAAAAAGAAGGGAGAAAGGGGGAGGGAAGAGGTAGAGAAGAGGGCGAACAGAGGAAAGCAGAGAGGGAAAGAGACGAGGAGGAAAGGAGAACAGAAAGAAGGGAAGAGGACGAACCGCGAGGAGAGGAGAGAGGGGATCGAAAAAGGGGAGCAGGAACAGCGGCGAGGAGAAGGACGGGGAGGAGCGGACGCAGGTTTCTGCAGCTCTCCGCCCGCGCTTCTCAGCCCGGCTCGACCCTGCTCAGCTCAGGCCCAACCCGACCGGGCCGCGCCGCCCGCCCCCGGGCCGGTCCTCGTCGCCCCCTCCTCTTCCTCGAAGCTCGGGGGTGGCTGCCGCCTAGGCAGTCCAAATCAGGGGTCGAGATTCGGCAGGAGCTAATTGAAGGAGCCAGGCGGCCGGCATCCCTTTCCAACTGCAAGCGCCCGATCAGCACCCCACCGGCCCAGGCTCACCTGGCCACGCCCCTCAGCGCCCCCCCCCGCCTCCTCCGCCCCGGACCCCGCGGCCACGGCCACGCCCGGCCCCGACAGCCCCTACTCCCTCGCGACTGCCCCCTGCACCCCACAGCCACGGACCGGGCGGCCCGAACTCACCGGCGAGAAGGGGCGAGGCGGGGCGAGGCGAAACGAGGAGAGACAAGGAGAGGCGAGAAGGGACAAGGCGGCAAGCGGGGCGAGGGCTTCTGCCCGGTACGGATTCTTTCTGGGCGGCCTCAGCCACTGCGCAAAACCCCCTTTGCCAGGGCTAAAGATGGCCGACAGGAAGCACTCACGTCAAGGGCGCGTGCGTCGCGGCGCGCGGGGGGGGGGGAACGGGCGGAGGGGTTAGGCGGGGCTCAAGAGCATCCCCGGAGGAGAACCTCGAGCCCCGGGAAGGGAGAGCGGCGGTGCGTCTGGTTGTCATAGAAATGGAAGTCCTCCTCCCTCCCCCTTCCCGCACCGCCGCAGCCCGATTGGTGCTCTCCTAGTGAGGGGCGGAGGTGCTGCTTTAAGGAACCTGCGTTCCGTTACTAAGCCCCTACTGCGTGCTGGGCATTGGGCTTAAGTACTTGGAGAGACTAAACGGGACCGAAACGGCTCTTTTCTGCAGGTCGTTGCCTCGAGACTTTTTTCTCAGGACACTGCCATGATTAAACGCCTACTATAAAAGGACACTGGCTCTAAGCTCTCTAAAGCTGAGATTCTCAACTTGGGTCCGGAGACTTTAAAAAAAAGATTTTGATAACTATTTTAGTATAATTGGTTTCCTGTGAATTCTATACATTGTATGCATATAAAAGCATTATCCTGAAAAGGAGTCTCTAGGCTTCCCAGACTGCTATGGCAACGGAAAAGTTAATAATACTTCGTCTAAAGGGAACTCTCCAAAAAACTCTCAAAAACCTGCACCAAAAGTAAAGATAAGTTTAGTACATCTGGTGGACCAAAAAACTCAAGATCTGAACTCGAATCCAGGCAGAACTGATTACCACGGGTGGAAACTTCACCTCTCCCAGCCTTACCTTCCTCACCTATATAAGAACCAAGAGCTATAAAGGACCCCTAGTCCCAGCCCCACAGTTGAGGAAATTGAGGTTCCATAAAGCTAAGGAACATATGGGAACAATTAAGGAACATTTATTTAGCTGCTAGAAATGTTAAGTGCTGGACAGCAATGAAAGAGTCTCTGCCCTATAAAAACAGGAAGATACTGGACCAGATGTTTCTCATGTTCCTTCTAGTTCCATATGCTATAAACTAATATTCAGTTCACAAACATCTGGAAGGGCACCCAAAGAGAATCATTTGATTTTAGATTTGGAGCTGGAAGAGAGCTATGAAGCTACCTTGTCCAACCTTTTCACTTTAAAGATGGGGAAACAGGCTTAGCCTAGATCATAAAGACAGGATTTGAACCAGGGTCCTGCAACTACAGATGCAGTACTTTTTTTCACCATAGGCCACTGCTTCTATGTAGTAAACCTAAATCAAATTTACTTTTCGAAACTTCTGAGTCCAGCACTCAGGCATTCTAACAATTATTCTAACGATAGAATAACAATGTTAGTCTAACAGTAACATTCTAAGACTCTTATCCCTATAGGAAAGAAGAAAAGTATTTCCTTTTTGGCATTTATTAGATGGTTCTGTGAATGGCTAATTAATGGCTAGTAGAAAAATAACATTTATATGCCACTTTAAGCACTGAAAAATTCAACAGTTGCAAGTAATGTCCCTACTTCACAAACAGGAAAATCTAATTCAGGAAACTTAAGTATTTCTGATCTACAAACTAGTGTGAGCTCTGTGCTTCTGATACAAAGAAAAAAAAAAAAAAAAAAAAGTCCCCATTCTCATAAAGCTTACATTCCACCAGGAGAGATGGCCTATGTATGCATGGTCACCCATCTAATGAATGTGAAAATGCATAGAATTGAGAACTAGAAGAGTTTTTCAGTGTTCTTTCTACTACCCAAAACTGTTGTGATGAGTGCTTGGAAATACTACATAAATCTGAGTTATGGAGAAGATAATTCTTCTTCATTCTCCAGAATTCTAGCTGTTCCTGAGCCCTATTCCTTTCCTCATTTTATTCAGCTAGTCTTCCTTCATGAAGTTAAACCACTTCTTTCACAAACATTAAGCTTTCCTATCCCTCAACTTCAGTGTGCATTTAGCTCTTCCATATATCACAATTAAATATTTAGATATAACAATTCTCAAAATTGAGTTGAGAATTGAGAATTTTTTGTAACTCTGTGTGTGTGTGTGTGTGTGTGTGTGTGTGTAGAATGTCCTTGACAAAATTAATTGGAATATGATCTCTGCTGAGGAGGAAACTGTACTTCAGAAAGGTCAAATTACTTGCTATTTTCATACAGGAAATAAGAATTGGGGCTGGGGAAAACTAGAAACCTAAGTCTTCAGACCACAAATCCAGAATTCTTTTGTTTCTTCCAGGCTAATTTATATTATTATTAGTTTCACTAGTTAGCCTTGTCTTCCTTACTTCATTCAACATCTATCCTTTCAGCAATTATTTACAAGACATTTGACAAAGAAGTCCAATGATAAATTAAGGTATGGTCCATCTTATGATTACTAAAAAATTTCTATTTAGTAGCTATTTGAGACTGAATGGCAAAGTCTGAAGTAGAAAGAGTAGACATAAGATATGCTGAATCACTGTAAAGTCTAAGTATCACTATCATACACCCAGTCTGCCTCATATTCTAGAGACAAACTTGAGCCAAAAAATTTGGGCTTAACTTTTCCCTCTGAAATACTGACTGTATGGCAGTCTGGGCAAGTCTCTTAAGAGTATAAATTGCAGAGGGCAGCTAGGTGGCACAGTGGATAGAGCACTAGCCCTGAAGTCAGGAGTACCTGAGTTCAAATCTGGTCTCAGACACTGAACACTTCCTACCTGTGTGACCCTGGGCAAGTCACTTAACCCTAATTGCCTCAGCAAAAAAAGACTATAAATTGCAGTAAGTACATTTCTGCATTGGCAAAGATGGTTTCCTCACCAAAAGAAGCAGTTAGATGACCTGAAATCAGTAAGACTTGCCTCAGATACTTAATAGCTATGTGATCTTAAACATGACATTTCACCTCTTTCAACCTCAGTTTTCCCAAGTGTAAAATGGGGATAATAGTACCTATCTCCCAATGTTATGGTAAAGATAAAATAAGTTAACAAATGAAAAGTGCCTTGCAAACCTTAAAATGTCATATAAATATTGGCCAATTTTAGTATATCAATGAAATCAACAGTTCTGTCCAAAAAAATAAAACTGGGATGTGTATGACAACACCATAATGTACTTGAAGAAGGCATCTAGGGGGTGCAACAGATAGAGCACTTGACCTGTAGCCTGGCAGACCTAAGTTCAAATTCACCATGAAACACTTAGCAGATATGTGACCTTAGACAAGCCTCTTAACCTGTCTGTTTCAGTTTCTCCCATCTATAAAATGTAGGTAATAATAGCATCTGCCACTACTTCACACCTCTAAGATTGGCTGGCAGAAAAAGGTAATGATAAATGTTGGAGGGGTTGTGGTAAAACTGGGACACTGATACATCAGTTGAGTTTCAAAATGATCCAAATATTCTGGAGAGCAATTTGGAACTATGCCCAAAAGACGATAAAACTGTGCATAACCTTTGATCCAGCAGTTTCTCTACTGGGTCTGTATCCCAAAGAGATCATAAAAGAAGTAAAAGGACCCACATATAAAATGTTTTAGCAGCCCTTTTTGTAATGGCAAGAAACTGGAAACTGGTAGATGCCCACCAGTTGGAAAATGACTACGTTATGGTATATGAATATTATCATTCTTTAAGAAACAATCAGCAGAATGATTTCAGTAAGGCCTGGAGAGACTTACATGAACTGATGCTAAGTAAAGAGCAGAATCAAAAAAACATTGTATACAGCAACAAGATTATGTGATGATCAATTCTGATGGGCCTGGCTCTTTTCAATAATGAGGTGATTCAAACCAGGTCCATTAAACTTGTGATGGAGAGAGCCATTTGCATCCAGAGAGAGTAAACTATGGGGACTGAATGTGGATCACAACATACTATTTTCACCTTCTTTGTTGTTTGCTTGTTTCTTTCATTTTTTTCCCTTTTGATCTGATTTTTCTTGTGTGGCACGATAAATGTAGAAATACGTTTGGAAGATTTGCATATGTTTAACTTATATTGGATTACTTGCTGTCTAGAGGAGGGTGTGGGAGGGAGAAAAATTTGGAACACAAGATTTTATTACAGGGGAATGTTGAAAACTATCTGCATGTATTTGGAAAAATAAAATACTATTTAAAAAATAAAAATAGCATTTCCCAGGATTGTTGTGAAGATAAAACAAGACATCTGTAAAAAGCGTTTAGTCTACCTTAAAGCATTATATAAACGCTAACCATTATTGTGCCTGAACCTCAGTCTAAGCATCAACGCCCAGCATTTAGTAGGTGATTAATAACTGCTTGTGGACTTGGTTACCTACCTCCAAGCTAGTCCAATTCCTGTGCTTTCATTACACTGGGGAGCAAACAGGCCAGGCCGGCCCAGCCCACTCCCGTCACAGCCCTGCCAAGTTCCCTAGAAGCCACCCTAGGCAGGTGAATAACAACTAGAACCTTAAGGGGAGGGAGGGGGGGAAGGAGGAGAGGGTGTGGTCCATTTAAAGGGCCAACCAGCCGGAAGCGGAAGTAAGACAGGAAGATTCAACTGGCAGTCTGCGGGCTAGAGCGCCTCCGCTTCCACTTATCCCTCCGCCCAAGAAGTGCCTACTTCCGTGAACGGCTTCTGGGTTCTGTGGCCCCGAGTGCGGCTGCGCAGCCCGGAAGCCCCTTGGACCCCCCCCCCCCCCGGTCCCTCCCTCTCGGCGTCGGGCTCCTATGGAGCCCGGCTTCTCAGACCGTGGCCCGGCCGCCTCAGCCTCCTCCCTTTGTCCCGGAGGGGGCGGCCTGGCTCCCGTCGCCCTCCGGCTGAACAGCCCGCTTTGAGCTCTGCCCCTCCCCCACTCCCCTATGTGCTGACCCGTCCGACTGGGCCCTCTTATGGCCCCCTCGCACCTCCTCTTCTTCTAACGTCTGGTGCCCGCCAGGGCCTGACCTAGAGAAGACACAATGGCCGAGCACGGGGCTCACATCACAACCGCTTCTGGCGCAGATGACCGGCCCTCCATCTTCGAGGTGGTGGCGCAGGACAGTCTGATGGCCGCCGTGAGGCCCGCCCTTCAGCACGTGGCCAAGGTAAAGGAGGAGGGGGGGCTCCCGCCCGAGGCCGCCACAGGAGTTCGGCCCCCGAGGCGGGGGGAGGGAGGGAGAGCGTGCAGAGCCGGCCAGTTCCGGGCTTCCACACCAACTAGCCTCTTGACCCCGGCACGGGGCGCCCTAGGATCTCCCATCACTAAAGTGGGGACTGAACCTCCCCGCTGTCAATGGGGTTAAAGATGCATCATCCCCAGGCCGGATCCACCTACGGGAAATGCAAATGCGTTATTGCATTCTTGAAGCTAATTTTCCCATTTTGCCTTAGGTCCTTGCGGAATCCAACCCTGCTCATTATGGCTTCCTCTGGAGGTGGTTTGATGAAATCTTCACTTTTCTGGATCTTTTGCTTCAACAGCACTACTTGTCTAAAGCCAGTGCCTCCTTCTCTGAAAACTTTTATGGCTTAAAGAGGATCGTGATGGGAGACCCTTCAGGGGTCCAGAGGTTGGCCAGTACTGGCCTTCCAAAGAAGCAGCTTTGGAAATCCCTCTTATTCCTGGTCCTCCTTCCCTATTTGAAAGTGAAGTTGGAGAAGTTGGTCTCCAGCTTAAGAGAAGAGGATGAATATTCCATCCACACTCCCTCTTCATATTGGAAGCGTTTTTACCGAGCTTTCCTGGCAGCTTATCCTTTTGTGACCATGGCCTGGGAAGGCTGGTTCCTCATACAGCAATTACGTTACATTCTGGGGAAGGCTCAGCATCATTCGCCCTTGCTGAGCCTAGCTGGAGTTCGGCTAGGCAGACTGTCAGCTGAGGATATCCGAGCTTTGGAAAAGACACTAGCTGGAGCTAAGAGGATGCAACAGCCAGCCGCTAGGTAAAAAGGGTTCATTTGGTATAATAGCCTTTGGTGTGTGAGTACATAAGCAGGCACTATGTGTTGTTGACGTCAGTCCCAGCACTCTTTCCACTGGGGGCAAATCTTGCCTCTGCCATTTAGTTCTGCTCTGAACCCAGGTGCCCAGTTCTATAAAGTGGAACAGGTTGGGCAGCACACCAGAGCGCTAACTCCAGATCTGTGCTTCCACTAGGAAGCTTCCTGAAGAAGTGGCAGCTTTGGGTCTGAGACTTGATGCTGATGAGAAAGATGTTGGAAGGAAGGGGTGCCAGGTAGGGGCTAAGTAGCAAGTTCCAGACCAAGAAGTGGTAAAGCAAATACTACGAATCAGGACAAGGGGTTTCATAAAGCTATAGAGATCAGAAAATAGTGTTAGAGCAGAGCAGACCCACAGTTGCCATCAGTGAAGAGTTCCAGGTAAGGAACCTGCTTGCACAATGCAGATCAGTCAGTGAGCATTTATCTATTATTGCTATGTGCCAGGCAGTATACCAAGTCCTGAGGCCATAAAGAAAAGAGGAAAAAATAGTCCCTGCCCTCACAGTCTATTGAAGTCCCATATAAGACTGTTAGTATTATATAGGCTTTATACAAAGTAGACAGAAGGCATTAGATAAGCACAAACTCTTGAAAGTTTTTGTCTCATGGAGCACTGAAGTTAAATGACTTGTTCAAAGTCACAAAGCTTTTGTGTCAGTATTGTGAAATAAGGCTTTAAAAAGTAGACCCCGGGTCTTACAAGTATCTGAATGCCAGAATAAACTTTGAATATGACCAAGACTAAGGAGTTTGGATTTAAAGCTGTGAGAAGTATGGTTTTGAGATTTTGACATCAGATTATTAACATCAAGTCTATGGATAACAAATACCAATCTGTCAGCAGCACACAAGTTGGATTGGAAAAGGAAGTGACTGTAAATAGCACTATTGAGGCTATTAGGACAGTATCTGGAGTCAGCATTTGAAAGTAAAAATAAAGTGGACAATGGAATAAAAAGGGATAACTAACAAAGATGACATTACAGACCTGCACAGAGTCAACAAAAAAGTAGTTACTTTCTAATAGAACTATAGTGATATTAGAAAAGTTAGTCATGCAGTTAATTCCCACATGAGATGCTGAGGTGCAGTGTCAGAACCAGTGACCTAATGTCTGTTTTTTGTTCTTCCCTAGCAGTATTCGGGAGAAGGTGCAGTCAGCTGTCAAGAAAGCTGTAGGAGGTCTTGCCTTGTCCATCTCCACAGGCCTTTCTGTAGGTGTTTTCTTCCTGCAGTTCCTAGATTGGTGGTACTCATCAGAAAATCAAGAAACCATCAAATCCCTGACTGCCCTGCCCACACCCCCACCCCCTGTGCACCTAGATTACAACTCTGATCCATCTCTGTTGCCAAAGCTGAAGACGGTGTGCCCCTTATGTCGAAAAACCCGGGTGAATGACACTGCACTCGCCACCTCTGGCTATGTGTTTTGTTACCGATGTGTGTATAACTATGTGAGGAGTCACCATACCTGTCCCATCACTGGCTATGCAACAGAAGTCCAGCACTTGGTTAAACTGTACTCCCCCGAAAACTGAATGACCATGCTAACTGTGCCCCACAGTAAGACTGCTCTACCTGCCCTCCATTCTGCCAGAATGGTATTCTATATGTATTACTCAATCAGACCCATCCATCCTAGTCACTTATCTCAGGACCACCTCAACCTTAAAGAGCCTAGCAAAACATTTTTCAAATCAAATACATACCCATTTGAATGTAGTCTATTAATATGCCTTCTAACCCCCATTCAAAAATTAATGAAAACAGAGTCAAGTTGTTACCTGTGAAGATAAAACCTGGAGTCATTGGAAGGGATGGGGTGGGGCAGGGAGAGGGAACAACAGAGTTATTGTGAGGATCACATGAAATAAGATTTGGAAAGCACCTGAATTAAGGCACCCAAGTGCTATATTATGTGAAAGGAGGAAGATGCTGACTCCTCTCCAAGGACTCACTTGTCTGCCAAGAATGTTTAGGTATTCAAGGAGGATTTTGTTTGCTTTGAATGGAAATAAAACTTTAGAAAGTGAATCACTTTTTCAAACTGACACCTTTTCAGCACAATAATGCCCCATCTAGTTTGAATTGTGATTTGCAGTGAATCTTTCACAAAGTACATAATTTTTTTTTCTTGGGAAATTCAGGATAAGGGCACATAATGTATTGGGTTGATTTTCCAATTCAAAGCAGTGTGAGAGTTTTAAGTGTGAAAGTCAAACTGATAAACCATAAGAAAAAAATACAGTTAGACTGATACTAATCCAAATCTCAAGAGTCACAGTGGTAGAGCTGGAAAGGACCTTGGAGGCTCTCTGGTCCATGTCCCTCTTTGTGGAGGAAAAATAGAGATTCCTAATGAGCGGTTTGCCCTTGGTCACCCAGCCAGTTGCTGACAGAGCCAGGACTAGAATCCAGGCAACCTTACTTTCTCATCCAGTGCTCTTCTCCACTGTGCCACAATAACAGGGAGCAGAAAAACAGCTTTGTGTAAGAATTTTCTGCTAACTCCCAAAAGCATTTGCTAAACTAGCATGAATACGTCTCACCACTACTAATAGCAATTTTTATAAAACCTCTCTGTGATGTAACCCAAAAATAAATTTTGGTTTTGCATAATACAAAAATGAGCTGTTTTTCTTTATTGTTATTATTTGGCTCCTGAAAGTAGCTGAGTCTTTGTTCTTAATAAAAACTAGATTTGATTTCTGTTTAAACAATCTTTAAAATTTAGAAGTACTTTAAATGAAAATGTTCATTTCAGTACAATTCAAATTTTGTTTGCTACTTGACACTTAAGCTGTAGAAAAATTGTCCCATCTAGTTACTTTAAACAGAATGTCAAATAGCTCTGTCTCAATACTATGAATTTAACTGGACAAAGAACAACTAGAAACAGGATAATGGAACTTTGGGAATAATTAAGTTTTGTTCTATTTTTAAAACTATTCTGTATTTTCTCTTTGTGCCTTTTATATAAAGTTACAGCGAAATGTATTGAAATATTTTAGATCTAAAAATGAAGAATGACGAATTTTTCATTCATGCCTAAGGAAAATCAGGCTTTCTGCCAAAAAACAAGTATAGCCAGATAGGACAATGCAATTATTTTTAATATTTCTGGAATCTTGAAGTAATTTGTCACATGTCAGATGCCATATTGAAATACCCATAAGCTGGATTTTAAACTGAAACATTTAGCTTAATTTTTCAACTTTTACTGATTTTTAAAAATTTTATCAAGGATCGTCGTTCATGTGATGTGACACAGCCTGAAGAGAACCACAGACTTATAGAACTTCTGAGCTGTCAGTAATACTCAGAGTCTTGGATTAAGAGGAACCTCAGAGGTCATATAAACCAAACCTGTCATATTGCAGATAATAGGGGAACTGAGGCCTAGAGAGGGAATGTGATTTTTTTTTTTTTGGTCACACAGGTAGTGACAAAGCAAGGATTCAACCTTACATCCCGTGATTCCAAGTCTAGCTCTTTCCACTGTTCAATGTCTCTAACTTTAGAACTTAATTCTTCTGATAAACTCTTTCCCCCTCCCACCCATATCACAGTGTAATTAATGCCAGCCAATTATATTGAAAATACTTTTTCATATTTAATCTTATCTCAAGATCTAAAGATAATCTAGTGGTTTGTTGGTGTATTTATCCATTAATAAAATTTCACCATACCTCTTAACCAATCAAGCTCTAAGGCCCTGCTTAATAATTAAATGTTATTAAACTGAAGAAACCTCATTTATCAACAGTGATTACGCATGTCATTTTATTAAAGCCTTTAATATCCTAAGAATATTAAATATACAATGTATTAATAATGAAATCAATAACAAATCCAAGAAAGATTTACATTATTGTAACTGAAAAAATTCACAGCCAGAAGTTTCTCAGAACAACTGCAGTGCTACTTCAGAGAACACAATCCTATCCCATTTACATTATTCAGGATACAAAATAACTCCTCTTCAAAAGACTCTTTTACATCCCTTTTTACAAGATAAGGGCTATAATAATTTTAATAAAATTTTTTTTTGGTTTTGGTTTTGGTTTAGGCAATTGGGGTTAAATGACTTGCCCAGGACCACACAGCTAGGAAGTGTTAAATGTCTGAGACCACATTTGAACTCAGGTCCTCTTGACTTCAGGGCTAGTGCTCTATCCATTGTGGCACCTAGATGCCACAATAATTTTAATAGGAAAAAAGATCCCTCTATATTCATTCTTTGTCTTTCCTAGGTTCTCCAGTTATGACAGAACAAGGGAATTCAGTCAAGCCATAACTTTTTCTTTTTTTTTTTCTAAATTTGGAGACAGTCGGGATTAAGTGACTTGCTCAAAGTCACATATCTAGTAAGAAAGGCCAGATTTGAAGTTGGGTTCTCCTGAGTCCCCGGCTGACACTTTATCACTGTGCTATGAAGCTACCTCTCAAAACCATCATTTCAGAATGTAAACTGCCAGTTAAAACTGCCATTTTCCAAACATTCCATTTAGATCTTAAAGAAAAAGTATGGTCTCTGCTAGCCTAGAGAATCAAATATTTCATTAGGATAAACTAGAGAAACTAACAATTAGGGCAACAACTACTATGTGGAAGAATCTCAAAATATTTCCACAGTGGACAGATTAAAGGAGCTACGGATGTTTAGCCTGGGAAGAGAATACTTAGCAGGAAAGGACTGCTGTTTTTCACATATTTAAATGGAGAAAGGAATAAGAATTATTCTGCTTGGCAAGAGGGGAAAGAATTAAAGCCTAATGGGTAAAAGTTGTAAGAGGTAAAGTTAGGCTTGATTTTCACAAAAACTTCTTAATTGAGAAGTATACAAAAGGCTACCTCAAGGAGCAGTGGGTGGTTCTCCCACCACAAAAGAAATAATATTATTTCTTATTACACTGCCACCTCTCTACTGCTCTTGTCACCCAAGAAGTCTGCTTGCATCAAGTCTGTTTCACTTTCACACCCCCTCCCCCAGTTGTCAGTGATCTTCCTAAAACACTGATCTGACCTGGTCTTCTCGCTATTAAGATCCAGAGACTTTCTATTAACCTTCAGGATCTTTTTAGCTTTTAAAGTCTTTCATAACCCAGCCCTTTCCCATCTTCCCAATCTCTAATCCCCTCCACATACTCTTCATTCCAGTGAACATTGGCTTCCTTGCTGTTTCTTGAACAAGATACTCCATTTCCCAACTCTAGACATTTGAAATGGTTTTCTCCATGTCAAACTTTCTCCCTCCTCCTTTCTAGTGGCTTTCTTCAAGGCTCAGTTAAAATCCTGTCTTCTGCAAAAAGCCTCTCTCTTCCCCTTTAATGCTGATGTCTCCCCCCTTATATTAGTTCAGTTTGCCCTGTCAGTATCCATATTGTCTCCCCCATTAGCTCCTTCACAGTAAAGACTCTTTTGCCCTTCTTTGTTTCCCCAGCATTTAGTATATAGCAGGCACTTAATAAATGCTTGTTGACTGACTGATGAAGGCTGGATGACCCCTTGTTGGGGGGCGAGGGGAGAAATCCCATTTACAGGAGATTCTTGTCTTGGTACATGATGGATTAAATGATCTCTGAGGGTGAGTTGACAGTATCCTCAGAGATAAAGAGCAGCAATATTCAAATAAAGCTGATCAGCCCACAGAGGCTTTTGTTTCTATTTTTGTGAATACAATGTAAAAACAAGCATGATCTAGGACAGAAGGCAAAGGAAGTATTTTCAGCACTGTACAAGGGGGAAAATCTTGTTTCTGAATGGACCACCTTGTAGATTTCAAGATATTAAAACTTTTAATTAAGGCTACCAACATAACTACAACCACTTGATGAACAAGAAAGCCCTTTTAACCAATAAAACTCCACTAAGGATGTTATTAAATCAGACTCGATGGTGTAGTGAGCGTTGTCTTCTATGAAGGCCTTTATCAAAGTCAGATTTTTCACTGTGACCTAAAAGGGAAAATAAATGAAAGCACTATTAGTAGCTAGTTAGTATTTCTGATATCAAACAATTGCTCTTGGATGCAATGTACACAGAAGAGCAGGACAAGAAGGCAAAAGGACAAGCAGGATTAGCTCAGAGAGAAGATTAAGTGATCATGCCCTGGTCAGAGCCAAAACAAAAGCCATGGCAATACCAGGTCAGACTATACTTCACTCATCATTGCCTTTCACAATCCTGAATTTAGTAGATAGAAAAAAACTCCACTTATAATAACCAACTTGATATCCCATGACAAACTGGAAAAAATTTAAACCCTAACTTTAGAAACCAGATCTGACTGTGGCTGCTCTGTAAATGTTTGATCTCACTCTGATGTGCAAAAAAATCTCCATCTGAAGAACCCAGTTGATGAAGGTTGTTGGCCCAGCCCCAAGCCCTCTCAGCTTCTAGCTTAGGAGCCCTCATCCCCAGGAAGCAATACCAACTTTGCCTTGTATCATCCCAGGGAATGACACAGTGAAAACTGGTAGGAAGGAGCCAAGCAAATGGCAGAGGCTGCTCCCAGGAACCTATTCTTCTACTGTGCTCCCCACCAGTTCCTTAGCATAGTAGGGGCTTAATAAATGTTTTGTTTTTCCATCCATACTCGGCCACACACTCATTCTTCCCAGTTTCTCAGAATTATTAGAGAAACAACAATACCTCGGGCTTCTGCCACACCCTGCTCCTCCATCTCCACTTCCATGTATTCATAGACCAGGTTAACAACCTGTAGGGTGGGTCCTGGTAATGGGGTACTGCCATCTTCTGGCCAGCAATTTTCCTGATAGGTTCCCTGCTTCTTCAAATTTCATTCAGCCCTATTCCTGTTGTACCTTCTGAAACTCTCAGGTATCAGTTACAAATCCCCCATCATTTATAAATCCCCCTAAATATTCCTCATACAGTAAAAAAAAACAAAACAAAACAAAAAAACCTTCCCATGGAAAACCTGGATCCCTCTGTAAGGTGGTGATCCTCTCTCCAGCCACCATTTTCAAAACTAAACACTCCTTCTAATAATGCTTTAAGTGTAGAAGGAAGCCAAGAGATGCAAGCAAACTCCTTGTCCTCACCACCTGGCTTAGACCCTCCTCACTCAGCAGCTTTTCCTTTTCAGAGGTTCACTCTATTTATCCATGTCGTGAGTCAGTCTAATAATAGTTAAGTGCTGACTCTGTGCCAGGCCTTGTGCTAAGTGCCAGTGACACAAAGACAAAAGCAGAACCTGACAATGACGTTCCTGACAGGTGGGACAGGGAAACCTTGAGGGTGGCAAATGACTGCAGCCCAGGTATCCAATACGGATTGTCAAATTTTGATCCTTCTACCTTCATAACACCTCAAAGCTGTCCCCTTCTCTCCATCCACACAACTTACATTCTGCAAGGACAATATATATGTACATGGATGTCTGTAGGTGGATATATATATATATATGTATATATATATATATAAAGTTGATGGGTGGGAGTGTATTTGAGAGGAATACTGAAGGAAATGGGATTCCAAGAAGCAGATATGGGAGGGAGAAATCTCAAGCCTGGGAGGTAGGAGGAAGTTAATGCAAAGACAAGGACGTGGGAAATGGAGTGTCACATATGAGAACAATCATGCAGGTACATCCTGGGATTGTAGCATGTAATCATAAGGCTGGAAAAATGAAGGCCAGGTCATAAATGAAATTAAGTGCCAAGAAAAGTAGTCTGAATTTGCCTTTAAAAGTGAATAGAAGCCACTGGAATTAATACTGTGGTATGGAAAGGTCCAAATTAGGGGGAAGAAACCCTTAGGCACCTATCTGATAAGAGATTAGTTTTAAGAGAGTTACAAAGTTATAGCAATAGTCCAAGTATGAGATAAAACCCGAGAGAGGATGGGGATCTGAGTGATAAAGAGAAGAGGACATGCTACTACCATGACCCTGAATTCTGACATTTCCCTTCTTTGATCGTATATAATTGATATCCCCAGAGTTTAGCACAATGACTGCAACATGGTAGGTGCTTCATAAATACTTGGTTCTTTCCTTTATCCCACTTAAGGACAGGCACTGCCCAAGGTTCTGGCTTCTCTATTTTCTCTATACTCTCTCCTTTGATAGGACCTTATACTCCAATGGTTTAGATCACCAAGTCTAAACAAGTCTAAACACATGACTCCCAGATCTTCAGATTCAGCCCTAAGCTCTCTGTAGAATATCAGATGTTTCAGAAGCATCTCAAACTCAGTATGTCCCAAATGAATGCATCTTTTCCTCTAAACACACTCTTCCTGTAAATTGTGTTTGTTAAAGGTACCACCATCCTTCTAGTCAAATTCCCAAATGAAAGGTCATCCTTGACTTTTTCCCTCCTTCACCCCAAATATCCAATCAGTTTCCAAGTGCCCTCCATTTTCCCTCCCATCAGCCCTCACTTGGACTATTGCAGATTTCCTACCTGTCACCTCTCACCCCTAGCCTGATTTTCCCCTTTCTACTCAGCTAAGTGTCTAACTATTTCCCTAAAGCACGTCTGATAAAGTTACTTCTCAAAAATCTCAAGTGGCTTCCTCTCTCCTGCTTCTAGGCTACAATAAACCTCCTACCGAGGCATTTAAAGCCCTTCACTACATGACTCCAACTTATTTTTCTTGGCATTTCATATTACTCCCTCTTTTGTTCCTTTCTCCTACATTCTAATCAAACTGCTTCACAAATAAACATTCTATCTCCTGCCCTCTCTCATCACTTCTGCCCCTCGGGAACCTTCTCTTCTTTCCGGACATAGCTGGATCTTTGATGGGCCTCAGCTCAAACACATGTATTGGATTCCCCTATCAGTAAAATGTAAGCTTTTTGAGGGGAGGGACTCTTTACTTTTATATTCCTAGTATTTAGCATCCTGCCTAGCACAAAACTGAACATAATAAATGTTAATTGGCTTAGGGGGCTTAGTCATACCACTTAACAATACTTTGCTTTTGAGTTTTTTCTGCTGGGTTTCTTGCAATAATAGACTTCCTCTTGGCAATTAAATTTGCAAAATTGTTCTTTAGACCCACTTGTCAAGCAAATAGATGTTAAGTCAAACAAAGTGTATTTGTAATGTGAAATCTCTTTCCATTAAACCAGTTTTATAGCTAATAAACCTTGACTATAAAATCATAGTTAGGTAAGGCCTCAAGATGTACAAAGCTTTTCCATAACTACAATGATCACACTTTATTCTCACAAAGTTAGCAGAGTAGTATTAAATTAAATTAAAACTATTATTTTTTTTATTTTCATGGACCCTTTTTACCCAAGTTTTTATGTGGCTCCAGATATGTAGGCATATACACTGAGCAAAAAAACCAAACATTTACTGATAATCAAAATTTCACTTCCCCCACATTTAGTTACATAATTCCATATGTGGTCATGACCCACAAATTGAGAAGCTATGGTGCAGGGGGCAGCTAGGTAGCACAATGGATAAAGCACCAGTCCTGAAGTCAGGAGGACCTGAGTTCAAATCTGGTCTCAGCCACTTAACACTTCTTAGCTGTGTGATCCTGGGCAAGTCACTTAACCCCAATTACCTCAGGAAACAAACAAACAAAAAAGAAGCTATGATGCAGTGGATAGAGCACTGGCCCTGGAACCCGGGAGACTTCAGGTCAGCTTCTGCCTCAGAAAGTAGCTGCAACTCTGGGCAAACCTCGGTTTTCTCCCCTGTAAAAGGAGAAGTCTGGATTTGATGACCTCTTACAATCCTTTTCTATTCTAAATCTATCATCCTGGAAGGGAGATGCTCTGATTATCCCAATTTTACAGATGAAGAAACTGAGACTCAAAAAACATTAAGTGATTTTACCCAAAGTCCCAAGTAAACATTAGAGTTTTAATCTATCTCTAGGATTCAATACTAAATATTCCAGACTCCAAGTCCATGGCTCTAGTCACTAAAGAGCAGACTCCCAGGATGGAAAAAAGGGCCAGCCTTACAGTCAGCAAGAGCTGGGTTCAAGTCCTGCCTTGGATTTATGCTAGTTGGCAAATCTCTCAGTGCTGAGTACAAGATTGAATTTCAGAGATATATCCTACCAGACAGAGTTTCTACACATAACTTTCTTAAACCAATGAAGTTACAAAATGAGACCAAAATGAAAGTGGCTTGCCAACTTCATAATGGTAATGATAGTGGAATCTAGACCCCAAGTCTCTTCTTCCAGAGATCCTTCTTTGTCATTGTCCACACTTCCATACAAATAAGATGTTTTGCCTTCACATTGTATTTCCCCCACTCACCCTCTCCTGAAATTACAAATGAGTAGTGGCCTGTTTCCTGGAGGAAGGAGAGCCCTGGATAATGCCAAGATGGATAATCCCAAAATTATCAGTCTTTGAAAGATTGAATCGTTCCTTGGTTTCATGCACAATCAGGAGTCATTTCTTCATTTGGCAGGCCAGTCCAGTAGAGAACCCTGTATCTTGTTCATGGTCTAGCCAAAGTCTAAACAATCTTTATCAACAACTTGAAGTCACTACCTACTTCCTCAGGTCATTTGTACCAACAGAGGTTGGTACCCTGAACCTTGGAGCAAATGACTTCCTGCCTTCCAGTTTGAACAATAACCATTTGATAAGAATTCCTGTTGTCTATCAGCTGGATGTCTACCCATACATGGGGGGAAATGCAAATGTAGGGGTTTGTTTTTTGGGTTTTTTTTTTTTTGCAAATATTGCTTGCTCTTATTACCCTTGGTCTTCTGTAATCAGGAATTTTTTTCCCTTAATATTCCATGGTACCTTATTATTAAGTTTCATCTCATTTAATCACCACCACCAGGAAACTGGAACCTATTCATGTCTGACATCCCATCTTCTCATCTTAAACAAGATGCCCATCCCATATCACCAAGGCAACCCTGTTACTGCCGCATCCTTCCAGGCTAGTTAATACCCTCAATTTAGAAACTTCTCCTCACCTCTCTCCACATTCCCTCTCGCTCGATTCCAGTGCATCTGGCCACCATGACTAAGCAAATAACTCCCAAATCTATAGATCCAATCTTCATTTCTCTTCTGAGTTCCAGTCTCCAATTGTCTGATGAACAGCTTTACTTGGATATTCCATACACATCTCAAAACGAACACATCTGTAACAAATTCCTCTTTCTCCTCAAATTACTTTCTTGTATCTTGGATAGATAGCTGAGGTTTCCAGGAGGACTGAGGAGATGGCACCAAACTGAGCCTTGAAGATAAAGATAATGGAAAGTGGAAGAAAGGAGCACATACCAAGAAAAGGGGACACAGAAGAAAGATGGCAGTGGAGTTTGGCTGGATCACAGGATGTAAGAAAAGAAGCAAAATACAAAAAGGAGAAAGACAAGTTGAAATCAGATTGTGGAGCCTTAAGTGCCAAACCGAGGAGTGCTTATTTCATCCTGGAAGCCACAGGGCTCCACCCAAGGGTTTCTGAGTAAAAGAGTCAATAATGGGTTGGAATGAGATAAAAGCAAAAAAGCAAATTGGATAATGAGGGCGTGACCTAGGGTAGCTGAAGAGTGAGCAAAGAGGAGATGGAATGATGTGGTGGAGCTAATAAAAATTAGGATTTAGCAACTGATTAAATATGTAGCAGCAGGGGAAAAAAGAATCAACATTAACATAGTATTAAACAACGGGGACATCAAGCAGGCTACACAAGATCTGAATTCTGGACCAAGATCAGACTTAACCAGATTAACAGACAGATCTAAGAGTCATCTGCATGGATAGTAACTGAATCCCTGGAAACGGGTCAAATAACCAAGAAAAGAAAATGTAGAGGAAGACAAAAGGAATGTATAGCAGAATGTCAAATCAACATTTATTAAGCATCTACTATCATCTTGGCACTGTGCTAAGTGCTGGGGACAAAGAAAGAAAAAAGTTTCTTGTTCTCAAGGAGCTCACAGTCTAATGGAGGACACAAAAGGCAAACAATTACGTATGAACAAGCTATGGGTAGGATAAATAGAAAAAACCAAAAGGGGAAGACAAGCATTAAGGGGAAACAGAAAATATTTCTTGTACAAGGTGGTAATTAGTTGAGACCTGAAGGAAGCCAGAGAGGCAAGAGAAGAGGAGGAAGAGGATACAGGAGTGGGGAAAACATCCAGAGTTGGGAAATGCAATTTTGTGCAAAGAATACCAAGATGATAGTGTCCCTGGATGAAAAAGAACGGGTGAGAGACAGGGGGAGATGGGGAGGTTCTAAATACCAAACAGAGGATTTCAAATTTGATGGGGGAAGATGACAGTTTAATGAATAGGGATAGTGACATGGTCAGACCTGCATTTAAGGAAAATCATTGGGGCAGCTGAGTAGAGGACAGATTGCTGGGTGGAGAGAAATCTGAAGCAGGCAGACCATAGGGAATTTATTCCAGTAGTCCAGGCATGAAATGGTGGCTAGAAAGATGACAGAGTAAGAAGAGGAGAATGTGTAAGAGAGATCAAATGAAGATAGGAGAGGCCTTGGGAGTGACTGGATATGGAGGAGAGAAGAAAGAAGAGAGAGGTTCTGAATCTATGTAACTCAGAGAATGGTGGAACCCATCCCAGCCTTCTTGGAGAGTGTCCCTCTTAATAAAGTGAATCCTAAAATCATAGATGCTGAGGCAGCTCAGTGTAATAGAGATGGCCTCAGAATAAAGAAGACATTAAGTTCACATCGACTTTGATACACGGGAGTTATGTAAGTCACTCAAGTTCAAATCCTTAGGAGACCTGTAAATCTGAGGAGGAGCTTTTCTCGGCTGGGAAAGAAAATTCCTTACCAGAAGCTCTCTTATACCATTAAAATTACAGGTCAGAAAAAGATATTTTAAAAAATCACCCTAATAGCTTCCATTTTCACTAACCTTTAAGGCTAGTGAAACACTATTCCACGGTCACTGCATCCTGTAAAGCAGGTGCCATTTTACAGATAAGGAAACAGGCTGAGAAGTGAAGTGACTTACTATTCTGCTCATGGCTGAGGCAGAACACAGAGGTCTATCTGACCCAAATTTCCCACTCAGGCTTAATAAATGCTTATTGAGTGATGTAGGTCTTATAGATGTCCTGTCTCACTCCTATCTACAAATATTTCAAAAGATGTTCATTGATCAAGGCATCGAGTCAAAAAAAGGTAAGGATGTACTTTTTGTGTCCTGGAACCTCTCAGGATGCTTTTAAATGCATGAGATAAAACCCACGAGATTACAGAGAAAATTAATCATATTGTTGAAGTCCGGAAGGGACCCCAAAAGGTTGGGGGCTGCAGACTGGTGTTTCCAGGTGTCTCAAAAGAATTTGCAGGCTTGAACCCATATCCACATCAAGGGGCAAAGTTTATTGTAATTGTAAGGCCAACTGAAGTGGGTTAAAGTCCAAAAAAATTTAGCAAAGGACTAGAAGCAAGGAGACACTTTTATCTAGTTCTAGTTCCTCACGTTAGTGATATGCTAATTTTATGGCCTAGACATAGAACTGAGAAGTGGTCTCAGGAGTTTGGTTATCACTAACCAGCAGACCCAGGACTATCTCAAAGCCAGAGAACTATAGAATCATTGACAGGCAATAGACAGAATAGTATTCTCATGTTGGAGTTTGGGGATCACTAATATCTTCCCTAAAGTCTAAGATAAGAAACAGTATTATATTCCTAGGCCAGAAGACTTTTGCAATCAATGACGATTGCCAGAACAATAACATTCCAAGTTTGGGGGGGAAGAAGGAGGGGGCGTAAAAGGAACCTCGGGATCAGATTCCAAAGCCAGAAGACTTTAGAATCACTGATAACATTGATACAGAAGCACTCCAAGGTCAGGAAACCTTAAAATTATTGTTGTATCCCCTAGAAGCTATGTTCCATCAATACTGAGAGAAGTATTTTTTCCCATCCAAGTTCACGGACCCCTGAAACCTATTCGTGGAAAGCCACGGACGCGGAGTCAAGGAGCCCGAGGCGGAATTCTGAGGAGACTCAGTTTCTCCTCCCGTAAAAAGTAGGAGTACCGACTATCAGGTTTCTTCCAGCCCTAAACTCTGTGTTCTCACGGTTTAAGGGGGGAGAAGGAGGAAGGAGGCCCTATACTCGGGAGATTGAAGTGACTTAAACCAGAAGCCCGGGAGAACACTCATGGCACGTGAGCAGGGTCTGAAACTTTCCCACCCACCCTCGGCTGGCGGGGATGCGAACCTGGTCTGCGTGAGCCACGGGGAGGGGATGGAAAAGAGGGGGATAAGGTAAAAAGGGAGGGAAACGAGGCAGCGACGCCCCACACGCGAAGGCTGACAAACTCACATCAACTCACCCCCAACTCCTCTTGGATGGCCCGGAGCTCCAAGCGACTGCGCTGACGGGGCAAGGCAGCGTTTCCGGCAAGATGGCCAATCGGAACCTAGAAGATATATCACGTGAGGCTTCGGTCCCGCCTACCACGCTCGAATTTCTCCGCCCTTCGCTGCTCTGCCTGCTTTTGGCTTGGTCCGGCTTCCGTAGCCCCTCCCCGTGTAAAGTGGTTCTCCAGGACCGGACCCAAGGAGGCGAAGCTGGGGGCGGGCCTAAAAGGAACCCCAAAAGCCGTCCACAAGCTACGTCTCCATTATTTATTTATATATCCATCTACTTACTTCTCTATTATCTGCCTATCCGTCTATCTTTCCCATATATCCATTCACTTAACCATCTATCTATCTATCAATCTATTTAATTTTATTCTAAACTTTACCAAATTCAATCACGCCGGAGGCCAAATTTCGACGCTGCTGGCCAGCGTGCTGAATTCAGAATCAGAGGACACTGGTCCTTTCTCTGCCAAGTCAAGACTACAAGCATCGATTAAGCACCTACTGTGTGCTTAAATGCTAAGACAATCCTAGATCTCAAGGGAAATAACTATGTTTGCAGCTGATAGAACCGTAGACCAACCCCTGGACCTGTGAACCTATTGGGGTTTTCTTGGCAAAGATCCTGGAGTGATTTGCCATTTTCTCCTGTAGCTCATTTGACAGATGGGGAAACTGAGGCAAACTGGGTTAAATGATTTACCCAGGATCACAGAAGTAGTGACGTCATGACTCCAGATCCTGTACTCTAACCTCTTCACCACCTAGCTGCAGGAAGACCTGAGTTCAAATCTGTCCTCAGACATTTACTAGCTGTATGACCCTGAGCTAGGCACTTAACCCTGTTTACTTCAGTTTGTTCAACTGTAAAATAAAGATAATAATAGCACCTAACTCATAGGGTTGTTGTGAGGATCAAATGAGATGTAAAAAGCTCTTAGTGTTGTGCCTGGCACATAGTAGGCACTTAATAAATACGTAATAAATACCTATATATAAACAATATGACTACAAGTCAAATTGGAGATAACTAACCCTAGATCTTTGTCTTCCTTATAAAATGAAGAAGTTGAACAGAGTGGTGTTTAAGAACCTTTCCAGGTCTATCATGATACTTTAGGATACCATGTATCTTTGGAGTAGTCTGCCATCAAAGCCCCTTTCAGGCCCCTCCCCACAGGTATCTATTTTTTGTAAGGATTACCATTTTCCAATTCTACCCTCACCCTACTCCTACTTCATCCTCACCCCCATCCCCACCCAATAATCATGCTTCTTAAATGCCAAGAGAGAGAAACAATTACCATAGAACCTCATCATCAGCAATAATTAATTAAAATTGGTAGTTATCAAATGGTCTGATGGCTGGACATGAAAGAGAAATATCAAACCTAACTCTAATCCACAACTGAGACGACTCTCTTGTCCCAAGTATAATAAATTATACTATATTATTATACTAAATTATACTAAATTATACCATAAATGGTGCTGGTTTCAGTTGCAAAACCTCTTGATTATGGCTATGCTGTCATCGAATTACCCTTCACTTATATCTCTGCTTTGGCAAAGGAGAGAAAAATATAGTGGCTACTATTTCTCAATTGCCATTCTCTGAGAATAAGGTAAGACAGTAATCAGGTGGATTTCTGATTTTGAATAAACCTGAATTATATTTTCACTCTTTCAAAATTATGATTTCTTGCTGTGCTAAAGCAGTACTCAAAATCAATGGGAAACAACTGAAAGTCTGTCATTTCCATATCATTCATAGCATCATTGTTAAATGATGAATACTGAAAGCATTTGACACAAAAGACTTCAAAGAGTTGCCTAGACAAATATACCAGTACATTGAAAGTATCCTGTGCATATGCTTTTGTATTTCTAAAAAAATTCTGGTTTCTTTAAATATAGACTTGCTTAATTTTGAAAAATAAGTAAAGCAGTTTGAGTGCAAGGATGATGTTACAAAAAAGACTAAAAATGAATTCAAAGTTAGGAATGGAACTAGGAGATATTGCTTAATTGGTCATTTAGTTGTTTTGCTTTGGCCCTACTTACCCTCATATAATCCATTTCCTATGTCAACCTAGAAATTCCACATTAATGAAATGTATGCCAAAGCAAGTAAACCTGCTTGTAAAAATAAAGAGGTTTTAGGGATACAGTATTGAATCCCCAAAATCCATCTTTCTTGCTTTTCCTGCTGAAAACCTGGATTTTGTTCATGTCAAAACTCTATTATTCTCTAATGTCAATGACATTTTCGTAATTTATTAGTTCACTAATCATCAACAAAGTTGGGTTGTCACTTATTCAGTTTGGGACAACCTTCCCAATGAAGAAGAGATAATTTTCAAAATAACTATGAGTCGACTTTGTTAGTATATATTTTTGAAAGCTGAGCTTCATGTCTGACAAAAAACCAATGTGGGGAAGGGGAAAGCAAGGAAAAATGAAAGAGAAAGAAAAAGAAAAGCTATTTTGAAGATAGCAAAATAATTTGACATCTGTCAAAATGTACATGTAGAATACAAAGGAACATATGAAATGTATATACCTATGCAAGCTAAATTTAAAAGGGTGGGAATTTTTTGTATATAGTCAAAGGTCTCAGTCCATTATAAATAGTAAGTTTAGTCTATTAAAAATCCTTGTATTTTCCCATTTTTGCCTCATTCTATCTTTAAGGTCAGATCCTTCCCTTATTAATCTTATTCTCACACAGTTCTCTTGAATTCTTATCAGTCTGCCTCAGCCTGTACATGTTATGAAGACTAGCAGGCAGAACAGTGTCATCTCCTCCCTGTCTAGTATCAAAGGGCCGCAGGGTTATACCAAATGACAGCTATTGAGGGTCAGGCAAGACACAGACGTGAAACTTCAAAAAAGAAACAGCAGGTAACTATAATTTTTTTCCTGTTCTGTGGTTTGTACTTGTAGCACAAAAAGTTGCAAAGGGAAGGAAGAGTAAAAACTGGGAAATATGAGATGGATAGTTCCATGACCTGAGAACATTATTCTGATCCCCTAGATCAGGGGTTAACCTTAACCTTTATACTGTAGCATGGCCTTTCACAGGTGAAACCCCTTCACAGAATAATGTTTTAAATGAATAAAATAAAATACATAAGATTATAAAAGAAACCAATTCAGCTGGATGTTTCAAAACTATCAATGATAAAGACTCCACTAAGACTTTTGGGAACTTCTATATTGATTGGTTGGTTGGTTTTTTGTTGTCCTTCATTCTCAAAGAGGATCAAAATGACATCGCTACATTAGAATCAAGTTAGTGTGTCAAACTGTGGCTGATCAGATCAATTTGAGCTCAGAATGCTCTGCCACATGTCAGACAAAAAGACCCTAAAAGAATTTGAGATGGATTGTCTAACTTTGCTTATCTTGTATTTCTTCTAAATTAATTGGAAATATTAAAGTTTTCCTTCCAGAAATTCCAAGGTAAGAACTTCTGCCCTAGATTTAATTGCCATCAATTTCAGAGCTGCTCTAAAGCTAAAACTCTAGCTCATTCAAAATCAATTATGTATAGGCTCTTTAGCAGAAACTTCTATTATATAAAATACCACATTTGTATTATGATATTCATTTCAGCATAATATTCTTAGCTTAGATGACTTTTCACATTAGCTGAAGTTCAAGTTGGCTCATTCGAGTAAAGTGGAAAAAAGATTAGAAAACAGTCTAGAGTCAGAGGAAGAGAATTTCTCTCTTTCCTTCTCATAGACATTCAAACTATTCACAATGGCCCCTGCAGTGAAAGCAGACTTGGGAAAAGAGAAATTCTCTGTTCTTTCCAGAGTCTGATTTCTATTTATGGAAGAGAAATGTGTTCACTTTGTAAAAAATATGCTTAGTATATCTGAGTTACATTTGACAATTCTCTTTGGACATCGATCAGGGAGCAAGTCCTTACCTGTAAAAGAAAGGTACAGCAGGGTGTCACTTATAACTAATTTGATCCTAAGACCTTTGTGATTGGAGTAATCAGGGGAAGTTCTGATCTGTTGGATCTCAATGCTGGCCACACACTAAAACCACTTCTTGTGGACCACATACTCATCTTTTGAAGCCCACGAAAGTACAATACTAGTTTGTACTTAATTCTTGTTATTCCTCCTATACCAGATCTTTCATTGCTCATCAAAGGGACAGGAAGCTGTGATTCTATTTTTGGCATTTAAAAAATGCCCTTTTCTTTGAGGAAAAGGAGAGAACTCAGTGAGTTTTCGAATGAGATTATTTCACAGGAAATAATAATTAAACAATGGAAGAAAATTTACAGAATTTGAGAACTACAAAAAGAAATCTGTACTCCCTTATTTTAGGGTAAAAACTCTAGCCTATGATTCCCTCTAGTTCCCTATGCTTTTCTCCTTTCATTTTTTCTTAGTAAGAGTATCTTCTGAGGGACAGCTAGATGGCACAGTGGATAGAGCACCAGCCCTGAAGTCAGGAGGACCTGAGTTCAAATTTGGTCTCAGACATTTAACACTTCCTAGCTGTGTGACCCTGGGCAAGTCATTTAACCCCAAATGCCACAGCAAAAAAAAAAAAAAAAGAGTATCTTCTGATTCATTTACTTTCTTCTTCATTTCTAACTTCTGTGTATTCTAATAACTTCTGGTTTATCTGATAAGCTATCTAGCTCTCTCCTTAACTTGTTTTTGACTTTTTCTTTACTATTGTGATGTTCATTCTGATAAAGGATATTGGCAAACTCATTGGTGAATGTTGCTTTCTAGCCAGATCTCATGAATGACTTGCAGAGTTAGTATTAAAAGTAATCTTTTGCATTTGTAGAAAACATTTTGTTATATGGCATTTTGCTTGGTGTTGTCACCACCTTTCTGTCCTAATTGTCCAAACCATTTTGTAGGAGACCATTTCTGTATTAGGGAACAGGACAGCTGCTAAGATGGAGACACTCCAGGTTGACATGGAAACACATTATGCTGAGGAGGTTATAGATGTGGGAAGCATCATTTTTGGGGAGGAGGACAGGAAGAACATGACCGACAGTCATTTGAAAAGGACACAGAATTCTAAAATCATCCAAGCCGTATGTGCATTGTTAAATTCAGGAGGGGGAATTGTCAAAGCTGAGATTGTTAATAGAAGCTACAATTACCGATGTGATGGATTTGGTCAAGATTTGGAAACATCCTTTCAGAAGCTTCTGCCTTTGGCTTCACAGGAGTTCCTTGATTACTTGCAACAAGACCACAATCTTTTCATTTTTGTGAAACCCTGGATCATGAAAGCTGCTGGACCCCAACTACGAATCTGTAGTTTATCATCAAACATATTCCAAAGAGATGTAACTTGCACTGTCAACCTGACTGCAAGAAGGGCATTAGAACTTTTAAAGGAGAAACAATCAAAAATCCAAAGAGGAAGAGGAAACATTCCAATGTGGCATCCCAAGAAAGTTCTTGTGAGCAAAATTCAGGAAGAGGAAGACATAAGATTGTTTGCTTCAGAATTTTTAAAAAAAGATCAGCTTTTGTACAGAGAAAAACTCAACTTTACTGAGTCAACTCATGTTGAATTGAAAAGATTCACAACCAAAAAGATTGTACCCAGAATTAAAGAGATGCTGCCTCGTTATGTTTCTGCATTTGCAAACACCAAAGGAGGATACTTAATTATAGGGGTGGATGATAAAACCAATGAAGTATTTGGATGCAAAAGAGACAAGGTGAATCCTGTCATACTAGAAAAGGAGATCGAATACTGCATACAAAAACTGCCCACATTCCATTTTTGCTCTGTGAAACCAAAGATTAATTTCACAACCAAAATCATCGATGTGTATGATAACAATAGCCTATATGGTTATGTCTGTGTGGTCAAAGTAGAGCCCCTTTGCTGTATTGTTTTTACAGAAGCCCCGAATTCCTGGATCGTGAGAAATAACTTTGTTGAAAGACTGAAAACTGAAGAATGGGTATCCAGGTTAATGGATATTGATCCAGGTAAAAGGAGAGGGGAAAACAAGTCTTTGTCAAGTCCCTACCAGAAAAACCCTACTTCCTATTGTTCTATGAGTAGGATTAGAGTTCTATTTCTAGCCCCATTTTAGATCTATAGGCCCATATTCAGATTTTGAATCTTCCTAGACCAATAGAAATAATAATAATTTCTCATATAATTAATAATTAATAACATTGGGATAGTTAAGATAGGTTCTAGCATTTTTCTTCCTTTATTTTTATCTTTGGTGGTACCAGTTTAAAATAGGGTCTCATTATCATTGGCCTGGGTTATTGAGGAGCAAATCAATCAGTGTCTCTAAACCAGAGGTTATATTAGCTCTAAAGCTTTGATCCTTTGATTCTATTGCATAGCTTCATATCAGACATCCCTATCTCAAGTATCTCCATCTTTCTAGTCTATTCTTCAATATTTCTTCCAGATCATTTTTCATTATGCATCCATTCTTCTCCTCAAAACCTTTCAACAACCTTCAACTCAGCAGGACTTTGTATTTCTCAGTCATTGTAATGATTTTTATATGATATTACATTACATATTTGTGTTATGTGTCATATGTTCTCCACTCCAACTATTTTGAAAGCTCCAAGTAAGCTTAGGTATTATCTTATTTTTATCTCTCCAAGTGTCTCCCAAGATCTCTGTAGAAGACACTTATTAAAGTTATTTGATGGATAAATGAATAGATCTCATTAGCAATA
>JAJPUD010000611.1:53247-88997 GCA_023553655.1 Myrmecobius fasciatus | reverse complement strand
CTCTATTCACTGAGCCACCTCGCTGCCTCTCCCCTCTCTTTAATTTTTTTTTCACATTTGATATTATTTTATTGTTCCCTCTCTCTCTTTTTTTTTTTTTTTTGCTTTTTGCTGAGGCAATTGGGGTTAAGTGACTTGTCCAGGGTCACACAGCTAGGAAGTGTCTGAGACCAGATTTGAACTCAGGTCCTCCTGACTTCAGGGCTGGTGCTGTATCCACTGCACCACCTAGCTGCCCCTATTGTTCCCTCTCTTAAAGTAAAAATCTTTTATTAATATTCTTTCTGTCCTCACAAAATATTTTAGGTAAATCTCATAAAATCTATTCTGATTTGCTTCTTTTGAGGAAAAAAAATACAATTACAACCCAAAGGACATTTTAACATTGGGGGGGCATTAATGCTTTTTAAGGGATGCTTTAGTGTTCAAATGACTCTATTTTTTCATCCCTGTGGGTACTTCCAAAAGTTGCCTCTCCCTTCTGCTGACTAATTCTTTCAATTCCACAGTTATAGAACCAAATTTATGGCCTGAGTCTTTTTTTTCCTATTCAGTTCAGCTCCAGAAATATTGAATGCCTATTATTTATTCTGGCAGTTAGATGGGGCAATGGATAGAGTGCCAGACACAGCCTACCTGGGTGACTCTGACCAAGTCACCTAACTTTGCTTCAATTTCCTCATCTATCCAACAAGCTGGTGAAGGAAACGGCAAACCATTGCAGAATATTTGCCAAGACAACCCCAAATGGGTCATAAAGAGTCAGACTGACTGAACAGCAAGCCTTTGTTCCCTTTAAGTATCCTTAAATGCTATAAGTTTACAATTCTTGCCCTCAAAAAACTGATATTATTTTGGAGGGCACAGAGGAAGGAGAAAAAAAATGAAAAGTCTAATCATAGATGAGACATGAGTTCAACCACTCCATTTTACAGATAAGGAAACTGATATTGTGAGTTACTCAAGGTTAGACAGGTGGTTATTGTTGTTTAGTTGTTGTGTCCAACTCATGACCCCATTTTGTGTTTTCTTGGCAAAGATACTGCAATGGTTTGCCATCTCCTTCCCCAGCTCATTTGACTGAAGGAAACAGGATAAAGTCACTTGCTTAGGGTCACACAACTAGTATGTGAGGCTGGATTTGAACTTAGGGTTTCCCAACACCAATCCTTACATTCAATCCACTTTACCAAACTGGGATTTAAACCCCAGCCCTCTGACTTTCAGGATTAATGGCAGAGGTTCTTAAGGTACGGAAAGCTTTCCTCTGTATCTTCCTGCAGTTCTGGTTATAGATAGATCTTGTGGCTACCCATATTTCATGCTCTGTTTTTACCATGATCTCCTTTTCTGATCATGTACATTGTTAGTGAGTTTTAAGAGTAGGTGCTTTAGCCAGGGTCTCTTAAACTTTTCCTGCTCATGATCCCTTTTTACCTAAGAAATTTTTACATGACCCCAGGTATATATGTTTGATTTGTATAAATAGTTATACAAATCAAACACTTATTGATAATAAATCATAATTTTGTGGCCCTCACATTCAGTTACAAGATCCCATTTGGTGTCGAAATCCACAGTTTAAAAAGCTGAGCTTTAAGCCATTGCAGTTACTCAGTAGAGTATTAATTCTGAAAATAAACTCTGAAAATGAGTAACTGTTTACATCATGAGAGTGATTGTACATGGGTTTTATTTCCTGAAAGGGAAAAAAATCCCAGCATTGTTGAAGTTATAACTGCTTTCAAGTCTTCTTATTCTAGATATGGTCAGGGAACTTAAAGTCCAGGATTCCTGGTCTGTTTTGGAGCTACAACATCTAATTTTTGTTTGTTGGATTTGAAGACTTATAGTCCTCCTTTCTCCCATCATCACCCCCCCAAAAGCAATATTAACTAAAATTAATTCCATTTAAATTCAAAATAACTATACTTAGAGTTGTATTTTTTAGAATTTTGCAAGAACTCTTGAAATAAAGGTACCAAAACCAGAGTTGCTTGAAGGTATACCAAATAGTTGTTCAGTGATAAATATGTATTCATTCAGCTAATATTTGCTAAGCCCTTACTTAATATCAGCAATGTCCAGAATTAAGAAGCTGGGTAGGGTAAGTCAAAAACATAGAAACCATAATCTCTGCCTTGGAGGAACAGAGAAGATAAAACCTGTAGAAGGAGATATAGAATAAAAATTAAAATATAATTACAGAAGAAAAAAAAGAAAATATTCTGAGATATTAGGGAAAGATATTAGTATAAAAAAATAAACAGCTACTTACATAGTATGCTTTCAAAGATAGTGTAAATATACCCTACCCCCTAAAATACTGCTTCCTTCTGCTTATTGATGTTATAAATTTGGCCATTATAGAACCAAACTTTGGTCTAAATTTTTTTCTCCCATTAAGGCCAGCTTAATAAATAATAAGCCCCTACTCTTTTGTTAAATAAAATACCCTTAGATTATGTGAGAGATGCAAACTGAAGTAAGATCAATTCCTTAAGGACTTGATATCTTAGAAGGGATAGAGAAACAGATAAGACTCCACTAAAATCATAATCTAAGGCAATTTGTGATAAGTATTGTTAGGGTAGTTAAAGTAATGCACAAATATTCAAGGAAGGGATTAATATATTAATCCACTAATCTTTTATAGTTTATTGTGACTGATCTTAGAAAACTCAATTCTCAGAGACGGAAGGAACCTCAGGTGCTATCTGGTCCAATCATACTTGAATAGGAATCTCTTTCACAGTATAGTCAATAGTTGGTTATCCTTACAGATTCCCAGCAGTGGAAAGCTCACTACCTCTCAGAGAAGTCCATTCTCGTCTTGGACTTTTCTAATTGTTAACAAGTCTTTCCCTCTACAGAACCAAAATCTGTTTTTCAAAATCTACTGTTAGATCTGCCTTCTGAAACCAAGCAAAGCCAAGCTATGACCTCTTGGGTATGACAAGTGTCCTAAGTGACATGTCCAAAGCCCCACAGTAGAAGAGGCAAAAGCTGAATCTGAACTCAGCTCCTTTGAGTCTGCATCCAGAATTCTTTTTTTTCTGTGCCACATCTCTACAACCCTATAAGTGATCCCCAACTGCCCGGCAGCTGTGGGAAAGGGGAAAGGGAGAGGATGGCTGATACGCTATCAAGAAGAGCTCAGAATATGACAAGAATAAGTTTTTCCAATAGCAAAAGGAAGAATAAAAGAGAGTTCGGTTCTGAAATAACTCTACCTTTATTTGTCAAGTTTATCCCACTTCGGCTCCAAATAATAACCAGTCAGAGACTGATCTACTGGGGAGATCAACATGTCCAGAACAAGCCTGGCTACATAAGAAGACCCTGCAGCAAAGTGTGCTTTCAGGTATCCACTTTTGGTTTCATTTCAGGGGGAGGGGTGACTGGTATCTATACCTTTAATAATAAGGGGGAAAGAGCAAGTGATAGTTTGTTTTAACTTTTCCTCTTGGAGAAAGGCAAACTCGAGTTTTAATATTTACAGCAGAGCTCAGAACACAAGGACACCTCCCATGAAGCCCCAACATGCACTCTGAGTCCTTCCTGAGGGACATCCTTCTTTAGTGCCCAGGGGCAGAGCACACACCTGCACACAGGTGCTGCAACCTGATCTCATCTGCTTCCTCATGTTTTAGCAATCCTCTCAATCTGGAGCTTTAGAGGTGACTGGCTGAGTTAGCAAACTCAAAGTCCTCTAGCACTGAATGGAAACCTAGATGCAACTAAATTGCATCTGCAAGCATCCTTGCCTGATTTCAGATTTGGCGGTTTCAAGGATTTGCAAATTGATGAAAAATATTCTTTAAAGATTTCAGTAACTTGCCCTGTCCCCTCTTTAAAAAAAATGCTCAGTGGTTTATCCCTACTGTAGTGTTTCACTCATATGGCTTCCAGGCTTCTGGAAGGGAGACATCTGTGAAGATTCCTAATTTGGGCCTACAATTGCATTGTAGCACAAGAAATCCAGGTTTAGCAACGCAATTCAGGAAATGTGGAGACAGATCAGCAACTTTAGCAGCTCCTCAACCTTCAGATAGTTTCCCTCTCAAAGTAGTCCTGATAATTGGATTTCAGATACTCCCTCATTGACTTTTTAACTCTATAAGCTTCCTCTCATCCTCTTCGGAGTGCTATTAGTCTCTTTCCACATACTTTCAGAAATCCCTTTCATGCCAGGAATTTCAGAAGGCTCTACATGTTCAGGTAATTTATAAGAAATAGACAAAGGTTAATCTGTCTCCTCATATTAATGAGCAAATACGTCACTTTCCCCAAAACATATAGCATCTAGGGATTCTTATAGTATAGGAAGAGATCTTAACTTTTTGTTGTTGTTCCACACACACACTGCTAGCAGTCTGGTGAAATCTATTGACTCCTCAGAAAAAAAAATTTAAAGGCATAAAATAAAACGTACAAAATTACAAAGGAAATCAATTATATTTAAATATAGTTATCACAAAATTTAAGTTCACAGAGCAAGATGAAGCCCTGCAGGGTCTACAACATTTTACAGAATGCTCTCAATAGCCTTATCTCCTGTCACAAGGAATCCTTTGTGTGACTCAAAATATGAATTCCTCAAGAAAAAGCCAGAAGAGCACCTACCTAATTCCATAGAGCCACAAATCAGGGCTTCCTCTGATCACCCCTGCTTTGCCTTACTAAGAGATTAACTTGCTGATTGCCCAGATCTTTCTCATTCATATAACTCCCAATATGATCTGCCATCATTGTATAGGATTGAGCTTCCCTAATGCTAATAAGGATTTCCCAGCCTCTGGTAAGACACCCCACTTCCCTATTCTGTGGAGCTCATTCATAGCTTCTCCAGGGATCTTGGCTTCTTTACAGTGCCAAAGATGGGGATTATTCCCCATAAACAAAGAATATCTATATAAACATGATTCTAGACCACACAGGTTTGGGATGAGAGAAAAGAGCATTATTTTATTTTGGTGAGCTTCATCTCTAAGAACAATGCCATGAGCAGCATTTCCTTTATGTACCCAAAACAATCCTGTAGTTTTGTGGTTAAAAAATAATTCCATTTCAGTGATACTGTAAAATATAAATGAATGATGTTTTAGATACATTCTAAAGGGAGAATAAGCAGAATTGCTATTGTCCTGACAATTGTTTATTCTTCATGCTTCAATCTGTAAAATATTGAATTTAAGAGACAGTGAATGATCTTCAATTTTAAAAAAGAAGAAAAAGTTAAAATGCATTGCCCTCTTTCTGGTGCACCATAATACTTTGTAACCTATTTCAATTCTTTGAATTTACAGTGACCCCACAGCAAATAGGATTCAAACCAGAATCTCTCTGCAAGGAACTATTCTCAGAGTATAATGGACTAGAGAAGTTAATGAAGAAGAAGACCTGTCAGTTTTCTCGGGGGATCCTGATATTTTCAAGGAGCTGGGCTATTGATGTTGGCTTAAGAAAGGATGATAGAGTCCTATGTGATGCTCTTTTCATCGCTGTTAACAGTCCCCCGATACTTTACACCATAGTCAGAGGACCCAATAAGATGGATGGGCTTGAATATTCCAGACGTACTGCTCTCCAACTGAAGCAGAAACTTGTCCATGTAGGGAATTACACTGGAAAACTGTGCATCATTCCCCAGCTCTTGCATCTGCCTGACCTTCAGTGTGGGATCATCCAAGTACCATACCCCCAATCCTATGTTCTTTCTACAGAATATGAATTGGAAGACTTACTGCAATCACTTGTAATAGTCTTGCTCTGCTTTACCTCTCTTTTAAGTGACCAGCTTGGGTGCCAATTTTTGAAACTGCTTGTAGCCGAACAATCTAAGCTGCTTTCACAAAGCCTTCAGGAAACCAGGGAGTTATTTATCCTTTGCTTACCAGGAACCCGGAAAACTGCTATGGTCATCAAAATCCTGGAAGAGATTAAGAGTGTATTTCACTGTGAAGCAAAAGAAATTCTCTACCTTTGTGAAAACGACTCCCTAAGAGAATTTGTAAGGTAGGAGTTTCTTGGATAATTTAAAATTGTAACCAGATAAATAAAATAAAATTAGGGTTCAGCCAGTCTTTGCAATCAGCCTTTACAATTGTTAACCAAATACTACCTAGTATATTCAATTTTCATTTTTATTCTATGTATTGACAGAGCTTCTGGTTAAATTGAGAAGTCCAAGTGAAGATATTACATCTTTAAATAGTCAACTGATGGGGATAGGTGCATAGTTAAATATTCGTCTTCATTGTCATTAAAATCAGCACCTACAATCTGACTGCTTTCAGAAATGGTTAATTAAGATTGTGATTTATTTTTTCAGAATAGAAAGCAGAAGTTCTTAATCTTGTTAGTGTCACAGACCCTGTTGGGAATCTGGTGAAACCAAAATCATGTTTATGCAGGCATAAAATAAAATATATGGGATTATAAAGAAAACCAAGTCTATTGAAATATAGTATCAAAAGATTTTTGAAGTATAAATCTTTAGACCCCAGGTTTAAAACCCCCAATCAAAACCCCTAAATTTAAGAAAATTTCCAGGAAATAGCATATCATATGTTAGCCAATAATAATTATTGCTATTATTATATTAAACATTAGAGAGATGAGGAACTAGACCAATAAAATTTCATAGAATTGTGGAATTTTGGTACTAGAAAGGATCTTACCTATCACCTTTTCCAAAGACGCCATTTTTCATTTAAAGAACCTGACATTTAATTTGATTCAGAGAATATTTTGATTTTCAGCTTTTACTCTGATTCAATTGTTTTGGAAATTATGTAGATTATGTTTTTATTTGAATTTCTTCAAGAGCATACACGATGTCTTGATAAATATAAAAACTGAGATAGGTTTATACAATGAACTTCTGATTATTAACCTTGAATAAGATAAAAGACAAGGAGACATACACTGGGCAAAGATATCTGACTACATGGCATGTGGAGCTGATCCAATACAGGGTCCACAAGAAAGGTTTCCTACAGATGGCAAAGTTCTCCAGAGGCTTCTTCCTCTTTAAGAATGACATTTTTGAGGGCAGCTAGATGGCACAGTGGATAGAGCACCAGCCCTGAAGTCAGGTGGACCTGAGTTCAAATCTGGTCCCAGACACTTAACATTCCCTAGCTGTGTGACCCTGGGCAAGTCACTTAACACCAATTGCCTCAGCAAAGAAAAGAAAAAACAAACAAACAAAAAAAATGACATTGTTCTGATTATATAAAGTCCCAGGAAACTACAGGAGTAGAAGACTTCAATGAGAGTCCTAATTAGCTTATCTATAGAAAAATCAAATATGTGGGAAAATGTCTATTGTTAAGACTATACATGCAGTTAGACTGGTAGATTATTGAGTTAGTTAACCAAATATTTATATAGAAAAAGCATCCAGATATATAATGAACATGGCCCAGAACTGAATAAGAGGAAAAATAGGGCTAGAATCCACATGGGAAATTGAATAAAGTTTTAACAATCTAAATATGCTCCTTAGCTTTTTTTTTTTCACCAATGTTCAAACAGTAGTGTCACAGGGTTGTAACTCCCAGAACACTGCAGTCTCCAAAGGACCAAAGCTGTGGATAACTTGAAGTGCTATGTGGTACATGTGGGCTTTCCAAAGATGATTTATATACAGTAAAATGGTGTAAGGAATACCATTCAACAATTGTATGATTAGAAAAGAAGGTCCATTCATCATGAGCAAGAATGAGGGAAAAGAGATAGGTGATCTCAGTGCTCTTATTGTAGTATCTATGAAATCTAATGAGTGAGATATAAAGAAATGGCTACAGGACATTGGCTATCTCCAGAAAGAATCTATAAGAGGACATAAACATGAATTGCATGGGGTGAGAAAGCATGAGAGAGAAATGTCTCCATTGATAAATTATATGCCTCATGGAGGTTTGAAGTGCCTAATTACCTTCATTTCAATTCAACAAAAATTTAGTACCAATTAATAATATTAGGCACTAGGAGTGCAAAAAAAGGAAACAGAGAATAGAGTTCACCTTCAAGAAGTTCCCCTCAGGGGGAATAAGTCAACCATGGAAATAATTTTGATATTAGTTGCAATGTGAGAAGTTCCTATGAGAAACCTACAAAGATTAATATTAAAACATTTGAGAAAGGAGAAATCACTTATAAAATGATTGAGAGAAGGGAAGGCTTCATGGAAGAGGTGGCATCTAAGCTAGGTTTTGGAAGGAAGGGAAGAATTTCACCAGGCTAAGATGTGGAAGTAGACTATTGGGGATACTATATGCAAGGAGACAGAGAGGTTAAAGGGCAGGACAAGATTCAGGAAAGGTTAACTATTCCAGTTTTGCTAAAATACAGAGTATAAAAGAGGAATTGTAGGGGATAAAGCTAGAAAATAAGGTTAATGAGAGATGACAAAAAGTTTTGACAGTCAAACCAAGAGTCTCATTTCTTTATTTGGTAAAGACTTGGAAAGGCCTCCAGTATGTTGGGTATAGTTATGGGGAGTATGGATAAAAAGAATTGCATAGAATGAGAGGGTGTGGATGAACTGGAAAGTGTCCTGATGAAAGGAATACACACAACCCTATCAATAGATATTATATATTCACTGAGACATTTTTAAAAAGCAGCAAGAACTGTCAAAAGTTCCCTAGTCATATTTGATGTGCCTTTTGAAGATTGCCTTGATAGTGAAGTGAAAGATGAACTAGAAGAGAGAAAACCAAAAAAAAGGAGATCAATTAGGTCTATTACATTTGTACAGGTGAAAAAGAAACAAGTGTCTGAACTACTGTGACTGTTGAAGAAATGGAAAAGAGGAGACATGTGAGAGATATTGTAAAGATAGAATCAATAGAATTTGTTAGCTAATCAGATTTGAGGAATAAGAGATAGAGAACTGTAATTTTTTATTATCTCTAATTACTATAACAACATATGTTATATAGTTTTATAATATAATATTATACTAGTAACATCACATATAATAAGTAATAATTGTTATAATAATTATAATCTCTAAGTATTACCTCTAATACACCTCAGTTTTAAGCCTAGGTAGAGAAAAGGGGAAGTTATAAAATGGATGCATTTTGATCAGGGAAGAAAAATAAATCCATTTCAGATATGTTAAGTTTTGGGTGATTAAAGGACATCCAGATAACCATGTATGGCACACAACTGGAAATATTATACCATAAGGTATTTGGAAAAAGGTCAAAGATGGAGATCTAGACTTGAATGTAATCATCAAAGTCAAGGGAATATATGAGGTCATCAAGGGAGAGATTGTAAAGACAAATGAGAGGGGGCCATATATTAGGTCAACACATAAAATACTTAATGAGAAGTCAGAATATGAGAAATTAAAAAGATCACTATATTTACAAGTGATGGGTTATTTGGTGATCCCAAAGAAGGCTATTTTGGTAATATGGATAAAAACTAAATGGCAAGGGATTAAGGACTGAGTAGATTGTAGGAAAGCAGGGTTAGTGAGTATGGAATGTTTTTTCTAGAATTTGTCAGTGAAGGCAGAAAATAAGATATAGTTTAAATGGGGTATCAGAGAAAGAAATAAGATATAGATTAAGAGAGTATCTTATTCAAGGAAAAGGTTTTGTTGTGTTATGATTTAGAATAGGGGAAATTTATACATGTTTGCAAGCCAAGGTGAAAAGAACCAGTAGGGAAATTAAAGACAGATGTTGAAAGCAGTTTTGAAGATATTATGAGGGTACTGAAAAAAAAAACAAACATTTATTTGATTTGCAATAGTGATTTGCAAATTTTTATCAATTTAGACAAAGATCCAGTAAATGAATGCAATTTCCTCATAGGTTTGGGTTCATAGCTTAATTCAAATTTTTGAAAAACATTCAAAGAAGCTTTTCCTGGTCCTCTTTAAAGTCTGTGCCTTTTTTCTGAGATATCTCTAAGTTATTCTATAAATGTTTTGTTTATACATAATTGTTCAATTATTACCGCCCTTATGAGATTGTGACCTCCTTGAGGGCAGGGGCCATTTTTTTCCTCCCTTCCATTATATTCCCAGCTCTTAGCAGAGTGTCTGGTACATAGTAGACACTTTACAAATGCTTGTTAACTTGACCAGACCCAAACCAAAGTCAAAATGAAGCAAAAGTTCCAGGAAATACAAATATAAATAAGAGAATCTATATAAAAGAGAAAAGTTCCTGGTGTTCAAGGGAGAAAAGGCACTAGATTCATGAGTTAGGAAATGTTAGAAGTGTTTAAAAAAAGTGTTACAAAGAATAATTGAAGCACTGAAGACAGGCATACTACTGCTGATGTCCAAAGACTTCACTATCCAATGTTATGATACTGACTACAATCTTCATGATTTCCTTATCAAAAAGCTTTTTTATTTATTTGTCAAAATTTATGGATTTTTTTTAAATTAAAATTTGCTATATGATGCAAACTGGCTACGTGACCTTCAGCAGGTTCATTTGCCCCCTATCCCTTTAACACTGTAAATTGCTGATCTATTTTAGTAGAGTGAGTTTCCTCACCAAGGGTTCCCATTATCAATAAAATTACAACTCCGGAACTATGAAAAATTGCTTTATAGAAAAGCTTGTTTGGAGCACATCTCTTCTGCACATAAAAATTTGTCTATCTAAAAAGTTGAGTAATTACTGTTCTTGATGTATAAAGAAGACAAGATGAGAAGAAATGGACTGTAATCTATCAATGAACACATATTTATTAAGCCAGGCATAGTATTAGGTGCTAAGGGTTCAAAAATAAAAATAAGTTTCTGCCCTCAAGGAACTTACATTCTAATTACATCCTAAATTTAACAGACATAAGGGGCTTGTCAATAATTATTGTCTAAAGTAAAAATGAGTTATGTATTGCTTAGATTTTCAAATTACAAGTTAAGCTTGCAGATTTCATTACATAACCCTGAAGTGACTAAGAGAAGAGAGCTTATCATTTTCCCACATGGTCTATTATGAAATAGGAACTGTTTTAGTTCTTTAACCTACTAAGAACTTTGTGTGAATTACAATAAGAAGTAATCTCCAAGTAGAAACTAAAGAACTGAGCTTTTAGTTTTTGGCTCAGACAAGTAAATAATGAATAGTCCCTTTGTTCATGTGATTAAAACCCTGTTTTACTCTCCTAGTCAGCAAAGTACCTGCCAAGCAGAGACCAGGAAAACTTTCATGAGAAGAGAGTTCCCAAAGATTAAACACATAGTAATAGATGAAGCTCAGAATTTCCACAGTGAAGATGGAGATTGGTACACAAAAGCTAAGAACATCACTCATCCAAAAAATGAGGAGGCTGGAAGGAGGAACCCTCACCAAGGAATTTTGTGGCTCTTCATAGACTCTTTTCAAGCAAGTCATTTGGGAGTCAGTGGTCTTCCACTTTCATTAATGCAATATCCAAGAAAAAACCTCACTCACGAGATCTATAATGCTTTAGAAATAGCGATGGTCATGAAACAAGAAATGAAGAAAATCAAAGAAAACCAACATGGACCCATGCCTCCTGAGTCATTGGCATTATTTAGGGAAGATATGTATGAGGATGCTATCCAAGCTTATACTCTACCTGGAGTATGTGAAATAGAAAGAGATCTGAAGGAGGATGAATTGGCAAATTATGTAGTAAGCAGATGTCAGGGTCTCTTCCAAAATGGCTATTCTCCTAAAGATATTGCTATTTTGTATAGTAGGAATGAGAACCGAGAACACTATGAGCTTATCTTTCAATCAAAGATGAAATCGATCAGGACCCACAGGATAGCAGAAGTTGAATTCAACAGGGCATCTGATGTTTTGGGTAATTCTATCATTCTAGACAGTATTCAACAGTTTTCAGGCTTGGAGAGAAATATAGTGTTTGGTCTTATTCCAGCCTATTCTGGGTCTGAAGTTCCCCACAATCTCTTGCTTTGCTGTGCATCCAAAGCTATTAAGCACCTATATCTGCTATATGAAAAGAAGGAGGATCTATGAAAAATATTAGAAATTATCCAGACAGTGTTTTCAGAAATTGATGTTTATTCAAACCTTTTGTTTAGGGAGATAGAAGATATTATGCTTCTTGCTTTACAAATGAAGAAGAAGCAGCAATCTATCAAAGTTGGCAAATCATTGATGCAGCTAGAAATTGTTAGGTCTCTCCATTCTCAGTTTCTTTGTTTATGAAATTATATCAATTTCATACCATTTCACTCAGGATACCTCCATAGTTTAATTTAGAAATTTAGGGATCACTATTCAAATTCAAACTCTTTATTTTGCATATGAAGAAAAAGACCCAGAGAGTTGAAATGATTTGGCCAGAATTCCAGGGTTAGTTACTGATAGATCTTCACTTAGGCTATGTTCAGAATAGAGCCTCCTGGGTCAGACCATATCAGGAATATAGTGTTTAACTCAGGGTACTATGTTTTAGAATAGATATTAGTAAGAATCAAAAACTTTAAAACCAGGATGGCAAAAGACCTTAAAATAATGTCATAATGGGGTAACTAGATAGTGCAGTGGAGAGAGCACCTGCTCTCCAGTCAGAAGGACCTGAAATCCAGCCTCAGATATTTAACACTTACAAGCTGCATGACTCGGAGCAAGCCACTTAACTATAATTTCCTTGTAAAGAGAGAGAATGTCATAACCTGCATTAAGTCTATCCTAAATCCTCCCATCACTTGTCTCCATTCTCCTTGCACCAAGTTTGTTTTGTATACACTTTATATATATTTCCTGTTAATTTACCTCACATGGTTCTTTCCAAAGGAATGTAAGCTTTTTGAAAGCAGGATCTATTTAATTTTTGATTCTGTATCCCTGCTCCATAGTAGGTACTTCATAATTTTTTAAAATAAATGAATGAATGAATGTACTTAGAAGGATGAGTTGGAAGACTTAGGAATAATTAACCTGAAGAATATTAAACTTAGGAGGGGCATATGATAGCAATGAGCAAATATTTGAAGGATAAGTCATATGGAAGAGGGCTTAGATATGCTTTCCTTGAGCTAGGAGGGAAAAACTAGGAATAACTGATGAAACTACAGAGAAATAATCTCATCTCAAGTAAGCTAGGCAGAGCTGTGGAGAAAATGAAAATTGATATATAAAACTGGGGATCATATGCATGGAGATTATATTTAAATCCATGATATGTGACAAGAGAAGAAGTGTGGGAAGAGAACAGAATAAAGACCGAAGGAAGACTTAGGAATTACCCACCATGGGGCTTGAACCAGCAAAGAAGCTGAGGAAGATCAGTCAGTTGAATTATAGTAAAAACCTGGAGAGGAGAGGCCTGAGTTAATAATACCAAATACTGAAAGGGATACCCCAAGGGACTGTAGGTGTGCCAGATAAGGGTCTCCAGGGTCTGTGGTACAAAGGAAGGCTTTAAGGCAGCAAAGGGCATCGTTTTGAGCCCCAAATGTACTTAACAGGACAGGATTTCTGGAGAGCTTTTCCTCCTTGGAGCTGAGGAGAATTGTTCTCCTCCAAGAAAAAGCTTATAGCCCCATAGAAAGAAATATCCAGGAAGGCAGGGACTTTAGTTTTTGTCTTTGAATCTCTAGCACCTAGTATGTCTAGCATACAGCAGGAGCTTAATAAATGTTTGTCAAATTGAATGGAATTAGAAAGTAAATAATTGCCATCTGGTGGAACAAGAGCAGAACTTCAGGAAGTATTGAAGCACAGACCAGAGAAGAACAAAGGAGTTCCATCTGCTGGGTATTATAGAGAACTGCAGGAAGCTTGGCTAAAGTATTACAAGAAGATGGGAAAAGAATCCATGATGGGAAAACCAGTGGTGTGTGAGGTGAGACAACCTTTTAAGTTTAATTGACATTGCCAACATTTTATCCATCACTCGCAAGGCTAAACAAAAACAAATAAAGTTCTGACTTGCATCATTTGCTTATTTCTGAAAAATAAGTGCTTATCCTGAAAATTTAACAATTGTTTTTCCTGAACCATTGGAACTGGCTCCGGTATACCACTGGAAAGAAGTAAGCAAAGAAGTTTATTGAGGCCAGTGAAAGAAAAGCAACACTGTGCATATAGAAGATTTTGAAGAGGAATCCTCATTTCACCAATGAGGAAGAACAACCCCTAAATATCCTGAATTATAACCCTAGTAGGTGCTCTACTGTAAGTGACTAAATCCATACTTCTTCTGGGTCGAGGGTTGCACATTGTGTGCAAATGACTTATTGCTGATTTTGATATGAATTTTGTTTCCCCTAATTTATAAACAAATTAATCATGTTTTGAGCCTTGTGGACCTGTATGCTTGTAAGAGAAACTGGTGACTATTTCCTGAGATAGAAAGAAGAGGAGGCTTCTGTATTATTTAGTGGTGGCAATGGATCAGAGGAATGAAAAATCTCACAAAATACATCTGGGCCTTTTGTATCAGGAGTCATTTCAGCCTAATTTGAGTTTAGCTCAGCTCCTCTTACATAGCAGTGATCTGACCAAGTTTACGTCCAGATGTAATAGAAGCTAGATTAACCTGAGCCTTAGTTGTCCTTGGATTGAGTTCTCAAAAGTCACTTCCAAAAGTTGCTCCTTGGTCTTTAAGGCATAAATGTTGTATTGGCTGTAAACCTAGAGCCCTCTTCACTTTTTAAAGATCATTCATTCCCTTTACCAGTTGCTGAATTCCCCTAAATGTAACTAAGTCTGACAGGACTTCCTAAATGCCTCTGCTTCAATCAAAATCAAATCAAAAAGCTTTCTCTTCAGCACATGGTTAACTGATTGAAATCAGTGACAGAATGTCTATGCATACTCCACAATCTATCTCTACATATCGTAACAATTCTTTCAGAAGCAACTTCAGAGAATCACAGAGGGGCGGAGCCAAGATGGCGGAGTGAAAAGGTGACTTTCTGCCTCTCCTCCATTCTTCTCTCAAATCAACAATAAAATAAGCCTCTGAACTGATCTTCAAGTCAACGAACTCAGAAATATTTGGGCACGGCTCTCTGGAGAACTTCATATCAGGTTAGTCGGACTCGGACAGAGAGATAAATAGACGACCCCTGTGCAGGCTGGAAGTGAGGGTGGGACTCAGCTCAGCTCATCGTGGAAGAAATTCCAAACTCCAAACTCCAAATTCCAAACACCTGGAGTTTATCTGAGGCACTCGGGACACTCTGCCCTGATTGGGGACAGGTGTTCTGGCAGACTTGCCTTGTTTAAGGAGTAATTCGGACTTAGTCCTAGCCCCCACCGGCCCAGCACCTTAAGTCAACTCGCCGAAGTGCCCCAGGGCAAAGTGTCTTCAGCCGAGGTTTTTTTTTTTTTCCCCTACCTTAAAGAGATATCCACGCTGTCTAAAAAAAAATGATGAAGAAGCAAAAGAGAGCTCTCACCATAGACAGCTTTTATCAAGGCAAAGAAACGACCTCAGATACAGAGGTTCCTTTAGACAAAAATCCAGAGAACATCAGCCAGGACCATCCCTGGTCCCCGTTTCAAAAGGCCTTTCTGGAAGACTGCATAAAGAACCTCAAAAGAGAGCTGGAGGATAAATGGGAAAATAAACTGAAATCAGTGCAAGAAGGATACAGTATCTTGCAAGAAGGATATGATGCCCTTCAAAAGAGATATGAAAAAGACACCAATTTATTAAAAAATAAAATTAGTGAAGTAGAAAAAGAGTGCAGTGAACAAATTGGCCAGTTACAAAAGGAACTTAAAAAGGTAACTGAAGAAAACAACACTTTAAAAATAAGAATTGAACAAATGCAAGTGAATGACTCACTAAGACTTGAAGAATCAGTCAAACAAAAACAAAAAAATGAAAAATTAGAAGAAAATATGAAATATCTCCTAGGAAAAACAACTGACTTGGAAAATAGATCTAGGAGAGACAATCTAAGGATTATTGGACTCCCTGAAAGCCATGATGAAAAAAAGAATCTAAACACTATCTTCCAGGAAATCCTGAAAGAAAACTGCCCTGAGATTGTAGAATCAAAGGGCAAAATCACCATTGAAAGAATTCACCGATCACCCTCTGAAAGAGACCCCAAAACAGAAGCAACTTCAGAAGCTCCACTATGTGGAGAAGCCATTTTAGAAAGCTATTAAGGTCTGCAAGTGTGTCATACCCCCATTACATTATAATCCTCTGAGATCTACGATCCAGGTGTGTAGAATAATCTTCCATACTGTACTGCTTCCTTCATGAATATTTCTGGGAATGGAGACTTAGTAAAAAAAAAAATGCCCCTCAGGAAAACTGTAACTAAACAAATAAGCAAAATGGAGAATGACCGATCTTTAATCACAAACATAGATGAATGATATAGAAAAAATAGCAAAGCCTTTGTTTTCCAGAACTTCTGTTTAGTACAAGGGATATAGACAAAATAATATTGATGAGTATAAATATTCAAGCATATTCTAAGAACAAAAGAAAAATTAGAAATTTTAAATGATTGCACATCTTATAGCACAATTGTGGTATTGTTGGGGGAAGGGGTAGTTAACCAGTTAATGAAATACACAACAGATGGGTACATTGATATAACCAGGAAGTAACAAAATTATCCCATGTGCCCTACTGAAAACACATGTTGTAGTGGTGTAATGCTACATAGTTATCTACATAGTGATAATTATTGTATATTATTTGTTATGCTTTTTTCACTCTATCACTTCATGTAAGTTTTCTAGTATTTCTTTGAATTGATTAAAATGAATGAATGAAAAAACATTGATTATGCAGTGATTCAAGACAATTCCAACAAAGTTGGGATGGAAAATGCCATCTGCATCCAGAGAGAGACTCCATGTAGATTGAGGCATAGTATTTTCAACTTTTTTCTTTGTTTATTTGCTTGCTTTTTCTTTCTCATGGTTTTTCCCCTTTTGGTATGATTTTTCTTGTGCAACATGTATAGAAATATGTTTAAAAGGATGGTACATGTTTAACATATATCAGATTGCTTTGTGTCTTGGGGAGGGTGGAGGTGAGGGAGGGAAGGAGAAAAATTTGGAACACAAAATCTTACAAAAACGAGTGTTGGATGTACAAAAATATGGCATCCCTTTTTGTAGTGGCAAGAAACTGGAAATTGAGTGACTGCCCATCAGTTGGAGAATGGTTGAGTAAGTTATGGTATATGAATGTTATACAATATTATTATTCTATAAGAAATGATCAGCAGCATGATTTCAGAGAGGCCTGGAGAGATTTACATGAACTAATGCTGAGTGAAGTGAGTAGAACTAAAAGATCATTGTACATGGCAACAGCAAGATTATATGAAGATCAACTCTGATGGATGTGGCTCTTTTCAACAATGAGATGATTCAGCCAGCTCCACTGTCTTGTGACGGAGAGAGCCATCTCCAACCAGAGTCAGGGTTGTGGGAACTGAATTTGGATCACAACATAGTATTTTCACTTTTTGTTGTTGTTTGCTAGAATTTTGTTTTGTTTCTCATTTTTTGTTTTTATCTGATTTTTCTTGTGCTGCATGATAATTGCAGAAATATGTATAGAAAAATTTCACAATTTTAACATATATTGGATTACTTGCCATCTAGGGGAAGGGGTGGGGAGAACAAAAGGTAAAATTTTGAACACAAGGTTTTGCAAGGGTATATGTTGAAAATTACTCATGTATATGTTTTGATAATACAAAGCTTTAATAAAAAAATGAGTGTTGGAAACTATCTTTACATGTATTTGGAAAAATAAAATATCAATGAATTGAAGAGAGAAACAGAGAGAGAGACAGAGAGACACAAAGAGAGAGACAGAGAGAGAGAGAGCACAATGATTAAAAAGTTACTGTGTGCCAAAGATCATACTAAATTCTGGAGATTCAAATGAAAATCAGTTAGATTTTCTTTTCAAGAAGATTGGCCATAGAGAATAGAGGAATAGTTGCTGGAGACTAGCACTTTGGGCTAGAAAATTATAGGGATAGTTAGTGGAGATATGGGAAAGTAGATTGACAAACTCCATCCAAGAACAGTAGCAGAGTTGATTGGTGATTTCAAAAACATAGAAGATGAAATGAAGGGGGAAAACAGAGAATAAAGGTTCTATGGCAAGAGTAGGAGGAGATGCCCCTGGGGAGACAGTGAAGAAATGATTGAGGTTTTCCTTGAAATAGTAGTCCCAATCAGGTGAGCGAGCAGCCACCAATCAAGACAGCACAGTCTTAAGACTAAAGTTTCTCCCAAACTAATGTTTTTGCAATTTTTATGTTGCAATGTCCCCCCCCCCTTTTTTAAGTGGGCTGTTTTGTTTTGTTTTTTAGTATAAAATGAATGGACCCATATAAAACATGCATGTCCATGTAAGTTGTCTTAAATGCAGCTTGCAGGTGGTATGAATCTCAAATTTGGCCTACCTGAAAGGAAAGAACAACCTGGGGTTGAGCCTGTATGTCAGGCAAGTAGGCCCCAGGAGGACCTTCAAGCTGGATGTTCTTTTCTCCAGTCTCCAATAAAGGACTAGAATTATTTTTGTGCCCCCTTCCTTACCCCAAATACTGCTTGTCTTGGAATTCAACTTTGGAGCAGACCAAAAGCTGTTTCCCTGGTGGTTATTCCATAGTTTAAAGGCAAGGCTCACTCAAAACTTACATTATATATTATATTCTATTACAAAAGTGAGTAATGAGTAAACTTATTTATTCAAGTAAAGCAGTCAAAAGAAATTGGAGAAATTCTACAGATCACATTGAGATATATACCAAGAAATATACAAAAATAAACGAGTCTTTGCTCGGAGCAAAAGAAGATCTCAATTCAAACTAAGATAGGGCTCCTAGTCTTTCTCAAAGAGAAATTTCCCAAAGTTTTTAAGATGGCAAGCAGAAATTCAGGGACAAATTGGAAAGCTAGCTTCCCTTACAAATTTATAGCTTCCAAAGTCTTTTTCTTCTCCCTGGGGAAAAGGATTGGGACTGCGGATAGATACAGTTTTTATTTTGTTGGTCCTTCATTCTAGATGTATATTGGACACTGTGACCTTATGAGCCCCTAAAGATCAGAAGAATGAACTGCAACATGTCTTATGCATGAGATCCACTCCAGATTTTATAGACAGCCAAACCTGTGAGGAGGGAAGGCCCTAGAGACCTCCTAGGCCCAGCATAGCAAAGGCAAAGGGCAGCCAAGAGATTGAGATGACTCATCCATTGCTTAAGCAAATTCAAACTTTGCTGGGCAATCGCTTTGTAGGAGCTGCTTTAAGGTGCAGCCTGTTCTCAGGGTCAAAGGGAGAATGGAGGTTCTCAGGTTTGGGGGAAAAATACTTTGTAACTTCAGTTCTTGCTATAACTGTTCAGCAAACTGTTCAGCTCTGTAAAAGCTAATTAATGTTAATTGATGAAATATATCATTGATCTTCTTCAAGAACAAAGGATGAGCAATAACAATAACCAGGGGAACTCATCTTTGGAGGATACCAAAGACACAAGGGAGATACTAACTATAATTGATAGAATATGCCATAATGGAGGTTCAAGGATAAAACATTAGAAATACCCCACTATCCCTCAGGAGTACTTCTAAAAACCTGAGGGAAAAAAGAACTAATTAGCCTTGCCTCTAGGGACTTCAACTCTAGGCTGAATTTATAGGGATTAGTGACTTTTACTAATTTTTGTCCTGTATCTTCCTTTTTTAGTTTTTTCTGAATTCACTCCTTTGAAGTTGTCTATTTCCTCAAGAGGGAAACTAGGATCCCTAGTGCTCCAATCCTATTTCTATGTCAAGTCTTAAAAATAAATGTTTTTTCTATAGTCTAAGGGGTTCTCACCAGTAGCTAAGTAGGGAGGTTGGGATAGGGGGAGATAGGAGGAAGTAAAAGTTATCCAGAGTACAAACATATATGAGTCAGTATGGTAAGGAAAGGTAATTTTATTACCACAAAGAAAAGAAATGAAGAAGAAAAAAGAAGATGAAGAAAAAGACAAAGAAGACAATGAAGAAGACAAAAAAGAAGGAGGAGGAAGAAGAAGAGGAAGGAAGGAAAGAAGGAAGGAAGGAAGGAAGGAAGGAAGGAAGGAAGGAAGGAAGGAAGGAAGGAAGGAAGGAAGGAAGGAAGGAAGGAAGGAAGGAAGGAAAGAAGGAAGGAAGGAAGGAAGGAAAGGAAAGGAAAGGAAAGGAAAAAGAAAGAAAGAGAGAAAGAAAGAGAAAGAAAGAAAGAAAAGAAAAGAAAAGAAGAAAGAAAGAAAGAAAAGAAGAAAGAAAGAAAGAAAGAAGGAAGGAAGGAAGAAAGAAAAGAAAGGAAGAAAGTAGGATATTTACAAGATAAATATAATCAATTGAGAAGATAACAATAAGCATTTTGGAATAGATGCAGCAGGGCTTCTCATAGGTATTTTACCTCTCAATTCTACTAGTACAGCCTTATTAATGCCAAGTGGGCTCCTGGTTTCAATAGTTCTTCTCTCTTCAGAGACTTCTTCCTTGTCAGCTGGTTCTCCTCTGCCATTATTTCTGCAGCCAATAATTCCAGTAACCAATACCCCACAGTTCAGATAGTTTGATGTGAAGGGGAAATGCCAGCTTCCTTTGATTCACTACAATATCCTTGCCAAAAGAAAGGAGACACACAGGAGGAAGACCCATCCCAAACACAGAATTTCTTAGAAGATGAAATGTGCTTTTAGGGCTGACCTTGGGGATGAAGAGAAGGACATTCATCCCCCACTGACCTTGTTGAGTTCAAAGAGGTGACCTTTGACTTTGAGGCAAGCAAGAAAGAGTGGCCTGATGGATTTGTGGGGGGGGGGAATGAAGAATCCCTTCATTATGCATTCCCAAGGAGGCTCCCACAGCTAAATTTTTCAAAATACATGTTTCTTATAGTAATGTCCCATTTAATTCATGTCACAATTTGTTCAGACATTCACCTACTTTTTTTCTCAGTGTTTTGTTAATACCAAAAAAAAATTCCTGAAAATATTTTGTTATATACTTGTAAGGTACTACATTCAGCACCTATCATAAACATTTCAGCTCTTCAAAGGGATAGAAAAGGTTATGTTAATGTAATATGATAGTGCTTCTTTACTAAAAAGAATTCAATACTGCTTCAGAGGCTTAGAATCATGGCTTCATCCAACAGGGAAGAGGAGAGGCTCAAAAAGGGATTGGGTGACATTTGATACAGACTGTTTCCTAAAACAGATAACTGGCATCCTGGCCATCATCATGAGTTGTCCCATGCATTTCCCTACTCATGTAATTCCCCATGGACCTTTGAGGTGCATTAGTGGGAGAATGTAACCCAGAGTTCTGAGCAGATTATTATATTTTGATTATTTTTGTCATATATTGAGTAAGTAATACGGCTATTTTTGCTTTTACCTTCTAATTTAGTAAATGTTTTATGTTTAGGAGTCAATGTTATCTGACTATTCAACAACAATATAAAATACTGTTGGGAAAACTGGAAAGCAGTCTGATAGAAATTAGGTTTAGATCAATGCCTTATACTGATATGGTATAGCTTAGAGTTCTTCTGATCTAACAATCTGTCAATGATTCTGAAGTCATCTAGCTTTAGAATCAGTGATCCCAAAGTCCCCCCTGTCCTCAGAGTGCTATTGTACTAACAATCTGTCCTTCAATGATTGTAAAAGTCTTCTGACTTAGGAATATAATGTTATTTCTTCCCTTAGACTTTAGGGAAGATATGTTAGTGATCCTGAGATCCTCTAACCTTAGAGTGCTATTGTTCTGACAATCTGTCTATCAATGATTCTAAAGTTTCTGGCCTTAGAATAGTCCTACAAACATTATTGACAGATACATAATATGCTGGTCAGTGATAAACAAATTCCTGAGACCACTACCTCTAGGCCATAAAATGAGCGTATCAGTGACGTGAAGCACTTCATCTCTCTGTCTTTTTCCTATAAAATTATCTTCTTGCTCCTGGTTCTTTATTAAATTCTTTTGGAACTTAGTCTGCTTCAACTGGCATTACAATTACAATAAACTTTGCCCCTTGACTAGATATATGTATATACATGACTTAGTAACAAAAAGTTAACTCATAAACACATTAAAGGAGCAAGGAAGACTTTTCTTTTCAGATTTCTTGAAGCTGGAAAGCAATTTAAAACTGACTCCAAAGCTATACCTATATGCAAATTGTGCATACTCTTTGACCCAGGGGTACTACTACTAGAGATATACCAAAATATTAAAGAAAGAGGAATATATTCAAAAATATGTATATCAGTTCTTTTTATTTTTATTTTATTTTTTAGCAGTTCACTTTTTAATGGCAAAGAAATGGAAAGTGAGTTCATAAGTATATATATTAAATGGTATCTAAATATAATGGAATATTATTGCACTACATGAAATTATGGAAAGCATGGTTTCAGAGAAATCTAGGAAGACTTGTATAGCTGTAGCAGAGGAAAATGAGTAGAAGCAGAATATCTAAACAATAAAAATTTTTAAAGAAAAAAAAATTTGAAAGACTTGAAGTCTAATCAACCCAACAACCAAGTATGATTACAGAAAACTGATGACAAAGCATACTATGCATTTCCTTACAAAGAGATGGTGATTGAAGATGCAAAATGAGGCATTCATTTTTTGATTTTGCCAATGCAAAATCAAATTTTTTGTTTGACTCTATTGCTTTTTGCAAAGATCAGCTTTACCTTTTTTTGGTTTGGGTTGTAGAGTTGAAGGGATAGAGAATAAATACTTACTAATTTTTTAAAAATAAATTTGTTTGACCCAGAGATTCTACTACTTATTCCTATACCCCCAAGTAAATAACTGACAAAAAAGATTCTATATATGATAAAATTTATGGTTGCATTTTTTGTGTGGGGTAGCAAATAATTGGCAATAAAATAAATACTCATGGATTGGGGAATAGCTAAACAAATTGTGTATTCCTAGCTGCACAATTAGAATTGGAACATTGTATACATTATACTCTTTTGATTAATTTTCCTGAACTTATATTTCTTTTCTTTATATCTTTTTTCTTTTAAACAAAATTTTTTTACTGCAGCACGTGCCAGCCAGTCTGCCCTCCTCCCAGTTGGTCTCTTGGGGAATCTCAAGCATGCAATTTCATGAATTCAAGAGGTCAGAGCTCAAGTTAAAAACCGTTGATTTGTTCTACAAATAGAAGTAAGGTTTTTTGGTGTGTTTTTTGTTTTTTCCAAAGTAATTTTGGATTCTGAACCATAGAAGACTTCCTGGAGAGCTCTAAAAAAGAGCCAATGACTAAAACTATAGTTTGATTTCTTCATTTAGTCTAAGGGGAAAAGGAGAAAAAAACAACACTATGGGATATGGTAGTATCGCTCATGGAAGCATGGTCAATATCCAGTATATTCCTCTAATTCATAAGCTTTCATTCAGTGGTTCCCATTCTTCTTGAAGATGAGGATTTTGTAATCATTAAACAAGAATACTCTAAATATGATCTTTGATCTAAGCAAGAATAGTAACCGGATTTAGTGAAAGCAGATACAGGAGAAACACTGTGGTAGGGAGGATACAAATGGGGAGGAGTTTCATACATTTATCATGGACAGGTTCCAGGGGTTGGCAGGAGGAAGATCTTGGGAGAGAGTGGCCAAGAGGGAACACTTTTCTTTATTTTTGCACAGTGCTTTGCAATTGTACTTCTTTTCTTTACTTCTTTATTGCTTGAAATAGTGGCTTTTGAATAGTATTTTGTTTTTCCCAAATACCGATGATAGTTTTCAACATTCACTTTTTGCAGTTGTATTTCTTTAAGCATGTCTTGATAGTTCCATTAAAATTTTTTCTTTTTGTAGCTATTCTAAATGAAATACATGTATCATTTCCTCTTGGTTTTTATTAATCCTGTGTAAAATTCTGATGGTTTTTGACCATTTACATTGAAATAAAAAATTGGCCTTGATTTATTTTTTTTTCAAAATTATGTTTTAATTTATTTTTCAATAGCAAAAAATTCTATCTTCTCTCCCTGGTATATAGTAGGCATTTAATAAATGTTTATTGGTTAATTGACTTTCTGTCCCATCTGAGAAGTGATTTTCTTATGAGCATTCTTTATTTTATTTCTTTTTCTTTCACTCAAGCTTGCTGTTTTGTATGTTCCTATTTATGATGGAGTGCTGGGGAGCTGAGCTGCATTTGGACTTCTTACTGAAGAATTCAGAAATTCACTATTCCATCGCCCTCATATAGGATATAGAGGTATGTGAGTGCTCTCGATGCCAAACAGACCAAAAGATTGTATGAAACAGCCAAAACTTCTGTTTTAGGATTTAGCCCAAACACAATATTCCTTTCTAGCCCTGAGAAGCGCCTAATACTGTCAAGGACAATACAATTGCTTTCCTCAGTATTAAAGCTGATCTTGAGTCCCCTGATTTTCTTAGTTGCTTGTTTTAATGGTTTTTCATAATGTTCTATGTCCTTCAATGTGCTGACCAGAATAGCAATATTTTTGGAAGAATAACCCATTTGGAACAGTTTTTTACATTCTTCTGCTACATGGGTCACAATCTGCTGCTTTGTCATGTTCTTCTTAATTTCACAGACACCTTGAACCCCTGAAGACCAACAAGCTTCATCTAGCATCTTCAAAGATGCTGAGTGGATGTTAATCGGAATATGTGTTTTGATCATTTCCATATTTTGTTTAATAAAGTGTGCTATAGGATCTGCATTGCGTACAACTCTGTTGAGCCATTCTTGGGGGTGCTGAGTGAGTGGAAGGCCACTTTTATCTGTATGACTAGTCTGATAATAATCCAAAAAGATCCAGAGTATCCCCTGGGAAACCCCATTTTTCTGAGTGATCTCCTGGGCCTTTTTATACCAGGAACCATTTTCCTCTCGGAAATTCTGAGCTTCATCAATGATAATGTGCTTAACTTCGTTGAAGACGGATGACATGAAACATTTTCGAGTCACAGCATTACAGATATCTTTCTTTCTGTAGAAAATAAAAAGCCATGGGATAGTGAGATAGGAAGCAAAATCAGCTCTTACCCAGAAACTATCTTTTTTCACTTTCTATCCTTTGCTTGCTATAGCCCACACAGCTGACACAAATTCTCTGAAGTCTATCTATTGAAATCTTTCATTTAATATGCAGTTCAGTCAGCTAGGTGGCACAGTGAATGGAGCACCAGCTCTGGAGTCAGGAGAACTTGGGTTCAAATCTGACCTCAGACACTTACTAGCTATCACTTAACCCCAATTGAACTCTCCCCTCCCCAAAAAGACACCATTCAGTTGCCAGCTCCTTTCTGCCATCCCATTTATAAGCATTCCTTCTCCCCCACTTCAACATTTATACTTGGCCAGCCCCTCTGTGACCATGGAGCCTCCGAGTCCCTATGGCCACGATGTCCTTAGGAGAGCAGACACCTCCTATCCTGACCAGCTATTTTCTAACAATTCTCCATCTATGCCAATGGAGGAAAGGAATCGATGTGGGTATCAGAAATGCACAAGTGGGCTCCCAACACCTTGAATTTCCTAACACTGTTACAATGGACTAGTTTTCATTCATCTTTTCTCTTTCCTGTACTTCTCCAAGGGGGAGTTAAAACACATCCAGAAAACAGACAACAGGAAGAGTAAAGGAATCGGAAAAAGGGAGTGTGGGCAATTTGAAATTAGAGAATCAGGCTCTGAATTACCACAATCATTGCCTGAGGTACATTTAAAAAAAAAAAAAGACAAACCACAAGATACAAGCTCACCTCATGAAATTCATCAGGGGTTGATTTTCACAGATATAGAGGATCTCTTTTTTCTCACAGCCAAATTCATTTTTTATTTTCTCTATCATCTTCATGGCAATAATTGTTTTCCCTGTTCCAGGGAAGCCATGGACAAACAATTCTGGATTCTTGTGAAGGTTCTTTGAAACCACATTATACTGTTCAATTGTGAGTAAGTTCAGAACCTCATAGCCAACCAGATCACTTAAAAGGGACCTGAAGCTGAGCAAGACAATCACTAGTGACTGCAACAGATTTGTCATTTCCTTCTTAGTCACTTTGTACAATGAAGGGTAAAGAATGGGCTGACCTGAGCTCATAGGGTCCTCTGTGTCCCTTCCAGAGTTCAGGACCAGAACCTTGGGAATAATACACACTCTTTCAGTGTAACCGCCAGTGTTCACCAACTTTTGCTTTAGTATAAAGGCAGTATGCTTGGAATAGTCTTCTCCATAAGGAAGTGGCTCCCTGAGGACTGTATACAGCACTGGGAAACTGTTGGCAGCAATTAGAAGAGCATCACAAAGGACCTTCTGATTCTTCTGTAAGCCAATATCAACCGCCCAGCTTCTAGAAAATATCAGTACTCCTTCGGAACACTCTTCCTTGCACATTTGTTCTTTCATTAACTCTTCCAGTCCTTCATGTTCTGAAAACAGTTCCTGGCAGAGGGAATCTGGATTGTATTTTATCTCTCCTGATGATACTAGGCATAAAAAAATGAGAATAAGTTAGAGAACCATCCATGTGTTTCAAGAGAAATATCAACATTTGAATCTCTTTCTTCAGTACCTCTTTCTTTAATGTATACAGTGTCATGAACTGTATGAGTAGTATCACCCTTCCTTCCCATTATTCTTTAGCTAAGGATATAGCTAGATAGCTGGAAGGTACCATTGAGGCCATTTCATCCAGAAGAGGAACTGAGGCCCAGGGAAATTGAGAAATTTACACAAGATCACCCAAGAAATAAGAAGAGCCAGTATTTGAACCTACAATTCCTAATACAATATTCTTGTGGTTGCATCACTCTTGGCATTTTACAATCTCTAGCAATTGGAGAATAAAATGGAGAGAGCACTCAGTGACCTTCTATCATCTGGAGTGGCTCATTCCACTTTGGGGCAATGTCTTAGGTCTGATATTGAGATAGGACCCACAATGGGAAGAGCCCTGGGGCTGGAATTGGATGACTTAAGTTTGAGTCCCAACTTGGCCAATGGCCATGGGAAAGCCCTTCTGGGTCTCAGTTTCTTCATTCATAAAATAGTAGGTGGTAGGAAGAAGAAAAGAAGGAAATAAGGGTTTATGAAGTACCCACCAAGTGGAAGGCAATATGCTAAGCACTTTACAAATGGTATTTCTTTTGATCTTCCCAACAATTTTAGGAGGTAGGTGTTATTATTTTATAGAATGAAGTAACTGAGGGAGACAGAGGTTAAGTGACTTGCCTAGGATCATACAATTTGGGAATATCTGAGGTCAAATTCGAATTCAGGTCTTCCCAATTCCTGATCTAGAGCGCTAGTTCCTGTACGACCTCTTTGTCTTTAGAGACTTCTGTCTGCCTCAGTTTCCATATCTGTAAAATGAGGGTAATAACAGCACTTACCTTACAAATTGTTGTAAAGATGAAATAACATTTGTAAAATGCTTTGCAAATCTTAAAGTGATATATAAAGGCTAATTACCATCATCATCATCATTGTTATTGTTATCAAGGACAATAGTTTTTCAGCAGACATTTTTCTGAAATCATACTCAAATAGGGATTTCAAACTTTACTTTGAACATATCCATGATTTCACAAGCATGAGTATATTCATTTCATATAAAGATAATATAATTTCCCCACACACTAGTAGACTCAACTTGTACTATTAAAAAATTCAGAATCTGGTTAATAAGTCTCTCCAAAATTAGTTAGGCAGTGCCATAATACGTAGAATAATGGGCCTGAAGTTAGGAACACATCTTCCTGAGTTTAAATGTGACCTGAGACATTTACTAGCTGTGTGACCCTGGGCAAATCACTTAACCCTGTTTGTCTCAATTTCCTCATATGTAAAATGGGGATGAAACTGATCTCAAAGAGTTATTCTCAAAAGATCAAATGAGATGATAATTGTAAAGTGTTTGGTACCTAATGTTACCTATTAACTATTATTATTAAATGCAGAAAAAAACACATAGGATTACAAAGGAAATCAATAACATTATATTGAAATAAAGATGTAATCTGCCATTCAGATTCATAAATTTCCTAAAATCTATTCACTGACCCCCTTGGGGTCTGTGGGTCCCAGATTAACAATCTTTCTTTGGTCTAGAAAAAAAAGTGTCCACTAGTTTAAAAAATTTCCACAAATTAATTTTGCAGCTTAATTAATAGAGACTGGCCAGTAAGACTTATGGAATGATAGCAAATTTCTTTTAAATAATTATGTCTCATAAGAATATTGTCAAGAAAACCCTGATTCATTAATTTGATTAGTATGCTCCTCTGTTTTGTGTGAGCAGCCATGTTTTATATATCTATAATACATATTACTTACAATAGGAGTCAATAAGCCCAAAAAAACCATTTCAAAACCATTTGACTTCAAATACACTGAAATCTTGATCCACTCTGGAAAGAGAATTTGAGGTCTTAAGACCTCAGTTACCTGGGAACAAGCGTTTCTGAAGTGCCTCTTTGTGTTCCAAGTTCTTCTTGCAATAAACTGGTCTGCTGAAGGGAGGGCAATTGTCCAAGTTCAATTGAGAGTCAAAGTTTTCAATCAGAAGTGAGATATCTTAACAAAGATTTAAAAAAAAAAAAGAAAGAGAGAAAGAAAGAAATAACTATTAGTCTTCTCTTATTCATTCTTCAATGAATAATAGAATATTAAGGTTAGAAGCCTACTTCATCCCAAAAGGGACTCCCTTGTGCTAGAAGATGGTCTCAAAACAATCCTGTATATTCTGGGTTTGTACATAATGATTTGCATTATCTCCCTCATCAGACCCTGAATTCCTCAAGAGTGGGAACTATCTTTTGCCTTTCTTCATGTCCTCAAAATTTAGCACAGTTCCTGGAACATGGTAGGTATTTAAGAAATGTCTGTTGGCTGACTGACTGACTGACTGACTGACTGACAAATTACATGAAAGGACAGTGGTTTGATTCAATATGATTTTTATTTCCTCTGTAGACCAGCCAGAAACATTGTTTCTAACAGAAAATAAATCTCTATTAGACTGATAGGTAGTACAATGGATAGAGTTCTGGACTTGAAGTTGAATATCTGAGTTCAAGTTTCGTCTCAGTTACTGTGATCTTGAACAAGTCAGTTAACATCTCTCAGATTCAGTTTTGTCATCCAAGGATGGGTGTGAAGGTCAGATAAGAAAATATACGTAAAGGGCAAACCTTAAAAACTGTGATGTAATCACTAGCTAGTCATAGGACTTCTGGATATCTTAATTGAGAAATGAAATTTTATCTGGACCATTTCTGTTTTGGTTCTAAAATTTCAGTCACTCTCTTGAGATTTGTAAGCTTGCCTCATTAATTATTTACTTAATAAAGGAAGCTATTTTATTATTTCCGTTTATAATACTTAAATACATCACAAATTAATTAAAATCCAAATGTCAAAGAGGCAGGTCAGGTGTCACAGTGGCAAGAGCACTGGACCTAGCATCAAGGGGACCTGAGTTCAAATCAGATCTGATACTTACTAGTTGTATGACTCTAAGCTAGCTATTTAACCTTCAATTAAATTAAAATTAAAAGAAATCCAAATATCAGAAACCAGAAAGAAGGGATTGCCAATGCTCTGATGACAATCTTTTTGTGTATAACGACCCTGCTCTGGGTGTGAACAAAGACATCAAATCTAATTTCAGAAACTTGACTCCCCAGGGAGAATCTTCATGTCTGGAAGAATTTATAAAAAGAACCAAAATTCAAGGTTGTTGTTGATTCTAAAAGAAACTGCAGTCTTCACACTGCAAATCCTCAAGAAGGGTATTTGTAAATAACCACTGAGGCAGCTGGATGGCAGAGTATCTAGAAGGCAGTTTTGGAGTAAAAAAGAAACGTTAAATCCTGCCTCAAATATTTAAATAGTAGCATTTACTTCACAGGGTTATTTTAGGACCTAAATGAGATGATATTTATAAAGTGCTTGTAAACCTTGAAGGGATATGTAAATATCAATTATTATTAATTTTACTATTACTGCTCATAGCCCAAGTACAAAAGATTGAAAAAGACAGTGGAAAACCAGAGGGCTAATTTGAAAAGACAATGAATAAGTGGAAGGAACCCTTTTCTTTTTTCTTACCTGAGTTAGCACCCAGCATCATGTCGATCCATTCCTTAGTTGATAATCTATCTATATGCCTATCCTTCACAACCCATGAAATGGGCTCTTCTGAAAATACTACACAACAAAATGGTTCTACTCTGACTACACAGACATAACCATAGAGTTCTCCCTTGTCATACACTTTCAGAAATTTGATCTTATATTTTATTGAATAACTATGGCTGCAGAAATGTTCAACAGGCAAGCTATCTATCTTATTTTGTATTATTTTTTCCAACAAGTCAGGTTTCACAATTTCTTTCACGCCTCCCTCAACTTCCCAACTGCTATCCTTCACACCAATAAAGAGGTAGCCTCCTTCTGTATTAGCAAATGCTGAAATGCATTTTGGTATTATGCCTTTTGTATAGTCGATAATTTTTTTGGTTGAAAACTGTTTAAACTCTACAAACATTGATTCAGGAAATGGTAACACTTCCCCTCTCTCAAGGGAGTCTTTTTGGAACACTAGAGCAACAGGGTCTTTCTCCTCAAGGTCAAGATTAGTCTTTAATATTTTTATAGGGGGTGAATTTTCTGCTCTTATCACACCTCTCTCTCTCTTTTTATTTTTCAAAAAGTTGGAAGCTGTGCTTGGTCTCATCTTTAAAGTACTAGTGCCACTTCTTTCATACAGATTCACACTCTGACTACAAATACAGGGTATGGTAAAGCTATGCTCAGGGAAAACTCTATTGCTCCAAGATTTAACAAAAATGAAATAATATTCCCCTTGTGACAATGTTAAAAAATAAGTTCGAAAAGGGAAAGGATCAACAAAGTCCCTTAGGCACTCTTCTAAATCCTGCCCCATCTCCATGTTTTTTGAAAAGTAGCATTTATCAGCCATTTCCATGTAGATCACTCCTCCTCCAGAGTTCAACAAAGAACATGCAGCTATGATGATTTTATTTCTTTCTTGCTCCCTCTGAGATGCTGTCAACTTTTTCCTATTTTTTTCACCAAGGGTGACTTTTCCTATATTAATAACCAGGTCTGCAGATGATGGTTCCACACTCAAATGATGAAGTATATCCATGTTCTTTCTTTAGGAGAAATAGTCAAACAGTGGCCACCTGTTGAATAGCAAGCATATAGATTGCACAATGAATGCAATGCTTATCTGACCTAGAGCACTAAAGAAAGAAAAAAAGCAAAGAAGAAAGGAAGGGAGGGAAGGAAGAAGAAAAGAAGAATATGGTTTAGTCTGTGTTCAGAAAATATCAGTTCTTTTTCTGGAAATGGATAACATGCTTCATCATGAATCCTTTGGGATTGTCTTGGATCATTGTATTATTGAGAATACTTAAGTCATTCACAATTTGTCATATAATATTGCTGTTATCATGGACAATATTCTCTTTGTGCTGCTCACTATACTTTGCATCAATTCATATAAGCCTTTTCAGGTTTTTCTGAAACCATCCTGCTTGTCATTTCTTATAGCATAATAATATTCCATCAGAACCATATACCACAGTTTGTTTAGCCATTTCCCAATGAATGGGCATCCTCTTAATTTTCAATTCTTATTTCTATATTCCTTCTTCCCCCACCCTACCCCTTTTTTGGTGTCTTTGAGATATAGACCTATCAGTAATGTTGTTAGATCGAAGAGTATACACAATTTTAAAAGCCCTATGGGAACAATTCTAAATTGCTCTCCATAATGGTTGGATCAGTTTACAACTTCACCAACAGTGCATTAGTGTCCCATTTTCCCCATACCTTCCAACATCCATCATTTTCCTTTTTTGTCATATTAACCAATCTGATAGATATGAGGTGGTACCTTAGAGTTATTTTAATTTGAATTTCTCTAATCAATAGTGATTTAGAGTATTTTTTCATGTGACCATAGATAGTTTTGATTTCTTTGTCTGAAAATTACCTGTTCATTTCCTTTGACTATTTATCAATTGGGAAATTACTTTTTTTTTATAGATTTGGCTCAGTTCTCTATATATTTGAGGAATGAAGCCCTTATCAGAGATACTTGTTGCAAACCATTTTTGAGAAAGACTTCTTGAAGAAGTAGTATTTTAGCTGAGATTTGAAGGAATTCCTAGGAGGAAGAGATGAAGGAAGAAGGCATTCCAGAAATGGGGGACATCTAGCAAGATACCTAGGATCAGGATATAGAGTATCTTGTTTGAGGAACAGCACAGTCAATGTAACTGGATTATAGTGTTTGTGGTATGGAATAAAGTGTAAGAAGACTAGAAAGGTAGCAGGAAGCTGAATTGTGAAAGGCTTTAAACACCAAACGAGGACTTTAAATTTGATTCTGGAGATGACAGAGAGCCAAAGGAGTTTATTGGGGTAAGGGAGATAGCATAGTCAGATATTGACTTTAGGCAAATTACTGACAATTAAGTGGAGGATAGATTGGAGCTGAAAGAGATTTGAGGTGGAGAAAGCAATCAATAGGCAATTGTCATAGTCCAGGCAGGAGATGATGAGGGCTCATATCAAGATAGTGGTAGTATCAAGGAAAAAAGGAAGCTGAAAAGAGAGATGCTATCAAGGTAAGATTGATAGGACTTGGTAACAGGTTGGATATGAGTTTTGAAAGAAAAAATTGAGGATGACAACTAGATTGCAAACTTGGGTCAACTGGAGGATGGTGAAGAGAGGAAGATGTGGGGGCAAAGATAATGAGTTCAATCAATGATGATGATTAGATCAAGTGAGCATGTGGGAGTCAAAGGCATGTTTGTAGACTGTAAGAAAGAAGTGAGTAGACAAAAAGAAATTGAAGATGAGTGAGAGAGTAGGGATGATAGAAAGAGTGATCTCCTGGAAAAGACAGGAAGGAAAAGGATCACTTGTACATGGAAAGAGCTTTGCCAGGACAAGGAAAAAGTCTATGAAATAAGGATAAGAAAGAAGATAGTTGCAGAAGGCATCTGGAGACATAAGATGAGGAGGAAGGGAAAAAAGGAAGCACTCAAAGAATGGTCTCAATTTTTTTTTTTCAGAGAAATATGACACAAGATTCTCAGCAGAGAGCATGGGGTTAAGAAGAACCATTGAATGAAAAAGCTTGAAAGAGCTATTATGGAGAGTGGGATTACTAGTTGATAAAGGAGATAAAGAAAGATTGCCTAACAGCAGTGAGGGCCCAAATGAGGTTATATATCATAAATTTCTAGTGAACCCAGTCAGAAGAGTTAATGTGATTTTTTTCTCACCTTCATTCAACAGTAAACAGTAGAAGTGATCTAAGGCTTGGCAGAGAAGAGAGCAAAGGATTCAAGAGAAGAATATTGTGTAAGTTGAACCAGTTCACTAAAGGGTCAAGATGGAGAAATGAGGAGAGAGTAGCCAGTGCTAAGGTGATGGTGTAGAAAAGAACTGAGAGTCAAACGACTGGAGATCACTGAATGGTTGAAGTTCATTTGTGGGTGATGGCAAGGTCATGAGAGAGACAATCCCACTGAGGTGGGAGCGGAGGAGTTGTGAGATATGATTCAGTAGGACTCCTCTATTCCAATCAGTATTAATCAGTTTGATATTTTACATATATCAGATAGAGAATTAGATAAGATGGGATCTTATAGTAGGCCTCTATAATAGGCCTGAAATTTTTTTGGTAAGCTTTTGAATTTATTTTAAATTAAATACAAAATAAGAAAAGAAAGCACATGGTAGAACATAAGAGAGAATTCAATATAAAACAATAAATTTTTATTTCAAGAAAGCCTGTATAATACCTACTACACATTGTTTTCAAAAGTGCTCACTTTTTCTTTGCTTCCTTGAAGGTTTTCTTTTGTTCTCTACTGTGCACTCTTTACTTTATTTTTCCTCTCTTCCCTCCCCCCAGCCTAAGGAAGGCTATAATTAAATGTGGAGATATGCATATATATATATACATATACATATTCTCTCATATCCATATATGTAAGACTGTATTATGCTTATTTCCTCCTATCATCTCCTTTTTTGAAGTGGATAGCATCTTTCTTCATTCATCCAAATCTTCCTATGTTTTTCTAACTCAATTGGCTCATTATTTCCTACACCACAGCAATATTTCAACCCAATCACATTCTGAGAGGTTATCTATGAAAGTTTTTTCCCCAATATTCTGAATGTCTTCTATTCTTGGCCATGTATTTATACGTGAAAATTTTAATTAAAATTAAAATTTAAATAATTTTTCATTTAAAATAATCAAAATGATCCATTTTATACTTCAACAATGCTCTCACCTTATAATGTAGTTTAAGGTCTGATACTTTTGAATTTACTTCCTTTACATCTTTCCCTGCCCTGGTTTCTTTGAAATTTCAGACCTTTTGTGCTGCCAAATGAACTTTGTTATTGGTTTTTCTAATGCAGTAAGATGACTTTTAGTAATCTGATTGGAATGCAATGACATAAATAGAATACTTAGGTAAATTTGACATTTTTTCACTGAGGCCTCAAACTTTAGTGAAATGTTCACTCCTTGTTTCCCAGTTATTTGCATAACCACAGAAATGCTGACAAAGATATCTCCATCCTGTTTTGCTCAGATTCCATGTCCAAACCGAGCATGGTGTGGGATGCTTTGATTCTTTGAAAAGTTTCCAAATTATTTTTATAATTCTGGATCATTCTTGGTTGTCATGTCACCTTGAGTAGGTGACCCTCTTATGACCATCTTATGATCACTTAGTGGAGATGTCCCATGCTTTGTTCAACCTGAGGATACTCCCTCTTCCCCCTTTTCTTCCTCCCTCCCTCCACTGATATCCTATTTTTTGACTGATATGTAGTTTTTGGCCCTTAAGAGCAAGGTCTCTTAACGAATAAGATTTTGTATTTTATCATGCCTTTTTTTGCATACTGGGGTATCAAATGCTATAAAAATAAGGTCTTAGACAAACTAGGCAATAACTATAGCAATTTGGTTTTTGATAAACCCAAAGACCCCAGCTTTTGGGATAAGTATTCACTATTTGACAAAAATTGCTGGGAAAACTGGAAACTAGTGTGGAAGAAATTAGGGCTTGGCCCACATCTAACACCACATACCAAGATAAGATCTAAATGGGTTCATGATCTGGATATAAAGAGTGATACTATAAGTAAATTAGAGGAATGTAATATAGTTCACCTCTCAGACCTTTGGAGATGGAATGAATTTATGTCCAAAGAAGAACTGGAACTCTTAATTGAAAACCAGATAGATAACTTTGACTATATTAAGTTAAAAAGTTTTTGTACAAACAAAATCAATGCAGACAAGATTAGGAGGGAAGTAATAAATTGGGAAATCATCTTTACATTCAAGGGTTCTGATAAAGGTCTCATCTCAAAAATATATAGAGAATTGTCTCATATTTATAAAAATTCAAGCCATTCTCCAATCAATAAATGGTCAAAGGATATGAACAGACAATTTTCAGAGGATGAAATTAAAACTATTTATAGTCATATGAAAAGGTGCTCCAAATCACTGTTGATCAGAGAAATGCAAATCAAGACAACCCTGAGGTACCACTTCACACCTGTCAGATTGGCTAAAATGACAGGAAAAGTTAATGATGAATGTTGGAGGGGTTGTGGGAGGGTTGGGACACTGATGCATTGTTGGTGGAGCTGTGAACGGATACAGCCATTCTGGAGAACAATTT